>JAYKAV010002959.1:560655-645567 GCA_035582835.1 Phoebastria nigripes
AAAAAAAAAAAAATAAAAGAAACCCCACTTTCTTACTGCTTCCAGCCAGATACAGGCAAATCCTGCCCCACTTTCCCCACTCTGAGCTGTCTTGTTAAGCCATAGCGGGGTTTTACTTTCAAGGATCCTCATAAAATAAAAGCCGGATTGGGCAACAGCGTTAAAGCCGGCAAAATTTTATGGAAAAGTGACCAGGGGTTGAAAAAAATCCAATTCCCGAGGTGCACGTGGGACCCTAACGTGTGCAGTGCCCAGCATAGGGATGCTGAGCTGGGTTGTCACCGGCGTATGTCACCACAAAAATGTCCCTTAGTCTTTACTGGGGCCTGGCTTCGTTTCTATAATGAAGTTAATGAGACCGCGCTTGTGCATGATGAAGCCTATTCATGTCAATAGGGCACGGGGAACACCGTGCAGATTCAGCTGTTTAACGAGGGGAAAAAAAAAATTAGCCCGGCATACATTAAACCTTTTATATTGCAGGAATTTATTTTATAACTGCCTGAATATATTAAAACATTTCCATCTTTCCCAGCCAATTTTTCCTTGTCGGGGTTTCAAGGATTGCACGCGATCCTGGGGAAGGGAGTATGTTGGGAAGGACTTTTCTCTCCCTCCTGGATTTCCCGATCTGAAAGGAGCCGCTGGACTAGAAAAGCAAAATTATTATTTAATCCACGGTGTCACCAAACCGTGCAGGGACCTCATTTGCAGTCTGGTTTTCCCAAGGATGAACCAGACCCCCTTTGTGGTCCACGTTTCCCCACTGCAGAGCCCTGGATGGAGCCATCCTGCTCCCATCTCCCCCATTGSGAAGAGCGTCCGCAAAGGGAAAATATATAAAAAAATATATAAAACCCATCTTAATTATTAAGAGGTTYAACCCAGGTTGTGCTTGGGCGGGATGTACAGGCAAACTGGGGCTGGTTTAGGTCGAGACAGCTTTTTCCCGTCTCACCCACCCTGCAAACCCCATCATTTCCCAGCATGGACATCCCAACTAGTATGGAAAGCTTGAGAGAAACCTTCACCAAGCATCAGCRCTGAATAAATCTATACAGGAGCCAGGATGAAAATGGAAGAAAATCAAATATACGGCTGTCCCCAGCTTGGCAGAAGGCGGCTGAAAGCGAACAAGCCCCGACACGATGTTGTCCTCTCCTGCTCCCTGCCCCGGGGCTGGCTCCCATCCCTTGACAACTTTTACTCATCCAGCAAGAAAGGTGGCTTGGATACCTTTTCCCCGGCTGGCTCAACGGGGATCAAAGAGGTTTTCCCGGAGCCAGCCCTACCTCCGGGGGTTTCCGCTCCCGGCCGCAAATCGGGCGGCACCTTCCCAGGGGAACGCGTGGCCCCGCTACTCGCCCCGGATGGGGATCTTGGCATGGGGCAATGCTTTTTTTTGTCCCCAAACTCAGCATTTTTTGGGGAAAACTTGTGTTTCTTCATACTTTGTAAGGCCCCCCTGGCCCCTTTGTACCAGCCCCTTCCCAGCAGCGTTGCTTGCACCAGGTTGAGACCGTTTTGAGGCTCAGCTGTGATGAGGTGCTTGATGGCAACATGAGCAGGTGAAAGCAATAGACTCACCTGCATGAATARGGCTGGAGAGGAGTGGGATGGGTGAGGGCTTCAGGATGAGGGTTATAGGCAGTAGTATCCAGCACCCTGCAGGATCTGGCCTCTGCACCCAGAGTCTGGGCTCAAAGACCTCTCTAAATCCAACCATGGGSCTCTGATGGGTAAGAGGCAGCTGAGAAAGGCTGGATTTTGGGATTAATTTAATCATATAATTGAAGAGGGGATATTTCCTGGAAGGTAGATTGCCCTAAGCTGTTTTTAAAGCAATATGTTTAGCCCAATCCTCCACCTGAGCGGTGCAAGGTATTTTCCACCTAGCAGGTCTCCTTGCCAAGGAGATACTGGTTAGCGGTTCTCCTCAAATTCAACTTTTAGGCTAAAACTTCATTTCCCAAGGTGCATCTTGGCCTGGGAGTCTCCAATCATGGCTGGGGGTGTCTTTAAATAAGGTGCCTGTAGGTGGGTATTGCCCTTAGGGAGGCAGCTGGGCAAGTGGTGAGGTCTTCTCCAGTCTGGGTGGCTTTGGGGGAGCATGTCATCCTGCACTGAGTGAGCGTCGTCCCCCCAGCAGCTGCAAGTGCTCACGGCTTGGCAAAGGCTGGTAAAATAGGGAGGTTTTCAATGTGTTTTCTACTCCTTGAAAAGTTTGCAGGGTGTCTCATGGTGCTTTGTAGCTTGTTTTCTCTCCTTGAAAAGTTCCTGTTTTTCCTCAGTGGTGAAGGTCCTTTGTGGATGGGGACCACCTTGGTGGTGTTTGAATTTGATCTTTATTTCTTGCATCCTCTGAGGCCTTGAGTTTCCAGGGGGAGCTGTGATTTGGGGGGGTCTGGCTGCTCCAGCCATGAGAAGGAGAGGTGATAGCTGGGTGATGGTGGCCTGCTTTRGTGGAGGGAGTCAATATCTCAATTTTGCTCTTGTTTCTTTGTTGTGTTTTATTATTTTCCATTGTTGTGGCTTTCTGGGTGCAATTGGGGCCTGGATAATACTTGCGGCATAGCCTGGGCTATTCTGAGGGTGCAAATCCACCCCAGCACACAACCCCTATCTACCTACCTGGAGCTGTGAATTCCTATACTATCTGGGGGGGGMTTTCCTTTTATTTTATCAACAATTTTATTTTTACCATCTCCAACAGCAGCTCAGGGACTGAGCTTAAGGCTTTTCCATTTGATGTTCTACTTGRGTCCTTGTTAAAGCTGAGCTTAACCCTGTGGGTAGCTGCAAACTTCAGGGTTGAGCTGTGGAGTGAGCATAGAATGGTTTGGGTTGGAAGGGAACCTTTAAAAGTCATCCAGTCCAATCCCCCTGCAATGAGCAGGGACATCTTCAACCAGATCAGGTTGCTCAAAGCCCCGTCCAACCTGACCTTGAATGGTTCCGGAGATGGGGCATCTACCACTGTTCTGGGCAACCTGTGCCAGTGTTTCACCACCCTCAGTGTAACAAATTTCTTCCTTAGATCTAGTCTAAATCTCCCCTCTTTTAGTTTAAAACCATTCCCCCTTGTCCTGTCACAACAGGCCCTGCTAAAAAGTTTGTCCCCATCTTTCTTGTAAGCCCCCTTATGAAAAGGGCATCTGTTGAGGTTTCTTCTGAGAGCAAAACTGGGGTGCTACCAGCCATGCACTGTCTCTATCTTGTTGCAGTTACCATCCTCGGGGATGCTGCCTTAACCCTGTGTCACATCTCGAAGAGCTCGTGGGTGACAGTGCCATGGGGGTCTCAAGGGCCGGTGTGGCAAAGAACAGCAGCAGGTAGGTACCATGAGGCATGGCAGGGGATTCTGGGGGGGCTCTAGCATTATGTTATCACCCTTGCTGCAGCTGGCTCTGTTGGGCAGCTCAGCCCTAAAATGGTCGGCATGGAAATCCCTCCAAATTTCCTTTCGGGAGCCCTTTTTTGGTGCTGCCAGACATAAGGTTTAGGCAGTGCGGCATCATGCCATGGTTTATTTTCACCACCAAGGGGTTTACTGCAGGTGTTGCCTGCTTGGCCTTGGTGGGATGAATTTGCTCTTGTTCCCAGGAAGCGAAAGAGCGAGTCAGGGAAGGGGCAGGAGGTGCCGAAGGTGCCCAGGGGAAAGGCTGTGAAGAAGGAGCTAGAGGAAACACCATGCACGGTGGAGGTACCAGCTAGCCCTCTCCATGCCCGGGCATTGGGGTGACCCTTGTGACTGTCCCCAGTGTTTTGTGGGCATCGAATCCACTCCATGAACCTCCTTCTCTCTTACACTGCTCTGTCCTGACATGCAGCCCCCTGTGGTAAAAGGGAAGAAGAAGAAATTGCCTGAGGTCAAGGAGAAGCCGCTGCAGGAAAACATCATCAGCAGGTAACTCCTTGGCTGGATGGGGTGGCTGATGGTGGCAGCCAGGGAGGAGATGGCATCAGTGGGACTCTGCCCCCCGCATGCTGCGGTTCCCCACCTGGGTTCACCCCAGAGTTGTGCACGGGAGTGCCGTGTCCAAATCTGCTCTCCTTGGGCTGCTTTGATTACCAAAAAGGTTTTTTAATTGGGAAAAACTTGTGTTCCTTCTCTGTCTCCTTTTTGGCCAAGAAGCTCTCTAAAGCAAGAGGCTGCAGAAGGGAAAGGTCTCGGCTTGAGCCTGCGGGATGGGATCCAAGCAGAGGAGGGAGCTGCATCTGGGTTGGTACGTGGTGGTCTCTGTGCTGAAGGATTAAGGAGCGCTCATGTGGTTTGTTCTCAAGGGAGCTGTGAGGATGGTGTCCTACAACTTGTGGTTGCTTGCAAGCCCCTAAAAAGGATCCTTTGAGTATCTTGAATTAAATTAAAGAGTAAATTGCCTGAAGCTCAGATGCATGTGGCGTTGGGGTTGAATCAGTCACATTTTGGTGTTGGACCAAGAGCGCAAGCTGGCACTAATGGGGAGCACCAGCACACAGGTGACTCCATCGCTTCCCAAGCACGAGGTTGGGATTAGTTTCATCCTGACAGCATCCCTTTCTGAGGCATTTGAGCTTCACTGCTGTTCTTGGGATGATGCTGGAGAGCACAGATCTTGTCTGATTCCCTGTGTATTTTGCTTTGCCAACGTTAACATATCGCAACTTGTCCTCTTGGTGTGTAAAACCAGCAGAGATGCTTTTTCCCTTCCCCATGGTGAGTCTCCATCCCTCTTACAAACGGTGTCTGAAATGTCAGCAAACTCTCCTGAACGGATGCGATCAGAGCTGCAGCCTTGAAACCCCCCAAGGGTGCCTGTGGTTGGTGTCCTGGTATTGCCGGTGTTCCTGGTGCAAGTGCCAGGTATTTGCATGCAGGATTTTTTTGGAGGATTGTGGCTGTCTGCTCCTGAATTTACCAACCTGATTTCTGACAGCAGCTGAAGGATTGTGAATTCGAGAGCCGGCATATTCCCAGGGAACGAAAGTGTATATTGTCATAACCAACCTATAATTAACTCAGGTTTTTCTCCCCCTTAATGAGTTAACCTAGCAGCTTTTCAGCAGCAGCTTTCAAGAAAAATCCCTGTGTGGTTTTGGCCTCCCTTGAAAGCCTTCGAAAGAGAAACTTGGGGAAGTCGGAATTCATAACGAGAGCCTTGATGCTTGGCAARCGTTGGGTGAAGCTGGGATGGGTTTCAGGGCGCTGCATGGTTAGACATAGCCTTGCATGGCCAGGAGCAGAAGAACCTGGCTTCAGCTTTGAAAACAAGCATGCAAACAGTGTGATAATATTGCTGGTTGCCACCATAGGTCAGCTCTTAGGGCTCTGTTTGAGTCTCCTCTAAGCATATTTTCTCTTAGGTCCTGTCCCCATTTTCCCTATGCTTTGCTTTTTCTTTCTCCTTGCCCTCTGTTCGCCCTCGTTGTATTTTCCACGCTGTGGCTTTGCCCCCCATCTCTCTTTCCCTCTTGCCATCTGCTACAAGGGTCATTTAATCTTCTAAGGACCAAGCTGGTGTGGATGCACATAAGCTGTCATTTGACGCATCTTTGTTTTGGAGCCCTCCCATCCCTTCTGCTGTTCTGGACTGCTGTCCCCGATAGCAGCAACACATCTAATGAGCAGGTGGTTGAGGAGGGGTGATATTTTTGATGTATTTGCTCTATAAAATACCTTTTCAGTGTTGTTGGAAGTAAGACAGGGACTTCCTAACCCCATAAAACCTCAAAGCTCTCCTCATGCTTGGAAAAGCTTGCTGTTTTGGGCTCCTTGTTTCTAGCCAAGGTGGCTGAGGGAAGGGGAAGGCAATGTCAATGGGACATGGGTACTGTGGCCTGGCTGGCTGCCATCGCAGGGGCTGCGTGATTGCTTGGGGGTGATGCTGCTATTAGGGTACCCATGCCATCTAACCTCTCCCAGTTCAACACTGTTAATATCTTTCAGGAGGAGACCGAATCAACCCTCCACCAAGGGCCTTCAGTGGGGCTGAAAGACTCTTCAAGGTAAGTTGGGCCACTTTCTGAATGCTTTGTGCCCAGAGAACTGGAAATTTGTCCTTTCTCTTCTTGCCATGGGGTTGCACAGCCCTGGTTTTCCCTCCTGTATCACTGAGACCACCCTGCTGCTGATGCCTTCACTGGGCAGCTTGGCCATGTCCTGGTGCCTTCAGTGACTTTAAAGCTTGCCAAAAACATCGCAGGTGGAATTTGAGGCCCCATCCTGGGATTTGAGGGTGGAGAGGGAGGCTCCTGGTCCCATCCAACTTCCCTAAGGATGTTCGAGTCAGCAGGGCGCGATTGGTCAGATGCACATACCTACATAAATAYGGAGGTAGGCGGTGGGGAAATGCTAGTGGGGACAACCAGCCTTGCAAAGCCTGGGAAAAGGGTGTTCCTTTTCCTCACCCCATGCTAGATCTGGGCAGAGATAGGAAGCTGAATTCATAAAGCTGTCCCTTAGCAGGCTAATACTCTCTGCGTCGTAGGGGCAGGGGCTTTCATGTCCGGTGAGAGGCCTCTAATAAGACCTTCTGGGAAAGGAGCCGATCCCAAAAAGTGGTAGGACTTTGCCTTCTGAGTCATGAATCTGCTGGTGCTTGGCTGCTAATAAGATTGGAGGGGCTAAGCATGTTTTGCCAGGCCGTTTGCCCTAATGAGTTTAGTGGAGATTGTGTAATGCCCGCTCTGGCTGTGCGGAAAAAGCATCCAGCCCTTGTATTTTTGGGAACTTGCTGCCTCCATCCCAAGCAGGCTTGAAGGCTTTCCTAAGCCCTGTGTTGCTCTGATGTCCCACAGACCGGTAATTGAGCATAAGCCTAAACGATCTTTTAGAAAAGGGCCAAAAATCTCCCTTTCTGCTGCAGAAATGTTGTCTACAGGATGTTTTGGCTAAAAGCAGAAATTGTGGCTCTGCTCTCTTTGTGCTCACCTGGACATGCAGGAGAGCTGTCACCACCCTCCTTGGGAGGAGAAACCTGGCTTCCCAGTTCCTTCCTGGGTGGTATTAGGGCAGCTGGCTGTGCTTTCAAACTGACCCTGCTTGAGGGGTGCCAGGGATGGGGAAAGGCAGACAATGGGTCTGACCCATGGGCTGGTGCAAAGCCCTGAGCTCAGCTCCAAGCTTGCCTGGCATGGGCTGGAGGAATGTGGCTCTGGTTGCTTTTCACCTGCTGCCCTGACCTGCTGGCCTGGATAAGTTTGGGTTTTTTGTGGTGGTGCTGATCAGAAGCTGGGGATGTGATGCTCTGCAGCCTGGTGGGCATCTCACTCAGTTGGGAGGTGGCAATGACCAAGCAGGGACAGCCCCAAGTTTCCCTGTGGGCCRTCACTTCAACCCTGTGGAGATGTAGGCTTAACCTACAAGATGTAGGCTTGGTTTAAGCTGTGCATGCTACTCCCTCATTCATCTCTTGCTTTGCTTTTCTGGAACATGAGCAGCTCAAAGATGAGGTTCTCAACTCCCTGCCTGGCTTGGCAAAACCTTGGGAGAAAGTATTTTATAGGAGCAGGTTGGTGCTTTATAATGTTTGCATGTCCCACAGAGCTCCCTGACCTCTTTGCTGACCAAGGAAACATTCCTGTGTTCCCCACCCATATTTCTGATGGCGGAGGTCACAGATCTGGACATTCCTGGTCCTGCAGCTTGTTGTGATGATGGCACTTTGGCCRCAACAACCCCATGCAACGCTACAGGCTGGGGGAAGAGTGGCTGGAAAGCTGCCTGCCGGAAAAGGACCTGGGGGTGCTGGTTRACAGCCRGCTGAAYATGAGCCRGCAGTGTGCCCAGGTGGCCAAGAAGRCCAATGGCATCCTGGCCTGTATCAGAAATAGYGTGGCCAGCAGGAGTAGGGAAGTGATTGTCCCCCTGTACTCGGCRCTGGTGAGGCCCCATCTTGAATACTGTGTTCAGTTTTGGGCCCCTCACTACAAGAAGGACATTGAGGTGCTGGAGCGTGTCCAGAGGAGGGCAACGAAGCTGGTGAAGGGTCTGGAGAGCAAGTCTTATGAGGAGCGGCTGAAGGAACTGGGCTTGTTTAGTCTGGAGAAGAGGAGGCTCAGRGGAGACCTTATTGCCCTCTACAACTACCTGAAAGGAGGTTGSAGCGAGGTGGGTGTTGGTCTCTTCTSCCAAGCAACTRGCGATAGGACGAGAGGAAATGGCCTCAAGTTGCGCCAGGGGAGGTTTAGATTGGACATTAGGAAAAATTTCTTTMCTGAAAGAGTGGTTAAGCATTGGACCAGGCTGCCCAGGGAAGTGGTGGAGTCACCATCCCCGGAAGTATTTAAAAGMCGTGTAGATGAGGCACTTAGGGACATGGTTTAGTGGGGCATGGTGGTGTTGGGTTGATGGTTGGACTTGATGATCTTAGAGGTCTTTTCCAACCTTAATGATTCTATGATTCTCCATCATGCCATTGCTCAGGCCACCTCCTCGGGAGAGGAGAGTTGGGGAGCCTGTCCCCACAGTCCCAGGAGATGTGTCCCATCACAAGGTCTCTTCYTCCAGTGTGTCCACAATGATCAGCCTGATGCCATCTCTGTCCTGTTTTCTGTTGGTGCTGTCAAACCTTGCAAACATCTGTCCCCTTCTCTGGGCAGAGGTGTCTCTGGTGACATTTCCTTGAGGCCTCCTCCATTTGGTCTGGAGACCTTGTGGTCCTGCTCATTTAAGCTTCCTCATCCCATAAACTGCAACCTGGGGCCAGTTCCTGCAGGGGCCGGTCACTGCTGCTTTGGGATACCTCCATCCATTGCAGCACCTGGAGTGCTGCCATGCTTGAAGTGAAAGATGGAATCATTTGGAAATGATCTCCTAATTTTGCATGTAAGAGGTGGAGGCTGCTGCTCACCAGTGCAGTGAGAAGTGGCTGTGCTTTTGTTGTAGGTCACAGCGCAAACCCCGGAGAGCGGGACCTGCAGCGGGACAGCGGCTCTCAACAACCAAGGCTGGAGTTGGGGTAGGAAACCCAGGGGGACTGTCACCCCCTGGACCTAATCCTGCACGGGGCACATCCCTTAGCACCTTCTTCATGTGCCTGGGCTTTGGGATAATCACTCTCCTTTCCCAGCTTCAACACTTTTTCCCTTCTGGCTGCTTCCCACAGGTCCCAAAGCCAAGTGATGGTGTTGCTGGTGGGGCTGCATCCCTTTCTGGAGAGCCTGGGGCTTTGGAGATGGATGTGGCGATCACTGCTGTGAGGGAGGGTGAGGAGAAGGAGCTGGACCCCTGTGTCCCACAGCAGCGAGGGGATGCCCAAGACCCGAAAAGGAAAAAAGAAAGAGAGAAGAAGCAAGAGCAAAGGAAGCAGCAGGAAAAGGGTTTGCTGAGAAAAGGAGGGAGCAAGAAGGATGAATTTGAGGAAAGCTCTGGGGATGTGATGGAGGTCATCGAGGAGGAGGAGGGTGCTGATGGGGGCAGGAATTGGGCAGCAGGACGGGGCAGAGCCAAGCGTGGGAGCAGCAGCACCCAGGGACAGGGTGTTGGGAGGCAAAAGCAGAAGGGGAAGGCAGAGAAGCGCAAGAAGGTGAAAATGGAGGTGGAGGAGAAGATGGGGAAGAAGAAAATAAAGAAGGAAAAAGTGTTGGAAGAGGAGCAAGAGCTGGAGAAGATGGATGAGGAGGAAGGAGGGAAAGGAGTGGGAGATGAACTGGAGGAGAGAGATGGGGTGGGAAAGGAAAACGAAGATGGGAAAGGAGTAAAGGAGGAGGAAGAGGAGGTAGATGAGAAAGGGGATGAAAGATGGGGAGAGATCCAGAGTGCAGAGATTGGGCAGGAGGTGAAGGAGGAGGAGGAAGGGATGGGAGATGTGCCAAGGAAAGAGAAAAAGCGGAAAATCAAGGAGAAAAAAACAGAGGGGGAAATGAAAGAGAAGGGGAAGAAGAGCAAAGAGAAGAGTGAAGAGGAGGAGACTCCAGGGAAAACCCGGAAAAGGAAATCTAAGGAAGAAGGAGAAAAGAACAACAAAAAGGCTAAAAAAGAGGAGAAAGAGGAAGGAAAGAAAGAAGAGGCAGAAAACAAGTGGAAATGGTAAGTGTCCTGTGTGCCTTTGGCCTGTGGGCAGGTCTAACACAAATGCAATTGCGGTTTTAGTTTTATTTCTTAGGGTAAAACTGCAAAAATTCTTTTTTTTATTACTATTTTTTAACTGCTCTGCTGTATTTTCTTAAGCCTTGAACTCAGCAGTCTTGGCAGGAGGGAGGGAGTGAGAGATAACAGGAGGTTCTGAATACACAATAGTATTTGTAGAACAGGTTTTTAATTCTTACAACGGTATATACAATATGTTTTCCTCCTGAAATGGCTTTGCTGGTGCCCATCCAGGGAAGGGAGATGCTTGTAGCTGGTGGAAGGAGGTGATCCCCACAACCCCTTGTGATAAAACAGCTTCCAAGACAGCGGGAGCCATATCAGGGGGTTGTAGAGGATATAAAGGGGCTGCAATTCCCTCCCCCCCTGCCTCTTTGCAGCAGTTTTTGGATGATCCAGGCAAGCTTTTTGGTAGGAGAGCATTGGGAAAGGGTGTATGAGAGAGGCTGATGGATGCTGTATTTTTTTTTTTTTGAGGTGGCAGGGAGCGGTGGCTTTAACCACTTGGTGTCAGTCTCTCCCAGAGCACCCCAATATCTGGGGCAGAGAAGGAGCATTTAGGGGGGCTGGATGCTTTGGAGCCTGTTGCAAACACAGGCTATGGGGAGCTGCTAGGGTATTATCCTAGACAGGGATTCCCATGGGTGCCTGGACCTTTGGGACAGCTCTTGGGCACAGGGTGGCATGAAAAGTGGGACTATGCAGTTTTTTTGCTAAGTAATGCCTTGTTTGGGGGGCTGGAGCCTGGCACGGAGGCCGGTACGTAGCATCAGCTTGATTTGCAGCAGTTTTGCCCCAAAACACATGTAGGACTACATTTCCCATAAGGCTGCACTACCTTGGCACGTGGGGAGTGCCACGACCTGGACCTCTTGGACAGAGTGGTGGCTTCTCATGGCGATGCTTCGGGCACCACCACCATGCCCCGGTGGGTAGCGGGGTGCCGGAGCAAGATGCTCAGGTTGACCTGGGTATCCACCAGCCTCTGTCTCTCTGTGGGTGGTTGGTGGCATGTACCGGCATCTCGCCTCCCCGTTGCTTGGCCGCAGGGTCTGCCACCCCCARCTCACCCCCATTTGCCTCCGGCTGGGATTGGGGGGCTGCAGCAGGTAAGTGCAGGCAATGCTCTGCTGGGATGAGGGATCGCATGGGTTTGGGAGGAGAGATGGAGCCCTTGCAGCACCCTGTGAATCACGCTTGCAGCCGCCTGTCTCTGAGAAGCTTTCAGCCAAGTTTTCTGTAGCTTGTTGATTTTTTTTTTCCTTAATATCTTTTTTTTCTATGTTTTCCTGGCACAATGCACCTTTTGGTACGATTTGATTTATTCCACCCAGCTTCCCGTGGGGAGGAGAAAGGTCGGAAATACTTCCGGGGCGCCGCTGAGCAAGAAAACACAGGGGTTTTTCTTCCCCAGGGTGAAATCTTGCTGTGTTTTCCCAGCAATCCCCATTTTCCCAGTGATGCTGGGGTTAAAGGGGCCAGTGCCAGTCTGGCTGGCTCTGAGCCGYGGGGTGCAGATCCCTTGCCACCCAAACACTTCTCCAGTGGGCTTCCTCTTGTGCCCCTGACCTGGGTTATCTTTTTTAATGTTACTCCTCTGCTTTTCAGGGTGGGTGTTTTCATTTTTTTTTTCACTTTTTTAAAAATTTTTTTACTTTTTTTTTATTTTAAAGTTTTTTTAAAATCATCATTTCTCAGCTAAGGCTTGTGGTGACTTTAAAATCCTAATTGCTCTGCAGGGAGGAGAGGTGCTTTAAGATTTTTATTTACATTAAGATCATAGGTATAAGTAGTATGGGGTGGTGGTCTCCTGGCCACAAATGTGGTGTGGTGTGAGCTTCTCCTCTGGAATATACACATGAGTTTTTCTTTTTTTGTGTGCTTTTTAAAAAAAAAAAAAAAAGAATGCAGTGAAGTCTGGGAAGGAAAGGGGGGAGTGTTTTAGCCCTTGCAGCCTCTTTGGTGCAAACTGAGCAACTTCTGTGGCTCAGTGGTGGGGTCTCTGTGCCTGTCCCCTTAGATTTGGCTGACCCGTCCATCCTTTTGCTCTCCYGCTGCGTTCCTCCATGTCACTGCACCGAGCATGTCCCCTTCCTCAAGACACCCTTCCCTGGGTTGTATTGCAGTCTTCCTTGTTTGAAAGAATGGGGAAATTGAGGCAGTAGCAGAGACGACAGGATTTCACCTGGGTTTTGTGGCAACCTTTGCTGCTCACAGAGAATCTGCCTGGTGTGACCTTGGGAGAAGGTCCCAGACCCCAGGGTGGGGATGCTCTCATGAGTCCCTGTGCATCTTTCCCAGGTGGGAAGAGGAGAAGAAAGAAGATGGGGTAAAGTGGACGCAATTGGAGCACCGAGGRCCCTACTTCGCCCCCCTCTACGAGCCGCTGCCTGATGATGTGCAGTTTTATTACGATGGTACGTCTGCCTTGCGRTGGGACCTGGGGCACGTGGAGTTGTCCTCTGCCTGGCCGAAGAGCTAGTATCTTCTTTTGTATGGAGGGGGAAGTATTGCAGACCACAAATTATTAAAGGGCCTAAATATCCCATTGGTTAAAGCTGGAGGGTTTTGCACGTGGTAGGAGTTATGGGGTTATTGGGGAGCTACTGAGCCCCTGACAGTTGCAGGGTGCTTCATGCAGCCCTGGGCAGGGTGAGGGCTCCTGTGCAGCTGCCTGCAGCTGGTTTTAGGATGCTGTAATGCAACCATGTGTGGATCTGGGGCTTGCACCTCTGCTCACAGCCTCTCCTGGCCATGGGGCGTGCAGTGGTGGGGCTGGACTCTAAGTTTCTCGAGGGGAAGCAATGCATCTTGATGCTGTTGCCTGAAGTCCTTCTGTACCTCTTGCAAAGGTGGATGGAGGGGAGAGGAAAGAAACATTTTTTCCTCATTAAGATGCTTTGGGGTTTGAGCTTTAAGTCAGCTTAYGCACAGTTTCACCACAAGCTGGGAAAATGTGGTTTTACTTTTGATGAGAGATGCAGTTTGCGTGTCCCATGGCCTCAGTGACTGACGTGTGGCCTGTCCTCCAAGACATTGCAGGGTTTGGCTGGATTGCTCCAAGCTCTTGGTCACAGCTCCCCATGTTGTCCCACCACACGTCGCCTTACAGCAACTCAATGCATCAGTGAARGGGCAGAGACATTGGCAGGGCAGATCAGGTCTCTGCTGTCTGCTTGGTTTCCCACCATGCCTGCTGGGCTCTCTTTTCCTCCCCACTTTCAGCTCCATCCCTGAACTGTTTTCTGACAGATCAAGGGAAGGGAGGCAAGAAGGACTGCAGGGCTTGACCAAGGGATGGTGGAGATGGAAGGGGACTGCAGTCCCATGGGGTCTTGGTCCTCCGCAGCCCCCTCACTGGGGCTTCCTATACCTTGTGGGTTTTTTACAGTAGGAAAAAAAAGGCCAATTTGGGGAAATGAGGTGTCTGGCAACACTGTCACCAGAGGGCACTGCTGGGACATCGATGGGGATGTTGGAGACACTTTTTTTCTCTGAGGAGGAGCCCTGGCAGCTGTATGTAGCCCTGCATGGGGTTTGGACCTTCTCTGTGGCCTCTGAGCTGTTGGAGACGCATCTGTGTGTTGTGTGCATCTAGGGTGTGGCTTTGGCCTGGGATCTTGGGTGATGTTGGCTTGTTTGCAAAAAGGTGTCACCATTCCCAGATGAAAAAGTGTTTGTGGACAGGCAACAACCCCAAGTAGGAAGGGACCATGGCTGAGCTGGTGTATATAGGTTGTCATGGGGCTGCTATAAGGCTGTGACCCACCATGCCCTACAGTTCAAGTGGAGGTCAGGAACCCCAAAACCCAGAGTGTTTGGTGCAGGTAGGATTGAACCATCCCCTGGAGCTCTGCAGGGTGCTTTTCCTGCAGCTTGCCCAGAAAAGCTATTTCAAAGTATTGGTTTCCTAGGAAGAGCCAAGGTGTTCCTTGGATCCACTAGACTTCATTGCTCTAGCCAAAGAGCTCAGGAGAGGACAGTGGCTTTGCTACCTCCAAGAAATGATCCAAGATCCACTGGACAACGATGAGAGGGTCTTGCATCTGGATCTGTTGCACAAATCTCAGCTTTGAGCTTCCCATGATTGCTCCATCTGCATGGGAAAATATTTGAGATGAAAACTCTCCAAGTGGGATCCTGGCTATTCAGCATGGTCCTGGAAGTGGTCACGGTCAGAAAACAAACCTTTCTGTGTTGTCCTGTGGAGCCAGAAGTTTAGGACTCATCATGGCATGGTGGCTGCTGAAAGCCCTGTGGCTCAGTGACCTTAACATAAATCAGGACTTCCACTCTCCTGGAAAAGAAAATGAAGTATGTGATTGCAGATGGGCTGCGTCAGCATCCCACTGTGCCAAGTGCTCTGGGTATTGATCCGCAGACGAGGCTGTGCCCGGTGCAGGGGAGTGCTAAAGTCTTGCCAGTGTCTGTTCTCACCCCTTGTCCCTGTTTTGGCATTGTGAGCATGGGGACTCACCGAACAACTGCCTGGAGCTGTGGGGTTGGGCTGTCCCCATAACTGATGATAAATGTCCTCTCCCTTCCTAGGCAAACCCCTGAAGCTGAGCCTGGCCACAGAGGAAATTGCCACCTTCTATGCCAAAATGCTCGATCATGAATACACGACCAAGGAGATCTTCCAGAACAACTTCTTCAATGACTGGAGGAAGGTACCTTCCCTGTGAGGTCTTCCTTGCTGTCTATCCTCCGTATTAAACACTCAACATTAAACCTGTCATCCCCAGGCAGACCCTAGGCTGTAGCGTAGGATGGAGGGGATGAGGTTTTTTTGTGGCTTAGTTCTTTATAATCATATCATTATGAGATTCTAAATTATATGATTTATTTCCTTCTTGTGGGTTTGGGCTGGGGCTTGCTATCTGCAGCATCCTTGAGGGCTTCACATTGGCACTTGTGCTCCCTCTGAGTTTTAGTGATGCTAACCTAAGAAAGCAGGTGCTGGGTCTTGCAAACAACTTCATGAACAGTTTGGGGCACCTGTCCCTCTGAAGGATTAACTTCATGGTCCTACAGCACCACGGCTCAGTCCCCAAACTAAAGCAAGACCCCTACTAGAGCAAGTTTACATGCCCCCAAATACCTTTGGTGCTGCTTCTGCAGTCCCTGCAAGCTGCTTGCAGCCATGCTTGGGGACCRCATGTTTCCACAGCAGAGGTTAGAGGTTGCTCCACCCCAGAGCTGGTTGTGTTTTGCTTCTCTCTGGGCGCAGGCTCAAGTGTCCAGAGGCAGCCTGGCCTCCTAGCATGGCAGCTTTGTCTGCCCTTGGGTGGATGTGGCTAAGATAGCTGGGGTGGCTGCTTCCTTCTGAATTTTCTGAAGAACTGACATGTGGGTCTCTACTTCCTTTCCTGTGAAGGAGAGGAATAGGCAGCAGCTCTGCGCGGAGTCGGTTTTGCCTCCTGGCTTTACCTAGCCCCTCTCATCTCTTCCTCAGGAGATGACCTCAAAGGAGCAGAAGATAATCAAGGACCTGGACAAGTGCGACTTCAGGGAGATCCACAAGTACTTTGTGGACAAAAGTGAGGCACGGAAAGCACTCTCCAAAGAGGAGAAGCAGGTGAGGACTGTTTCCTATGACATCTGGGGCTGGCTGATATGTTTGGGACCAGCCTGAGGTATTTTGGCTCCTGCTTGTCTCCTTTCCTGGTGTTATGCCCTGACCTGGGACCTCTTTGGCCTCTGGACCAGCTCTGTCTCCATGACCATCACCTCCCTCTTCATTAATTTTATCTGCAGATGCTGCATGTTTCATGGCTTTGCGGGATACCAGTCATCCTTGGACCATGGTTTGGGGTCCTGTCCTGTCCAGAGGATGGTGGACCTTGCTAAGGGTCTGGTGGCACACAGGCTTGTTCCATCAGCATATCATGCTGGAACAGCATCACTGTGAGGGTTTGCAAAGTGTGTGGAGTTCAGCCATTTGTTGGGAGTGGACTTGGACCCATGCTCACCTCTTCCTCCAACCCCTTGAGCTCTGCCTTTCCAGCCTTGCTTTCTCCAGGGAA
This sequence comes from Phoebastria nigripes, assembly GCA_035582835.1. Classification (NCBI taxonomy): domain Eukaryota; kingdom Metazoa; phylum Chordata; class Aves; order Procellariiformes; family Diomedeidae; genus Phoebastria; species Phoebastria nigripes. Next base: position 576,751 of record JAYKAV010002959.1, read on the forward strand.
AGGAGGGTAGCGATAGGCAAGCATGAGTTACAGGGTTTTGGTTTCATCCTGTGGGGTGATGGTGGGATGGTGCTTATTTCAGAAACTGAAGGAGGAGGCAGATAAGATCCAGGAGGAGTATGGGTACTGCATCCTGGATGGGCACCGGGAGAAGATAGGCAACTTCAAAACTGAGCCTCCGGGGCTGTTCCGTGGACGTGGTGACCACCCCAAAATGGGCATGCTGAAGAAGAGGATCATGCCAGAAGATGTTATCATCAACTGCAGCAAGTGAGTTGCCACGGGAAGAGCTGAGCTCCCAAAAGCTGAGCTGCTTTTGGGGCTGGGGTAAACAGCACATGTCCTCTGCCCCAAGTTGCTGTTGGGTTTTGTTATCTCCTACAATCACTGCTTTGCACACTCTCAGGCTTGAACTCACTGGAGCCCTTCTATCACCTCCTGGTCATCTCCAAATATCTGTTTTGCAGTTAGGTCTGACTTTCAGTTTCTCTGTGGATGTACAGTGGCCAGGGAAGCTGTTCAGCAGCTACCATCTCTTACTGGTGCCTGCACTGTTCACCTGACATCAACTGCAAACACTGCAGTGCTCCTATGGCCTTTCTGAAGAAGGGACAACTCTGTACTCCTCCTCCTCCTGTGCTCCTCTTCTATACAAGCCATTCCTCCTCATTTTATGGGTCCCCCATTCTGGCTGGAAGCATCAGGATCCTCACTGGAGGGAGGAAAAGCAGTGATTGGGTTAAGAGTGTTTGCCTTCCAAGTTATGTGAGTTGGATTGGTCTTAAACCCCCCCATATGAAGACCTTGCGGCCTTGATTCAAAACACTCCCCACTAGCCCAGCAAGTTCTCCCATTGTCCCCAGCATCCAAAAGATAAAGACCTGATCATGTTGTGGAGCAATTTTGGGCAGGCTGTATGTTTTCTGTAAGTAATGCTGCAATGCGTTGACCGTCCTTGGCTCACGGTGAAGAAGCAGTTAAGCTGACGACCTGTTCCCATTTCTTCTCCTTCATGGTCTGAGGGTTGTAACCCTGCTCTGCCCACAGGGACTCCAAGATCCCCAAGCCACCAGAAGGGCACAAGTGGAAGGAGGTGCGCTTCGACAACACAGTTACCTGGCTGGCCTCATGGACGGAAAACATCCAGAACACTTTGAAGTACATCATGCTGAACCCCAGCTCCAAGCTGAAGGTTGGAGTGATGCTGCTGTTCAGGCAGAGCTGTTGCCTGTTGGGCCACCAGCTTTTTGCTGAGTGGAAAGATCAGGGGAAAGCAGAAATGTGGCATGTCAACAAAAATGCACTTTCCCCCCGTCCACCCCCCAAAAAAAGGGGTAAACTAAATTAATTGGTATGCCATTGGGTGGTGAGGGGAAAAGGACAGAGATGATTGTTAAGTATTGAGCCTATTCCAGGGGATGGATTGCTACTGGCAAAGCCATCCCTGTGCTGTGCTGCTCACGTGTGTCCAGGGAAGGCTATTGAAAGCCAGGCAGTGGCAGGGGGAGGGTCCATAGGAACCAGAGTCTATGGGGTTGAATTCATTTATGSCAGTAAATGGCAGGCATGGGGAGGTAGGATCACCATCTGTAGTGCCATGGGAGGAGGGAGTGAACACCATGGGGAGAGAAAGGTGATTTAAAGCTATTTCCAGTCCTCAAAGCAAATAAGGAAACTGTGTGCAAGTTGGGCAAAACTGAGCAACCACATCATGTCAGTCCATGTTGGTGGTGTCCAAGCAGCAGCGGCCATGGCAGTGCAGTGCTTGACCGCTTGACTCCCTTACTTGCTGTGTGCTGGCTGCTAGCTGGTGGAGGACACCTCCAGACTATGAGCAGCTCAGACTTGGCCAGGATCCCAGGTCCAGCACAGCCAGCAGAGGGCACAGAAACCCTACATGAGCTGTTTCTGCTCTGATTTTTCCACTTCATATGTTCTTTTTCCTCAAGAAAACAATAGGGTTTGAGCAGTATTTAGATGCTGGAGGTGTTCCCAGAACAGGATCTGACTGGTAAGAGTGGAAGGAAGATGGGGCACTGGGTCTTGGCCTTTCTTTCCAGGGTGAGAAAGACTGGCAGAAGTATGAGGTAGCTCGGCGCTTAAAGGATGTTGTCCACAAAATCCGTGCTCAGTACCGAGCTGATTGGAAGTCCAAGGAGATGAAGAAGCGGCAAAGAGCAGTGGCCCTCTACTTCATTGATAAGGTATCTGCGGCCTCACCCTGGCCCCCAGGTCCCCCATCCCTCTTGAGGCTGGGATTTAGCTTACCTGATCCACCCCACCCTGTAGTTTTTTTGGTGTCCGCTGGTTGTACAAGCCAGGTTTGCCCCTCAGGAGGCATCTGGCAATGATCATGGAGGATGGTGACTCCTACTATCTGCTGATGCTTGTGTGAAGATGCAGTTGTGTGGCAGTGCAGGAGCTGTACTGTCCTTCCTGGACTCTGCCAGCATGTGTGTCTCTGTGTGATGGCAAAGACCCCACTGGAGAGCTGGATAACTTTATTCTGGGGGGCATATTTTAGGGTTTCTTAGAGCAGTGAAATAATCTTCTGCTGAAGCCAGTCAGTTCTTGGTTTCTACCAGGGTCCCAGCAACCATTCAGCAAGGCACTGTCCTGAGAAAGCTTTCTCTCTTTTTTTTTTTTTTTTTTTTTTTTTTTTTTTTTTTCTTTTTTCCCCTGGTGTCCATGTCCACATTACCCTTGGAAAGGGGAATTGTGGTGGGCTGGGCTGGATGACTTGTTGTCTCTTTCCAGCTGGCCCTGCGAGCTGGCAATGAGAAGGAGGAAGGGGAGACTGCGGACACAGTTGGCTGCTGCTCCCTGCGTGTGGAACACATCAAACTGCACCCCAAGCTGGATGGGCAGGAGCACGTGGTGGAGTTTGACTTCCTTGGGAAAGACTCGATCCGTTACTACAACAAAGTGTCAGTGGAGAAGCTGGTGAGTGGGGCAGAAATGGAGGCAGTGGCTGGCATGGCAATTCGGTGCAGGGTTAGCTGGGTGGCTCGGTTTGCTCAGTGGTCATCAGTCCCAAATCTGCATCTGAAATCCATTGCACAGATGCCTCCTGTGCTTTAATACCATGGTGGCAAATACCATGGTGGCAGCATGTGTATGAGATGCAACGGTGCTGGATGATGAAGACACACACATGCTGACCCTGGCCTGGAGAAGGGGGAGAAACTTTGGGGTAGGGCTTTCAAGGTTGTTCTAGCTCATGAACCATGAGAGAGAAGTCCTGCCTCCTGCTGGAGCATCCTCAGTTGACTGGTGGGCATTAGGACTTGAACTGTCCTCATTGATATTGTATTTTTTGCTTTTCCCATGGGATAGATGAYTTTAATGGTGTTTGTGGGGAAACTGGAGTGCCAGGGATAGCAGAGATGGGGAAAAACAACCTGTGGCACCAATGGCTTTGAGGTCCCACTGGCAGCCCTTGAAGTTGAGAAGGTTGGTGGTGTGGTAGGATGTGTACTACACGAGTCTGAATCAGAGTCCATCTGGATAAGGAGGCAGATGGAGATGAGGGAGATGTCRGAGATGTCTGGGAGCAATTTGCTCCTTGTCCCTAACCAGGGCCATCCTTTCCTCCTCTTTAAGGTGTTCAAGAACCTGCAGCTCTTCATGAAGAACAAGGACCCAGCAGATGACCTCTTTGACAGGCTCAATGTGAGTTGTCACTTCTAAGCTTTTGAAACAGCACTGATGGCCCAGAGGGAGTAGAAGCTTACTTGTGACACCCCTGTCCAGCCTGCAGTCTCCCAGGCTGTGGTGCTGCATCAGTGTCATCCCTTACCCTGGTTTTAACTATCTCCCCACCAGAGACACCACTGTAACTGTTTGAACACCCTGTTGGGATGCTGTGATTATTTTTTTTTTTTTTTTTTTTTTTCATCCCTTCTTTTTTTTTTTCATCATCCTCTTTCTGCACTGGTAGCATCTCTGCTTCTCTGAATGCAGGCTTGGCTGCCTGCCTGCACCCACAAGTAACCCATGTCCCTGCTAAGGAGGTGGCTTTCTGCTCCTTCCCTCCTTTAACTCATCTGCTTGGGCTTTTTTTAGCCTGGGAAGGCCTGCCCACGCACATATTGCTCGGGGCGTTGCTGGAGGTGTCAAACCTTAGTCGTTTGGCGCTTTCGCACCTTGCCGGGGCTCAGCAGAAGTGTGAGAGGCTGCCAGAGCATAGGGATGCTGGAGGGATGTGCTGCAGCCTTCCCTCCTGAGCTTCTTCCCTGCAAAAACATCTTCCGTCCTCTTCCTCAGTATGGGATATGGGGTGCTGCCACCCATGCCCCCCGCTCTGCCTGCATCCCCTACAAAGCCACTTGCCCATCTTTCCTCTGAAGAGGCTGCTCCTCTCTGGTTGTATAGGGTTTATCTGTGATAGGCTTTCTTGGTACAAGTAGGGCTTCTTCCAAACCCCAGATGACTCCTCTTAGCATCTTCTGTTTCCAGCCCAACTGCAGCCCCATGTCTCTTTAAAACAGATATCAGATGTGATATACACGAGACGTGACACTGGATGTGAGATGTGTCCTCTTGGACATAGATGGGCAGAAATTGTTGACTTCCAGAGAAATTCTTTGTGGGTTTAGGTGGAATTATGAAGGCCTGACCCAACAAGTAGATCTGCAAGCTACAGGAGGCTTTTTTAATGCCTAATTTGGTTGCTTAGGCAGAAGATGGTCTGAAAAGCAAGTGGCTTATTGTCCTGGCTTCTGCATGTTCTCTTCTTTCCTTTTCCCCCCACTTTGTTCTATCTTCCTTCCTCCAGACATCCATCTTGAACAGACACCTCCAGAGTCTGATGGATGGTTTGAGTGCCAAAGTGTTCAGGACCTACAATGCCTCCATCACCCTGCAGGAGCAGCTCAAGGCACTCACTAACTGTGAGTTACTAACAGTGTTCGTGGTATCACCAGTTGCATTGTGCAGCCAGTGGGCTCAGCGATGTCCATCCATTGCCTTGGGGTCCCTAGAACTGCCTAGCCCTCCTTGGCAGGTGATGCACCATGTTGTAGGGTGGTAGGTAACTTATGGGGGCATGCAGCAGGTTGGGAACCATGCTAAGTGAGAGATAGTTACCTGCTCAGCAATAGTCTGACTAACTGATAGCCAAGATGGGAGTATTTCTTCTTCCCCCTTCCTTGCACTGTTGGTTGGTTGCGTTATTTTTGCCTGCCTTGGATACATGAGTGATGAGGCACAGTATCAGGTTCAGTGATGCTCAAGTGTCCTTCACATATTTCTACAAACTTGCTTTCCCCTGAGAAAGGATGGGAAAGGCAAACAACTTGCTGTTGTTCTGGTCTGTTTCCTGCCTTCCCCGACTCCCGGAAAGGAGACATAGTGATGCTTCCATTTATTTCCAGCTGAAGACAGTGTTGCAGGAAAGCTCCTCTCCTACAACCGAGCTAACCGAGCTGTGGCCATCCTGTGTAACCATCAGAGATCTACACCGAAAACCTTTGAGAAGTCGATGCAAAACCTCCAGACCAAGGTGAGACAGACCAAACTGAGAGCCCCCAGACCTGATCTCACCTCTGTTTTTTTTTTTTTTTTTTTTGGGTAGGGGGAGAGGGTGAATAACCTGATGCTTAAAGAGATTGCGTTGATCAAACGTGGTAGGGAATAAACCAGGAATAGTGGCTTTTTTTAATCAGTACAGAGACATCAGCAACCCAGGGGTGGAGGGGATGGGGTAAGCTCAAATGCTGGATGAAGCACACTTGGCACAAGAGTTTGCTTTTCATCACTTTGTGTCTTCAAACCAAGCTGGGTGCCTTTTGTGATGGCACAGCTTTGACACATTTGGCTTGGGACCGGGGAAACTGGTTTTACTGTCTGGCTGTTTGCAGAAGGACCAGCTGAAATTTCATGGGTCTGCTATGGAAATACCTCAAACTACCACTTTTAATTGTCCTCAACTTCTGTTCACACTCTACTGGTGAGCTTGGGACTTTGCAGTGGGCTCCAGCACTGCTATGAGCCAGTCAGTCTCGGGTAGTTGCACAAGATGAACAGAGAAGAGCTGCAAATGTTTCTGGCATCGGTACTGTGAGGAACTTTTGCAAGATGCTAAGAAATGCTTGAGCTCCAGCAGATGCTGCAGAGGCAAGTTGTTGGGACTGGAGTAGGGCTAGTGAGAAATTGAGGAGTGGTGTGGCAAAGGAAAGGGAAGGAGGGAGGCAGCAGAAACCTCCAGGGAGGACAGGAGCATGGGCTGACTTTGTATTTCATAGAATAGTTTGGGTTGGAAGGGACCTTTTGAAGGTCATCTAGTCCAACCCCCCTGCCATGGGCAGGGACATCTTCAACCAGATCAGGTTGCTCAGAGCCCTGTCCAACCTGACCTTGAATGTTTCCAGGGATGGGGCATCTACCACCTCTCTRGGCAACCTGTGCCAGTGTTTCACCACCCTCACAGTAAAGAATTTCTTCCTTATGTCCAGTCTAAATCTACCCTCTCTTAGTTTAAAACCATTCCCCCTTGTCCTGTTGCAACAGGCCCTGCTAAAAAATTTGCCACCATCTTTCTTATAAGCCCCCTTTAAGTGCTGAAAGGCCGCAAGAAGGTCTCCCCGGAGCCTTCTCTTCTCCAGGCTGAACAACCGCACCTCTCTCAGCCTTTCTCCATAGGAGAGGTGTTCCAGCCCTCTGACCATTTTTGTGGCCTCCTCTGGACCCACTCCAACAGGTCCATGTCTTTTTTGTGCTGAGGGCTCCAGAGCTGGACACTACTGCAGGTAGGGTCCCACCAGAGTAGAGGGGCAGAATCGCCTCCCTYGACCTGCTGGCCACGCTTCTTTTGATGCAGCCCAGGGTACGGTTGGCCTTCTGGGCTGCAAGCACACATTGCTGGCTCATGTCCAGCTTTTCATCCACCATTTACCTTCACAGATTGATGCCAAGAAGCAACAAGTGGAGGAAGCCCAGCAAGAACTGAAAAAAGCTGAAGATGAGTTTGAAGACACAAAAGATGCCAAAGCAGAAGCGTGAGTAACTCTTCCTTGCAATAGTCTTTTGCAGAGGGATCTCTGTGCAGAGGGCCTGTGGATGGGGATGGTGTTGTCTGACACCCTATGTGCAGCTCACAGAAGTGACATGCCCTTGTTGGGTACCAGGTGCCTCCTGTCCCATGGTAGCCTGGTAGATGGGTGGAGGTCTTGTGGATGGTTCCTTCTAACAGCAGGATTGGAAAGAGCTCGTTCAGGAGGATTTCTTTGGGATAGGGCACATCTCTCTGAATACTCAGACTTCAACCCAAGCTGCTGGCTTGGAGTTATTGTACAAATGCAATAGGATGCCTAGCTTGGGGTTGGACCTGGGGATACACAGACTAGCCCCGATGCATGGTTTTAGAATCATAGAATAGTTTGGGTTGGAAGGGACCTTTGAAGGTCATCTAGTCCAACCCCCTGCCATGAGCAGGGACATCTTCAACCAGATCAGGTTGCTCAGAGCCCCGTCCAACCTGACCTTGAATGGTTCCAGGCATGGGGCATCCACCACCTCTCTGGGCAACCTGTGGCAATGTTTCACCACCCTCAGCGTCAAAAATTTCTTCCTTAGATCTAGGCTAAATCTCCCCTCTTTTCGTTTAAAGCCATTCCCCCTTGTCCTGTTGCAAAAGGCCCTGCTAAAGTCTGTCCCCATCTTTCTTATAAGCCCCCTTTAAGTACTGAAAGGCTGCAATAAGGTGTCCCCGAAGCCTTCTCTTCTCCAGGCTGAACAACCCCAACTCTCTCAGCCTTTCTTCCTTAGAGAGGTGTTCCATCGCCCTGATCATTTTCGTGTCCTCCTCTGGACCCGCTCCAACAGGTCCATGTCTGTCTTGTGCTGAGGGCTCCAGAGCTGGACGCGGTGCTCCAGGTGGGGTCTCACCAGAGCAGAGTAGAGGGGCAGAATCACCTCCCTCGACCTGCTGGCCACGCTTCTTTTGATGCAGCCCAGGATACAGTTGGCCTTCTGGGCTGCGAGTGCACATTGCTGGCTCATGTCCAGCTTTTCATCCACCAGTACCCCCAAGTCCTTCTTGGCAGGGCTGCTCTCAATCCCTTCATCCCCCAGCCTGTATTGATACTAGGAGTTACCCTGACCCCAGGTGCAGGACCTTGCCCTTGGCCTTGTTGAACCTCATGAGGTTCRCACGGGCCCACTTCTCCAGCTTGTCCAGGTCCCTCTGGATGGCATCCTGTCCCTCAGGTGTGTTGACTGCACCACTCAGCTTGGTGTCGTCTGCAAACTTGCTGAGGGTGCACTCGATCCCACTATGTCATTGATGAAGATATTAAACAGTACTGGTCCCAATATGGGCCCCTGCGGGACACTACTCGTCACTGATCTCCATCTGGACATTGAGCYGTTGACCACTACCCTCTGGATGCCACCATCTAACCAATTCCTCACCCACCGGACAGTCCACCCATCAAATCCATACCTCTCCAGTTCAGAGAGAAGGATGTTGTGGGGGACCATGTCAAAGGCCTTACAGAGCTCCAGATAGATGACATCTGTAGCYCTTCCCATGTCCACTGATGTGGTCACTCCATCATAGAAGGCCACTAGGTTGGTCAGGCAGGACTCGCGGGACACTTGAGTGGTGGATTGTGGCTTGTCTGATCTCTGCAGCAGTCATTGCATGGGGTCTGTTCAAATGTGCTCCCCCCTCCTAGAGCCCAAATGGGACTTGCTGCCCAAAGACAGGAGGAGGTTGGAGGAGAGAAACAAGGCTTGTATTTTATGTTGTACTCTGGGGTTTCTTGTTTTCTGCTCGTGCCCTGTGTTGCTGAGATGCAGAGCAGGTTGTCAGAGATGGTTGTTGCTCATGGAGCCTGAATTTGAGGAGATGGTTTCTGCTGGGTGCTGGCTTTTGTGCTTGCCCAACTTTTGGTAATAATCATTTAAAAACCAAAACAAAAGTGTCTCATTAGGTTAAAGTACTTGAAATAGGTTAGTGCTGAATGGCAGCTTCCACTTTGCCATTTTGGAGTATTTCTAGGCTCAGGCTTTATAGGACTTAAGGTGAGTGTAGAGACTACTCCGAGTTGAAGCTCACTGGCTTCACGTYGTGCTCCCAGGCAGCAGCAGATAAGGAGAACTGCTCTGTATTTCACCTCTGCTTCTTCTTTTCCCCTTTAACATCCTGTCTGTGTTGCTCTTCCTCTGCCCTCAGCAACGTGGAGAAGAAAAAGAAGCTGTTGAAGCGGTTGGAAGAGCAGCTGGCCAAGCTGAATGTCCAGGCTACAGACAAGGAGGAGAACAAGCAGATAGCTCTGGGCACGTCCAAGCTGAATTACCTGGACCCCAGGATTAGCATAGCCTGGTAAGTCTTGGGCATGCTATGGGACAGATGCTCCTCTAGAGATGTGCAGATCACCTAGCCCAGCCTGGGGGGATGAACACATGCCAGAGCCCTGAGCCTTTGGGGGAAAGGCGTAAACTTTGGCCAGAGAAACCTGTCCAAGCCCTGAATGTGTTGGGGGAGGTGAGCAAAATCCGAAGCTGAGGCTTCCCTTGCTGCAAATAACTGTTTGCAGGATGTCCCTTCTGGGTTCAGGGCAAGAAGGGGTCACTTTGCATGTCATCATTGACAGTGGCACAAAGGTAATTTCTTAAGGAGCTTGGGGCTAAGGAGTTTGCATGGGTAAAAGATGCTGCACCCTGAGCAGAGAGGACCTCTATGGTGGGAGCAGAGCRGGATGGGTAGCACATCCCCACTGCCATCTTGTGCTCTGTTCAGGTGCAAGAAGTTTGGTGTGCCCATCGAGAAGATCTACAACAAGACRCAGAGGGAGAAGTTTGCCTGGGCGATCGACATGGCCGACGAGGACTTTGAATTCTGAGACAGTGCCTTCCATGTCACGTCRTGCTCATTTGGTGCTGTTGGAAAGCTTTTTTTACGTGCTGCTGCAGCTGTTGCAGGGGTGGGGCTGGGGGGTTGTCTAATGAAAGAGTTTGATATGGGTATTTTGTGCCTTTTTTTGTATACAAAAGAAAACACTCAGTTTCTAGTTGAAACAGCTATTACTGACTTGTGACACACAACCTGACTGCAGTGACTTTTGAYGTGAACTTTTAATTCCTCTTCAGAGTTGCCAATTGCTTTGGATCTTTTCTTTCCTTCTCCGGAGTCTGGGAAGAAGATTGAATGAGAGCCTTAATTGTGCCGATAAACAAGATTAGATCTAATCCTATCTCTTTGATGTAGTGGAGCTGTGCTGCCCTTTTCAGACTCTGAATTGACTTGATGGGGAAACACAAGGCAATGACAGCACCAAAACAGGCAGCTGCAGTATAAGACCTGGGCTTGGGTCAGGAGTGCACTGGGAGGAAGGGAAAAATCTCAGGGTTTTACATGTCGGGCTATTTTGTGCCTTTTCACCTCCAGGAGAGGAGAAAATTGTGCAATTGCACAAACATAATCAAAATGGAAAAATGTTGCCGGGAGGGAGCGAATGTCATGGCAGGATGAAGGAGGGGAGGGGAAGATGCTGGATTAAGAAGCAGATTTCACACTGGAGGGATGAAATTCACGTTGGCATGTGCAAAGTGTACTTTAATTACCCCTATGTGGTTAAACCTTGGTCTGGGAGAGGACATCTCATTTGGGGCCATACTTTCTTTCCCCTACTTACTTCAGTTGGCTCTAGCTCTGCTCACTGTATCTGTAGCAGAAACTAAAGTGTCCAGCCACAGATTTAACAATGGGAAAGGATGACGCTGGCTGTGGGGCTGGACCAGGCTCTGGTGGGATGTGAGCGTGCTGGGGAGGGGTACCGATCTTGATGGAGCTGTGCCTGTGTTGGGATGACAGCTTCGTTATCAGGCTGCATCCTCCCCAGTCTGTTCCTGCTGGGCATGGAGCAGGCGGGGACCGACAGCATAAACTGCTGGTGCTTGCTGCATAACCGGCTGCTTTTCAGAGGAAAAAATAAGCGATATCAGCATGTACCTGGCAACAGTTAGCCTACATGCCAGTGAATCTCAGGTGTAAGCAAGCTGTTGCATTGGCAGCAAAGCCTTTTGGCATCTCAGGGCTGATGTTCAGGTTGCTACAGTCCAAAGCTTTTGGTGCTTTCCATGTGTTCATTTACAGCCACTTGTTCTTGTGTTTAAACTATTGCTATTTTGGCTGGAAGTCAGATACTTGAAATGCATTTCATTAAAACTGGAAGTGATTTTTCTGAGTATCAGTGACTGGAGGCTTTTTGCAACTCATCCAAGATGCGGTTCTGCTGTGAGTTGATGTGCAGAGCTCTGAGCCAGGGCTCAGTCTCTATAATGGGGTCTGTGTATGCTCAGTTGTCTGCAGGGGATTAGGCTTGATAGGAAATCCTTTGCCTTCAAGCAAAGAGCCTGCCTGCAAATCTCAAAAACCATTTGTGCTTGGTCCCTAAGGGCCCATATGCAAAACTGAGCCACCAAAATTGAATTGCTGCATGATAGCAGAGTCCTAGCAAATGTAAGGGAAAATGCATGGGTGAGGCAATGTGGTTTTATCTTGCATCTGCACTGGGGTGTGCTCTACCACTTAGCTGAGATGTGGCAGCTTATGAAACTCTAACTGGACTGTTTCTGCAACGCCCAAGAGCTCATGTTGGTTTTAATGAGGCAACTGACTCCTAAACCAGGGATCTAAATCAATCTGAATGGTGGCAAGACTTATTTTTCTGGCAGAGGTAGACGAGTTATCAGCTGCACAAGCAATGGGCAGGAGCTGCCAAACATGCCTTGACCCCTGTGTTGGATTTGTACCTYTGAAACAGAGGTAACCAGTTTGGTCCCAATGGATGGAGATGTTTTTCTGCCTACCCTGCTAAATGCTTTCTGGCTTTCAAAAGAGGTTAAAGTGAATATTCGCCATTAACTGTGGTGGAAAGTTTGTTCCATCCCAAATAAGGGAGTAATTCTAGCCAAGCCCCTAGTGAAACAGTGCTCCTGTTTTCCAGTAGCAGAAAAAAGGAACAAGATGCAATTGGATGAGCAGTATGGGTGTTTCCATTGAACCAATAGACTTCTTTTTATCTAAGTATTTCCTAGAGGAAGAAGTCTCTCAAGCACCATGTGAGAGAAAGGAGCTGTGTTAGTAAGAGCAGCTGCAGCAGTTTGAACAGCTGCTGAGGGAGCAGTGGAAAAATCATGACAGAAAGCAAATCCTACTGCAGCTTTGGGGGGGGGAAATGAGTAACTTGGTCCTTGGCCTCTCCTCCAGCAGGTTCCCATCAGTGCTGTGATCCTTGGCTGGCTGCTGGGTTAATGGGGTGGAAAGGCTGGGTAATTGCTGTCCACATGGTCCTGTCCATCCTCACCCTGTTTTTGCTGGGGCGGTGGATCTACAAAGTGGGTGCTGGCAGTATTTCATGCTTATAGGGCTGTGCTTTCCTCAACAGCTCCCCTGTCTCTCTCTATCCTGCTTCTCTCCAAAAGGCCATGCTTGGAGCAAAATTGAGGTGGTTCAACTCCAGTGAGAGCTCAGCTAATGAAGCTGGAGGCCTTGTGTTTGCCTCTTGTGCTGCAGCAGATGAGGAGGGCTAGGCTGGCAGATGGGCTCTGTGTGTTACTGTTGCGGTAACATGTGCAATACTGAAAGAGTTGTTGGCCGTGCTCAGATGCTCTGGATGTCAGGGCTGCAAAGACCTGCCAGTGTCAGCTAAATAGTAATTATTGGCTATTCTGTAGGAGCATAAATGAAGCATCCTTTCTCCAAAGGGTGTTGCCCTATAAACCAGTTCTATGGGGCTTGACCATTTCTGTCAAAGCTTAGTGAAACTAAGATTGGAAATCCAAGTGCATGGGAGCTATGAAGCAAAAGCAAGGCGGAGAGTTCATGTGTTTTGCCAGGTATCAAATAACCCATACTGGGTTGAGTAACACAATGTGTTTGAAACAGCTAAGCTTTAAAGAGAGGCTGATAAGTTTGGGGAGTGTCCTCCTGGCCCTTGGCCATAAGCGAGTCAGATACAGGTTGGAGAAGTTGAGTTACTCGCCATTGACATCACAGTGGCACGAAGCAGCAGTCTGGCCTAATGCCCAATCTGACAGGGATTTTCCACTGCTCAGGACCCTGTGGAGCAGGATCATGCCCCCATCACAGACATCTCTGAGAATAGGATCCCTCTCCCAGCCCAAAAGTTTGGGGTTATTTGGTGACTCCAACCAATACTGGAATACTCAGGTGAACCCTACCCGCCTTGGCCCTTCCAGGGATGTTTTCAACTCAGCTTCTCCAATGAAGTGACTTTTCTGTAGGCACATAAAAGCCTTTGCTCTGATGCCTAAGACACGCGGTAGCCCAAAGTCAAGATACTAGCGTTTTTGCCGGTATTTGACTAGTAAAATGCAAAGTCAAAAGTCTAGCATTTTCCCTTTGCAATTACTTCCTTCTTTTTTTTTTTATTTTAAAGGAAAAAAAAAAATTGCAAAAAGGGAAGATCTGGTTTCAGGCAAAACCAGAAGTGGTACCTTCCCCCATAACTTCTCGGGTTACTAATGTGCTTTTCATAAAAGCCTGTTGTTCATATTGGTTGGGAGGAGACCTCAAAGCAAATTTACCAGGAACAAAGCTGACTGCTCACGCTGATACTAGGATGGGCTTAGGGCTGCTCTAGTTAGCTATTGATGCTTAAAAAAAAAAACCTTCTGGGGGCTGGAGACTTTGCCTCCCTGCCTGCAGGCTGGGGATGTCCTGCACTGTGTGATGGCACAAGGACAGCACTGATACCGTGGCTGTTTGATAAGATAAACCTCTAGGTGTTGGGAGGTAGTGAGACGTTCATCTTGTCTTGCTTTGGCATCTGTTGCCCATGCCCAGCCTCTTCCCGGAAAAGCTGTGGTTGGGAGGGTCTCTGGAGGGCTCGAGTCCAACCTCCTGCTCAAAGGAGGGCCAACTTTGTCTGGGTTGCTCAGGGCCTTCTCCAGCCAAATTTCAATATCTCCAGGGAGGGAGACTCTTCCACGATACCTCAGGGTCCCTGTTTTGGCAGTTAATCACTACCCTGGCAAATTTTTTTTTTTCTTCCTTATATCTGGTTGGAATTTCCCTTGTTACATCTTGTAACCATCTGCTTGTCCTTTCTCTGTGCACCTCCAAGGAGAGTCTGGCTCTGGCCTCTCTATAGCCATCCCCCATTAAATAGCTGAAGGCAACAACTTGATCCCCCTTAGCCTGCTCCCCTCCAGCCTGCTCTGTTGCATGGGGTCATTCAGCCCCAAATCTGGGATTTTGCTGAACTTCATGAGCTTCTCTGAACTTCACCTTCCACCGAACACAGCCTGCTGAGCCTCGGAGGGATGTGGTAGGAGCTTGTGGTTGAAGGAGATAGGACCATCTCAATCCACAGCTTGAGGGTGTGTCTCCCCGCATAGGAAGTTGTTTGAGCAGCTGGAGGCTCTGATGGGGCTCTGTCCCTGCCTGTTGCTTCTAGCATCAGCATCCTGGAGAGATGGGAACGTAAAGCCTGCACGTTGGCACCTTTTGCAGGCACTAAAGCCCTTGGACCAAGCCGCGCTCATCAGAAACCTTCCCACGTCACGCTTTCTCCTGAGGATGAGTCAAGCTCTTGATGCACGTCCAACAGATTATTGATGCTTGTTGATGGGGGGGGGAAAAAAGTGCATCAGCCTCCTGTTTCCCAGAGCTGCTTTCCATAACGGTCGGGGCTGACAGTGGAGTTGGCAGCACTGCTTTCCTGCCCATCAGGGCTGCGTGGGGTGGAGAAGGGGTCCTGGTGGCTGATCTGAGGAAGGGCAGCCATCAAAGCTGCTTAACTACTCTTTCATGTGCTTAACGACAGGACCTTTGCTTACCCCTAGGTGGATTGGAGAAATGGGCTTTTGGCTGATTCATCTTAATTGGTGCAGAGAGGGAGGTGGGTGTGATGAAAACTCCTCAGCGAGGAGCATTTGCTGTTGAACTGCTGCTTATGCTCTGCATCTGCTCCCAGGTGAGTGATCAGATTAAGGGGAAAACAAAAGAGCTGTAGTCTGRCAGAACATGCGAGAGGTGGGAAACCCCTGTGGGGATGTGAGGAAGAGAAATGTGAAGGGTTTCCAGAGGGTTTTTCCTCCCCTCCCTTCTTCCCTTGAAGTCTAATGTTGCAAAAATGAAAAAAATTGGGGAAAAATAGAACAGAAACTTTAAAGGGGAATGCTTTTGTTAGTATAAGAGGAAAGGGGTAGAACAACATTTGAGAGAGACTATCACTGCTGTGCTTCAGAACCTCTGTCTCTGAACATAATGAATGGAGGCATTTCCTTTTCCAATGCGGTTTAGCAGGAGAGAAGATCACATCTGTGGTTTGGCATAAATAAAACATGTGCTTAAGGAGCTCCCTGGGTTTACGCAGTTGTACTCTGTGTCTATCAACAGTCAGCCAAGTTCGGACTGCTTTAAAATAAGCTCAAATTGGACAGATATTAGCCCTTGCCGTGTGTTTGTAAATGCGGCGTTGCTGGTGCCAAGGAGAGTGGCTGCAAAGGAAAGCAAAAAAATTAACCTATGAGAAATTGGATCCCTGTGATAAAATGAAGGATGGTCTAATGAGGGGCAGAGGAAGGGCTTCCAAGGCAAGGATAAAACTCCAGGATATCAGGTTTGTGCCCTGCGAAGGAGAACTCCTGACACTGTGCAGCTGTGGAAGGGGTACGGCCGCCCATTGTGGGTGTCCCACAGGGAATGAGTGGAAAACACATAGGCTGGTTCTTCCTACGGCTTCCTTTTAGCCATAGTAGTGATATTTTTGGCCAGCCGAGCACGTGTGTTACTCAAAAGAAAATAAAGAATCAGGAAGAGCTCAGCTCAGTCAAGCTTGTCCCAAGCTCTGAGAATGGTTCCTCTAGACCTTAATCCTGAGCCACTGCAAGCTGGGGTATGAGGAATTCCAATAAATTACTTAATTAATATTCTTAATCCAAGTCTGGATTAAGCTGCAATTATGAGTGATTGGCTTGACTCAGAAATAAGCCTCTGAATAACTGTTTTCACAGCTGCAGGAGGGTTCATAAATTCCTTCCGCTGCCATGAGCCTGAGAAGAGCGTGATGAGAGGTATCTGCAAACTGAGGTAGCTTCCAGTGGTTCCCTGGGGTTGCCCTGTATTGCCAGAGGGATGGTGAGGCAGATAGCTGATGTCTTTCAAAAAAAATGCTGTATTTCTAGCTTGGTGGATTGCATCCTGACCCCCCCTTCTCTTGTAAACAGGGCAGATTATTTATCTGCCAAGGTGGATCAGACGAGGAAGTCTCTAATCCCTTCCTACAGGTCACCTATACACAAATGAGCTCTTTGGTTGTTTTTTTTGTTTTTGTTTTTTTTTTTTTTTAAAGCTGTTCTGTGTAATCCCTTCCATCTATTTCTCAAGCCATAGCTGGACTCCAACTCCTGAAGGCTTAGTTTGCCAAAGTGGAAGAGAATGGGGTGGCAATTATCTCAACCAGCTTTTAATTAGGGCTCATGTTTCCTTGGTAGTCCCCCAGGCAGAAACAGTTCCCGACTTCCCATAGTTCATTCCTGGTGCTGCATACCCCAGTTTTGTTGGAAACAGGACCTGGGGGGCTTAAATCTCCATCACTCCTCTCCTGTGCATCCTCGGACCCAACACTGTCCCCATTTCTTCATGCACAAGGATTCCCCACAAAAACAGGCACGGGATGACCTCAAGTGCCTGCAAAAGCAAATTCTGCTGGCTGCCTTTCCAGGGGTGGTGAGATTTGAAGGCGGTGAGGGGAGGTGACCCAGCAGGTCTGGCCTTTCTTCCTAGCCCAGGCACGTGGCACAATCCCACTTTTTTTGTATTAGGCTATTCTTCCTTCTCCCTTTGGACCCTGTATTGGATGGCTACAGCCTCATGTCTCATCCAGCTTTCTGCTTCATCTCCATGTCTTTCATGAGGTGTCACCAACCCCAGCTTTGTCCCGATGTAGTGATGTGTGCCACGTGAGCATGCCATGGGGTCTTGGCAACACTGGCAAAGAGCCGAGCATTTTCGCAATTTGGTGTGCGGTCTGTGCTGTAACAGGCTGTGGTTCAGTCACGACTCCTTCCATGATGTCCTCCTTTATTGCCCTTAGTTATGTTTGATTTAATTCCATTTTCCCTACAGCCAGTTGGGTAGGCTTTGCAGCGTGGCCCCTTTAGCAAGCGACGTGACTGGACTGTGGCTGCACAACCCCTGACTCCCTTGCTGTGCAAACAGGTTTGGTTTCCCCCCCCGCCCCCCCCCTTCCCTCTTCCCCCCCCCCTTCATATTGTCACCTCTGAAACAGCTTCTACATGGGGTTGTGCTGGATTGTCCTCATAGTGCCTTTTTGTGTGCTGGAAAAGAAAAACAAAACAAAACCCCCAGGAATTACAATTCTATAAACAAAACAGCTCAGTCCAGTTTTTCCCCTTTGAGATTCTAAGACAAGATGGTTTGTTATCTTTTTGCACTTTAATTTGGTATTGCTGTCGCTAGTAAAAGGCCGTAAGATTTGTACTGAGTTTGCAAGACCTCAGGATTGAGGTTTGTTAGGTTTGCTCTGATGGAGCTTGTCTTGACCTGCCTGAGGCTTTTCTTTTTAACTTGGCTGAGTGGTACGAGCAATTTTTCTAATTGACCAAGTGGCTATGGCTAATTTGTTTTACTTTTGTATATCTTTGTACAGTGCAGCTGTAGGTCTATATAGATAGCAGTAACAAGACACTATTCTGTATAGAATGAGGTATTTATGATTCTGATCCAAGGCATAGTGTAGAGAAATGCAGGCTTGGTACAACAGCAAAGGTCTTGAGAAGCAGAGATGTGGGATGTGCAGGTGTGGGGTGATGAGATGGGGCCTGGGCAGGAACTGGAGACCCCTCAGCTATAAACCACTCAGCTGAAGAAATGCAGACCTGGAGCTGGACCAGGTTGGTTTTAGGGGTAACAAACGGTACAAAAGTAGTACCTAACATATGTAAAAGGCACTGCATATAGTAAATTGAGATGTAACACACAGCTGCAGACCAATGAAAAAAGCATGTAAAAAAAAAAAGTTACTAAACATAATTGAAATGACTCTGAGTGGATCCTGGGGAGAGGAAGAAGGAACCATCAACATGAACATCTTATTTTTCCTGGCACAGGGCTCCAGATGCTGATGACTCACCGTAATGCCACTAGCATGAAATTCCTAAGAGTGGGAAGAGTAAGCATAACACCAAGAAAAGGGGTAGAAACCACTAAAAGTGTGTAATAACATTAATAATAGTATCATTCTGTATAGGATTATTCTTTGTTTTCCAATAGTAGTTAGATCTAGATCAACAATCATTCTTGGATAAGACTTAAGATTTCAGTTATACTAATAATATATATACACACGTACATGGTGTGCTTTCTCTTTGCCCATAAGATGAGATTTTGAGGTTGTAGCAGTAGCATGGCATCTTTCTCCCGGTCTTTCTCTGGTTCTCTTGGGCTCCCCTGATTTTGCTGGTACCATGCCAAGCTTAGAGTTGTGGTAACAGAGCTGGTAAAGCAGCACTTGGGCCAAGTCACGGCAGGGAAATCCACATAGCCGCAGGGGGAACAAGCCTTCCCAGTGCTAACCCAAGACTCCAGGCTTGACTCCAATTGGGCAACCAAAGATGGGGGTCCCGGTCCTCAAAGAGTGGCTCCTCCTTGCTGGACTCAGCATGCATATCCCCTTTTCTCTAGGACCAATGCACAGCGTGCAAGTCTGTGTTCAGTTTTGGGCCCCTCACTACAAGAAGGACATTGAGGTGCTGGAGCGTGTCCAGAGGAGGGCAACGAAGCTGGTGAAGGGTCTGGAGAGCAAGTCTTATGAGGAACGGCTGAGGGAACTGGGACTGTTCAGTCTGGAGAAGAGGAGGCTGAGGGGAGACCTTATCACGCTCTACAACTACCTGAAAGGAGGTTGCAGCGAGGTGGGTGTTGGTCTCTTCTCCCAAGCAACTAGCAATAGGACGAGAGGAAATGNCTGGTGAAGGGTCTGGAGAGCAAGTCTGATGAGGAGCGGCTGAGGGAACTGGGACTGTTCAGTCTGGAGAAGAGGAGGCTGAGGGGAGACCTTATCACGCTCTACAACTACCTGAAAGGAGGTTGCAGCGAGGTGGGTGTTGGTCTCTTCTCCCAAGCAACTAGCAATAGGACGAGAGGAAATGGCCTCAAGTTGTGCCAGGGGAGGCTTAGATTGGACATTAGGAAAAATTTCTTTCCTGAAAGAGTGGTTAAGCATTGGACCAGGCTGCCCAGGGAAGTGGTGGAGTCACCATCCCTGGAGGTATTTAAAAGCCGTGTAGATGAGGCGCTTAGGGACATGGTTTAGTGGGGCATGGTGGTGTTGGGTTGATAGTTGGACTTGATGATCTTAGAGGTCTTTTCCAACCTTAATGATTCTATGATTCTAAGTCCAAGAGTCCTCATCCCTCTTCTGGTGGCCTTGCTTCCTCCTAGGCTGGTCACCACTCCCTACCCACCTTTTATCTCCTGCCTTCTTTCAAAGAGGAACCGCTGCTATCAGTAGCAGCTGCTTTCCTTTTGGCTTATTTTGAGATATTAGGTAATGTGTGCTGGGGCAAAGGCAGTGCACAAAACTCAGACAGCAGATGTGAGCACTGGGCTCCTGCAAGGCTCTGGAAGTACGTGTTAGCCCCCTGGTCTGGGCTGTGCACACTGTGCAACATGTGGGTTGACCTGTGTCAGCCTTTGCATTGTCCACCCTCCCGGCTAATACTCCACAGAGGACTGGGAGCTGCTTCCCCTGAAGACTGTGCAGGCAGAGAATAACAAATGGAAATGAGGGCTCTCCTGATGGCGTGTCTGGCTGCTGTCCTCTGCGTGGACGTTGGTGAGTTGTTCAGGATTACTGCAAGGCTTGGGCTGGGATGGAGAGAGATGGTGGTTTTTTTGGGAGAAGCCACATCCCTAACTTCTAAGTCCAGTGGTCTTTAAGAAGCCAGTAGATAGTGTTAGATAAAGAGTGGGTCTGCAAGGTCAGCTTTGCCTCTCCTTCGTGCTCTCACAGCTGGGCCCTGCTGCCAAAGGACTTGTGCTGCAGACACCCTGCAGCCTTGGGCTGCTCACAGAGCAAGCCAAAATTTGTCACCTTCCCCTATTCTCACAATGCTCAACCAGAAAAAGCCCTTTGGGTTTTCTCTGCAAACCCAATCACATCTTGAGATCTGCAGCTAATGCTACACTTCTTGGCTGGGGGTGCAATTAAGCTTTGAGCTAAAAATTGAGTGTAACCTTCACTGCTCTTCTGGCCCTGTGACCATTTGCTAAATGCTGTAATGGGGTAGTTGAATATCAATGTTCACAGAAAGCCTCTGCTGCCCACTCACCTGGAAGGAGGGTTTTTCTACAGGGAATTGTGTGTTTAGCAATTTTGGGTGTGGGTAGTAGAAGGGGTAGAACTGGCTCAGCCAAATCCTCTATGTCTTATGCTATGTCCTGTGGCCTGCATGAGGATGGGAACAGCTCCAGCTGGGAAGGGGTTTCTTGCTTTGACCTCATGCAAATCATTTATGTTCCCCTCCTGTAGCCAACTCGTTGACGTGCTTCACCTGCGCCAACCAGACCAGCAACAATCAGTGCCTGATGACTTCCCCATGCACCAAAAATGAGACAGCCTGTGTGACTATAGTTGAGAAGATAAGTGCTGGTGAGTCCCACTGCCATGCACTGCCTGGGTTGTGACCTCCCAACCCTGCTGCCCAACACTCCTGTGTGTCCCAGCCCCAGCCCTGCTCTCAGTGGGTCTGTGTCCTTCCCCTGCCTTTCTGCTCTAGTGCACTCAGGTCTAAAACATTCCCCTTCCATGGGGCTTTGGGAGAACTTGAATAGTGCTGGGTCACAGCCCAATTATTTCTTCGCTTGAATAGCGAGGCAGAGGGTAGTTAGATGAACACCATAACCCACATAGACTTGGGTGATCTCTCATGCTGCTTACAGAGTAAAGTCAGGATTTGCCCTTGGAAGAAAGATTCATGGGTTGGTTTTATTTTACTTTTTATCCAGGCACTCACCAACAGAAGTTGATCAACAAAAACTGCATTTCAAATTGTGATATGTTTCGAGACTCTTATGAATGCTGCAGTCAGGACAACTGCAATCGCAACGAGGCACCTGGGATGAGACCTCCCATAGCGGTGCTGGGAACTGCAGTTCTGGGCAGTGTTACCAGGCCCCTTCTCAAGACTGGACTGTGATGAGGTCCCTGTTGAATAACCCGTGCAAGCTTCTTAACCCATCCTGGTCCTCTAGCACCTGCAGTCATTTTGCCCATCTGTCCCCAGAACATCTTCTGAACATCTGATGTTCAGGCATGGAAAGGCCAGACTGAAGCTAGCTTGAGCTTGATAGAGAAGAGATCCCTCAGTTATTCTTTTATAGCTTCTCATGCAACAGGGCTCTGCAGCCACCATTAAAAAAAAAAAAAAAAAAAAAAATTTAAAGAGTTTTATTATTTATTCTCTTTTTTTATTGAGTGCTGACTCACAGCAGGGCTGGGGTTTTGCAAGCAGTGTGGTCAGGTTGTTCATGCAAGTACACAGAGCGCTAAACAAATGGAGGTGAGGAGGAGGAGGATACAATCCCGATCAGCACAGCCCCGGATCAGAGTGCCTCTCTTAGTGTTTCAGCCAGGCAGAAATTTCTGACAGCTTATAGAAAAAGGTCTGGAAAAATAATGAATTTGCCACCTCTAGTGGTATTGTTCTAGTATGCTGTCACGACTCTGGTCTTGACAAAGTCTGGGACAGCATGGGGAAGGCATATTAGCAAATGAAACGCCCTGTGTCAGTTCCTGGCCCTGGGGTCAGCTGGTACCCATCTGTATAGCCAAGCCCTCTCCCTCCAAAATAAGGTGGCTGAATCCAAAATACCAGTTGGAAAGTAGATCTGGAATTGTCAGGAATGGTCCTAGTTGGTCAGGCCAAAACCGTGCTGAGGAGCGTGCTAATAATTAAACAGTGTGGACAGTTTGAAAACTGTGCATGGGCTCTCATGTGTTATTGGTATAGACATAGCTGCCTCTATGACAACAGCTCTTCTGCAGTGTGGTTCCAGCCCCAGGGCAGCTGGAAGGGTGGTGACCTCCCCTGGAGCTTGTGACACCTGGACATCACTGCTGGATCCCCCTATTAATGCCCCTAAGTACAGGTACGATCCTGTATGTAACTTAATCCAGACCCAGCTGGGATTTAGGCAATACAGGAGCCCCAGAGACACCATAAAATCAGGTAATACTGGTAAACAGAGATTTGGGATGCTCCCGGGGCACCATTTCCCCGCCCTGCTTGAAAGAGAAGAAGCCAAAGGGCAGGTTCTCAGAAGGATTTCAACACCTTGGTGTAACCTGGTCCCAGGCTGCCCACACTTTGCTCTTGAACCAGAGTATCTCTGCCCGACAGTGGGACTCCCACGGCGAGTACCTGGCTACCTTCACAGCACCCAGGAATGGGGAGTGCATGGGAGGTTGGGTAGGAGCAGCCACAGGGTCCAAGTCCTTCAGCAATTTGGCATGCAAAGAGTTTAAGCCCATGTTATTTTGYAGTAAACTCATGGGTAGGATTAGCTCCATAGGTCCAGAGGAGGGCCACGAAAAGATCAGGGGGATGGAACACCTCTCCTATGAAGAAAGGCTGAGAGAGTTGGGGTGGTTCAGCCTGGAGAAGAGAAGGCTCCGGGGAGACCTTATTGCAGCCTTTCAGTATTTAAAGGGGGCTTATAAGAAAGATGGGGACAGACTTTTTAGCAGGGCCTGTTGCAACAGGACAAGGGGTAACAGTTTTAAGTAAAAGAGGGTAGATTTAGACTAGATATAAGGAAGAAATTTTTTACAATGAGGGTGGTGACACACTGGCACAGGTTGCCCAGAGGGGTGGTAGATGCCCCATCCCTGGAACCATTCAAGGTCAGGTTGGATGGGGCTCTGAGCAACCTGATCTGGTTGAAGATGTCCCTGCCCATGGCAGGGGGGTTGGACTAGATGACCTTTAAAGGTCCCTTCCAATYCAAACTATTCTATGAGTCTATGAGCTCCACAATCCCCTTGGCTTCCATGGCAGTTAAGCACTGAAACATCTATGAAGGTCTAAGGTGGGGACAGATCTGTGTCAGGTGGTGACAACCCACCTTGCTGTCCTGATTTTGAGGAGGTCACAACCAGGAAGGATACAAAGAATGAGCCTTGCAGGAGCAAGCACAAGTAAATCCCGGGGAGGAGGAGAAAGATGGAGAGAAAGAGCCAGAAGGAAAAATCGCTATTCAGCCACTGTCATTGGACTCAAGAATGGGAAGAGCTGGAGCTTGCCCTCACCCAGGGGTGATCAACACACACAGCTGCCTCTYCTCCTCCTAGGGCAATGCATGCTTCGAACTGTTGTCTTCTCTGCCAAAAACAAGTGGTACCATGTTGACCTGGCCTCTTCCTCCCCCACAACCCCACCCAAAATGAAGAATGGGGAACGTGACAAAGTTAGATTCTGCAATTGCTTCAGTGGGTTTTATTTAGGGCTGGAAAATCCCTGGCGGTGCAATCAGAATCATTTAGGTTGGACAAGAAACCATAAACCTAACACTGCCAAGTCCACCACTAAACCGTGTCCCTAAGTGCCACATCTACATGTTTTTTAAATACCTATAGGGATGGTGACTCAACCACTTCCCTGGCCAGCCTGTTCCAATGCTTCATAACGCTTTCAGTGAAGAAATTTTTCTGAATAACCAATTTAACTTCCCCTGGCTCAACTTGAGGCTGTTTCCTTTCATCCTACCACTTGTTACTTGGGAAGAGAGACCGACACCCACATCATACCTGGTGCTGAGAACCTCTTCTGTCCTGCAACCCCTGGCATCCTCTGGTGTACTAGCAACAGGGTGCAATACATACAGATTGGGATGATGCTAGGATAGATGGAAATATTTGGGAACCTTCTGAGACGCCACCTAAGAAGTGATGAGGCAGACATCATGCTCTGACCACAGGGAAGCTAAATAGTTAAAAACTTCAGGGCAAATAAAAGGAAGAGATCCCATGAGACCAAGCCATGATGTTTCTGTCCCTCCTTGTTGCTGTGGTTCCATGTGTGGACACTTGTCCTGAGACCTTTTGTGAGAAAAGCCCAGTACGAGGCTCCCAGAAGATGAGCAGATCCCTGGCTGACTTCTGTTCATTGACTTCTGATCTCTGTTCTCCATCCAGGAAGACTCAATGGCCAAACACTGCAGAGGGCAGCCAAATAAAGCTGTGTTTACTAGCCAGCTCTAACACAATTGTATAGTGTAGTGTGGCACAGCCAAGAGTAAAAACAGGGACCAGGATCTCATCCTGAAGGATGTCATTCACATACCTGCAAGGGTCTGATCTCCAAGGCTGAACCTAAGCAAGGGAAATAAACAGTTCCTGGGAACATTCCCTGATCTGTAATGCCACCATCCACAACATGTAATTAATCATTTTAATTGCTAACACGTTCCCTGGCAAGGTTTTAACATGGACCAACCGCCATAGTCCCATGCAATGTCTGGAAAAAACCAGAGGAGAGAGCACAAGGGCAGGACTATTCACAAGAGGCCCTGTTGATGCCCACGTCTTGGCCTCCATGCTGGAGATGGTCCTGGACACATTTAATTTACTGCGATAGCTGTAGCCTCATTTCTGCTCTGTGGTGCCGGATACTGGGACACCTTTTTTTGCAGCTCTCTGCCCTGACCCAGCCAAGCACTGCCTTCCATGCTGCAGTCATGCTGCTTCCATGTGTTGGCCACCCAGTGTGACACCACYATCCGCAGTCTCCCATGTGTCTCTGAGGAAATGCCAGCCATGGGAGTCCCACACCTCACACATATGAGGCATCCAGGCATCAGACATACCTGAGGCCAGGATGGTAACTTCCCAACTATCTGGCTCGATGGGCCACCGGCAACCCTCAAAACACCAAGCGGCCCATCGTGCGCCCTTGTCCATCATCACACTTGTCCATCAAACCACTCCTGCCAGCGGACCAGTGGTGGACCACTTCCCGTGGCCTTGCAGGTCATCTTCCTCCTGTCAGTGAGGAGCAGACTTGAATCCCTGGACCAGGTGACTCCTCTCCAGCTCTGTGTCAGAGAGGAGACGTTCACGCCATCAGTCCTTGGAAGTGAGGGAATAAACTGAGTCAGAGACATTTCTTTGTTTAAAAAAAAAAATCAGGAATGCACCTTGTTAATCATATTGAAGAGTAACACAATTATTTTTCCCTTTTTCCTCAAAAAAAAGAGTCAAATCTGGTTAAAGGAAACTGCTTCTTTATCAGCGCAGACCTTTGCCAAGGTGCTCCCGCTGCTGCAGGACACTGAGCCTTGGCTGCCCAGACTGATTTCCAGACTCCCCCAAAGAGTCATCCCTGCAGGAGGACACCGCGCAGTGAATCACGCTGGGCAATCCTTATTCCCTAAAATAGGTCTAGCTCTTCAGTTGCTGCCTCGTGACATCTGGGAGGACTGACACACCTTCTCTGGCATTCACGGTGGCATGCAGTCCCTGAGTCTGGCAGAACTTCATCTGTTGGGCAAGCGATGTGGCTTATCCTCTCCACGCCCAGAAGGTGTACGTCCATTGGAGCGGAATGGTTAGTGCTCATGGGGTTTTCAGGCCTGACTTCACCATCCTGTTGATCCTGCTTTATGTCAGCTGTACTGGCAGACCCAGTGGTTTAACACCGGTGTCAGAAACCTCAAAAATATCTGCAAATCAACCAAAAAAGCCCACCGCAATAATCCCCCCCCCATTTTTTTTTCTTAAAAAGGAAGACGCTATGGGTTTTGGTGTCCCTTTGAACTTCCTCTGGCCATGCCTTCACTGTGATGAGCAATGATTAGTCCCATCAGATGCTCTAAATGTCTCTGATGAGCATGACCCCTGCTTCAGGGACGCTTACTCATCTGACTGATCTCCTGCCCAGAAACTATTGTTGGCCCCCAATCATTTTAGCCCTCCCCTTGTACATCTAAGCTCTTTCTTCCACATGTTTTCTGAGCCTCTGCCTCTTCTCCTTCTGCATCTTCATCTTCTAAACCCCAGGCTGTTTAGTTACAGCTGAATCCCTGTTCTCTTCCCTGCAGACCGAGTCTTGCAGGGTGGAGAAGGAAGGGGTAAGCCCACAGCTGGTTGCCTAAGCGGCTTTATTCAAAGGGGCTGCTCCTGCTTCGTCCTCTCTGCTCTTTGGTGGCTAGTCACGTGGTGACTCATGGAGATGTCTGCTGATATTCAGCACCAAACTTCCTAGTAACTCTTTCCTTGGAAGCAGAAGTGGGACAGGCAGTCAAATGGAGGCCCCAGAAGGGCTGAAATTATCAGCTCCAGCTCCACCCAAATTGTAAGCATGCAGAGAAATCGTAAAGGCTGAGAACATTATATCTGACTGGTATCTAGCAGGACTTTGAATCGGATGCTCCATGTAGAAGGGGGACAACAATATTTTTACCCTTTGCTCAGATGTAGCAAAGGAAAGCTGTTGCAAAGCTGGAAACCAACCTCCAGTGTCCCAGCCTCTGCATTTGAACCCCAAAGCCATTGCTCTCTTGTGGCAGCTGCTCTCAAAACCAGGATGCAGAGCATTTAGGACTTTGTAGATAACCAGCAGCTTTTATAGGCAAACAGGAAATTATAAGACATTTCCTGTTTATATTGCCAACCATGAACATACAGCTAGATCTACCCTGACTGTAGATATTGGGAGTTCTCCAGGTCTAACCCTGGAAACACACTTGGCAATAATCCACCCAGATGAAGCCATTAATTTATGCCACTTATTACCATTTTGCTTTGAGTAGCTGCCTTCACTGAACTATCTGGCCACAGATGTGATGATCAGATTGGAGCTAAACAGTACAAAAACCCCACGCAGACATCAGTAGCACTGCTAGCCTGACCATAGATAAATTAAAGTATTAAAAGCAATAAATGGAATGAATTGCCTTAGTGCTTTCACTCCTCGCTGGACCCATCAGACCAGCCTGAAGGCAATGTCAAGGTGAGAAAACAACCCACATGCATTCCTAGCCTGCCAAATAATGCATGATCCCTGCCCACTCTTTCAAAATTATTGTCTTCATCATCACTCCGTCCAAACGCAGGGAAGATATATATCCTGTCCCCAGATGAGGGTGCTTTTCCTGGGCTGCGGAGACGACTGAGAGAAGATGAAGGTGTCCCTCCTTGCCGTGCTGGCTTTGATCATATGCGCAGATCAAGGTGAGGTATCACGATTCGCTACTAGACAAAGAATAGTTGCGTGTTTTAAAGTCAGGGTGGCCTTGTAGCCAGGGAAAGAAATCACGGGAGAGGGTGCCTTAGCTCTTGCAGTGGTGCAGCTGAAAGACACAGTGGGTTTCTTATCTGTAGTCTCAGCCTGGATGTGTGAAAGGTTTATTTTCTGCAGGGAAATTTCCCTACAGACTCATGCACTACTGGATTTTTATGAAAGCCAGACAGAAAAAAGGAAGCAGTTGCCACTGTTCTGCCTTTGTTAAGAGACTTTCCAGTGAGTTTGTCTGTTGAGATGATGCAAGACTGTGGTTATTTCTAAATCTTGATGAAGAAGTGCTTCAGCCTATGATAGCACAATACATCAGCAACTCTCTGCACCTGGTTCCTACTGCAGTCAGTGATGCTGTTTCTAGCAGCAGCAGCGGGACAGGGCCAGACCTACAACATCTGGCCTTGTGCACCTGCCTGCTGAACGCCCCTGATTTCTGCCCATCTCAGAAACCTAACAAACGTGCTGATTTCAGAGATTTTGGGACAAAGTTGGGGAATTAGGAAAGGTTGGGTTGTGGACTAAATGGGTTAAGCAGCCTTATGCTGAAATATGGGGTGGAGATGTATATTTGCGTATTATTTGCATTATAGATTATGTATTTTATTTGACAGAGATTGTAAATGAAATCGGAGCCCTCTTAAAGTATATGATCTTATAGCCTCTATAAAGAAGACAGTTAACCAACCAGACAGAATAAATGTTATCCTCATTTTGTAAAGAGGAACAGGGTTTTCCAGCACTTGGAAATTTGCCACATTGTCTGGTGCAGAAAAATAATTTCTTGGACTAGTTATTTCTGTCTCATTGTGCCCTAAGAATACCTTTCTGTTATTTAGCTTTGTTCACTTAGCAGAATAGCGATTCTGACAAATTTCCAAGTGTTAACAAGGCCCGGGGGACAGAGAGATTGTCTTCAGTGCCAAAACGAAGACTGCCCTAATCTGCGTTAGATAACCTAGGCAGTAAAAATTAAGTGTTAGGCTGCACGTGTCTTAGGACTGAATTCACAGAGTAAAGAGTTAAAAGCCCTTCTCCTCACCTTTTTTTTTAACCTGGGTAATAGATATATGTTTGAGGGCATTGAAGTCCCACCCAAAGACACAGGCGTGGGAGACTGACTTCTTTAGGCTATGGAGGTCCCAATTAACCCTATTCAACTGCCAATGCTTACTGCCCGATTAGGCTACAGTCTACGTTATAGTGTCTCCAGCAACTAGAAAGGGTGACCCCAAGCCTTGGGACATCCCTGTAGACTGTTACAGAGGACCCTGTCCTTCCCAGCTCCCTGCATCACATCAAACCCAGTATCCTTGGCCCATCGTGCTATTATTTTGAGTGCAGGGCAGGAAGGGCAGACTTGCACTATCGGTGCATGTATGCACAGATGCGTGTGCCTAAGTGCATGTGTTGGGTGTAAATGTGCAAGCGTGTGGATGGCAGAGTGGGCTGGGTCTGGGTCTTGCAGCCCCATCACCTTCAGCAGACCCACACCTTGTGCATTTGAGAGTCAATGGAAAGCAGGTGGTAATTTTTGCTGCTGGGACTAGCAGCATTTTGTCTCCATCTTCCATATCCTTTGTCTCCTCTTGCAGCAAATGCCCTGTATTGCTACACCTGTGACTGGGAACAAAGCAACTGGAGCTGTCTGAAGGCAAAGAAGTGCTCGGACAAGGATGAGTACTGTGTGACCAATGTTGCCTCTGTAGGAATTGGTATGGGCTGGTTGTGTATCCTCCGATGGGGATTCAGGAATGGGATATGGGGTTTTGATTGGATATGTTATGGTTGCMCTTTGTTGATGGATGGGCTGCGGAGTCATGGGGAAGCACGTGTGGGAGGTGGAGCCCTTGCTAGCCCAGCCTGGCAGTGCTGAAGTTTGCAAGGTTTGAAATCCTTCTCCCCATCACACATTGTGATTGTCCTCTTTAGCCTTTGTTTTATGCCTGCACAGAAAAGGCAGGGGTCACTGAGAGAAGAGGAAGGACAAAGAGAGGATCCTTCAGAGGAAGAATAAATAAATTTGAACCTTGATTAGACAAGGACATGTAAAGAAGCAGGTAGCCAGGGTGGATGAGAAGGTCTAGAGAGACATAGAAGGGAATAAAATTATATCCTTCAAGCAGAGAAGCCTGGAAACGTGCTTTCAGTCCAGGCATGAACATTGTCTCATGGATGCCATCGTACACCTAAGAAAGCCTTGACATGAGGGTCCATGCTGGGAGGTGCCAGATGACCAGCAGGGATATTGAATGCCTTGTGTAGCTGGTCACCAGCAATTATTGGGCTGTGGTGGGATCGGGGTGGGTCTCATTGGCCATGCTGGTCCTTGGGGCTGTGGGGGACAGTGGGACTCATTAGCCCGTCTCCCTCCTGTACAAGATGGAGGGGGACTCAACAAACTCTCATTGCTAATACTGTTCTCTCCCTTCTTTGGGCAAGGCTTTTTGTCTTTGTGGAAAAGGATCACCAAGAAGTGCTCCGAGACCTGTCCGCATCACAACTTCAGCCTGGGCCTGGCTTCCTACACGTCATATTGCTGCCAAACCTTCTTGTGCAACCTGAGCGCGTGCCCGGGACCCAGGCTAGCTCGGTAGTGAGATGGCAGGGAGTCCCATGCCAGTGTCCTTCTTCACCTGCTCAGCGGTGGTGGGAGAAAGGGGCTCCTGAAGGCCTGAAGAGCATGGTCAGATTCCCCAGGAGGGTATGGACATCAAACATGCTGCAGAATAGATAAAGTGTTATGGTCACCACCTACTGCCCTGTGTTGCCTCCCAACCTGTAGCTTCTCACTTGCTTCTCATGCCTGATCTCTGTTGCCCTGGCAGCTTGATGGAGAAGCAGCCATGCTATGTCCTGCAGCCTGGGGCGGGGAGAGATGCTGCTTCTGCATGTCCTGCAAATCTCTAAAGGGGTTTCTCCTGCAATCTTACCTTATCTTGGCTGCAGCTGGGAGCCACACAGCAGGAGCTTCCAGACTCAGGGAGGGGGAGTGGGCAAAAATAACAACCCCCCCTGCACCAACTCAGAAGGGAAACTGTGCAAACTCACAGGGTTGCTTCTGGGGAAGGGGAAAAGTCCTGTGTATAAAAGCCTGAGCCTGTGCTGGGTGCTAACCGCAACTCTCCTCCCTTGCACCCCTCACCCCCTCCGTCCAGCCTCTCACTCCCAGCCCCCAGCTAGGGACAATGACATCCCCCTGTGTCCCATTAACAGTCAGACACATCAGCCACATACCTCCTCCTGTTGGCTCTGCCTGCAGTGCCACATTTTTATCAAAACAATGCTTATCTGCACAGCCTGCACATCTGCGCACATCTGCGCACATCTGCTTATCTGCAGTCTTTGTCCCCACCTCCACTTCCAGCAGCTGTCCTTGGTCATCCCTTTCTTCATGTTGCCTTGCTTGCTTGTGGCTGTTGTTCGAGCCAAGCAACCTTACCGAGGGCTAGCACTGCCCTGGACCTACCACTTGGCATTGTGTCTTCCAGCAAGCCGTTCATTTACCTGTCCCTCCGACATCCCCCAAAGCAACCGCAGGGTAATGAAAAGTATTTGCAGCATTTGGGTTGAGCTACTGAGGAACAGTGGAGGGGTTTATAAGAGAAGAATACAGATTTCAGAGAGGCCAAATATTGCATGTAGATGTTTCCAGAGGCTGCTGAGAAATTAGGGTAAAAAGAAGCTGAAAAAATGAACAATGATGAGAGCTCAGAGATTTTTCATTGCCAGAGGTGCTGCTGAATGCTTCTCCCTCCCTCCAAGCAGCACTTTTTGGAGGAGTTCTGCACTGGCAAAAGCATGAAAAAGCTTAAACTTGGGTCAGTCCCAAATCTGCAAAACATTGCTCAGCCAAGGGATGACGCTCTGCGCTGTGCTTCCAACCCAGCCCTGGTAAACAWGAGGGACAAAAGGGGCTTTGAGCCGTGCCGAGCGTGTCTGCCTTGGGCTACTGCCCATGGCTGCTCTGGATGAATGCCTTCTTCTGAAGTGCTGCATAACGGGAGTCTTCAGAGATGTGCGCTCTCTTTTATTAATCGACTTCTACTTTCCTTTACCCCCTCCTTCTCACAGTTACGCCATGCTGCGAGGGCAGATGTCCGTGCTGAAGGAGCCGCGCTGGGTGATGCACCTCCCTTTACCTCTTCATTAGACTGCAATCTCTTTCATACCTTATTTAGGAATTCGCATTTTTCGCCCTGAAGCAATCCGAGCCCCCTCCTGTCCCTCAGCCCGAACGCTCAAAAGCTCTAATTTACTCCTCACACAATATTTTCTCATTAAAAAAGGGACTTGTGTGGTTTTTTTCTGTGTTCCGGAATTATTCAGCTCTCTGAAAGCACTGAGGAATCCCAGTTGGACAGACACTAATAATTAATATTTCATTGTGTTGGATTTACACGCCCTGCAGTAGCAGAGACAGAGTCCCCCACAGCCTGCAGGAAAACACAGTTGGGTATTTTTTTTGCCGCTTTAAAGCAAAACTGGCTGTTTTTTGCTTGGTTTGGTCTGCCTTTGCTGCAGAAAAGCATTCTTGTATCCCATGGCTAATATAAGGGGAAATAAATCATCCTGGGCATAGCTGAAGAACAAAGGGTTATTTCCTTTGCCCAAAGGGCACTGCAGCTCAAGGACGTTGAAATCTGCCCTCTTCCCGTGGTGCAAAGCTACCCTGGTGGCAATTACTCCTCTCCAATACACCCGAGCTGTGCAGGGAGGAAGAAGAGGCGGGTGTGATTCCTGATCACTAATTTTGACCAGGAATTAGGGACAGTTGGGACCACAGAGAGCTGGCAGTCATTAGCACGTGGATGAGGCTGTCCAGAAAATTACCCCGAGCCTGTGCTCCTTGCTGTTTCCTTGTGCAAGGCAACATTCACCCCTTGGGTTTGAAAGGTGCTTGGAGGACCCTAAACAGAAAGGGGTTGTGCACTGGGTGGAAAGGAACTAGTTGTTATCATCACTACAGACTGCACTGAGCTTCTCTGACCCCATTCAAAGATGTGATAGTGATGGGAGAGGTGGGAGAGAGGTGAAGGAGCCCTTCTGCTCTCCCCAGCAAAAGGCAGGGCTCAGGTGCAACACCCGAGTGGTTCGGGGCACTGCACAGTGCAAAAGAGATGACTCAGCTGGACATGGTCCAGGGTGCGGGAGAAAGATGCTACAGAGACTCGGCACGGCATTATTGCAGGCATTTGGGGAGGGGATACCCAACCAGCCAGACATGGGGAGAGAGGGGAGAGAGGGCTGTTGTCCCCCAAAGGGGCTAACAGACCCCGGTCCAAGGCATGGAGATAGGTCCATGGAGAAAAAACTGCCCAAGCATGGCACTTAGAAGAGGCAGCACAAAGCACAGAGTCCTTTCAGTGGCTGGAGCTGGCAAGCAAACACAGTGTGGGGATGAAGCAACAAACAATTACAAATGACATAATAAATGCCTGGTTGCAGATAATAACTAGCAGTTTAAATACCTAAGGGACTTGTCAGATGGACGTCAGAGAGAGTTGTGACGTGGCTCCTTCGGGTCCAGGCTGTAGGACAGTTGGACTCGCTGTGTGTGGTTGTCACCCTTCCCCTCTGCTATCAGAGCTACCAGCTTACAGCCTCAAACAGCCAAACCCCTGTGATAAATTTAGCCCTGCGCCAAGCTGTGCACGTAGGCAAGGCTGGAGGAGTGCTGGGAGGGAGGCTGGAAGCAGAATGGAGCCATCAAGCCTTGCAAAAGGGGGAGCAGCGGTGGCCCAGGCAGGGGTCCCCATGGGTGGTGATGGCAGATGAGGACAGCCAAGGCTTCCTGTGGTCAGCAGCCACCCCATCTGTCCCACGGCCACCCATGCCACTGAGATGAGTATCACGCCAGGCAGGAAAACACCAAACCACCTTTCTGAGGCACAGCAGCCCCTGATGTGTTGCCTAATTCTCTGCAGGGCTCGGGGCATGGGGGTGAGGTCTGTGTTTCATTTGTGGGGTGGCCAACATCATCGGGATGCCGGTGAGATGTGCTGGGTCACGCAAACCGGAGAGGAGGGAGATGGGGGGAAGCGACCTGGCTGTCCCCAGCAGGTACCAGGGTGTGCTGCAGGATGGACAAACAACTCTCTAGACTCATGACACCTCCCTGCTGGGGGCTTGGATGGAAATGCTGTGGGAAATTCAACTCTGGGGAAAATTCCAGCTCTTTGAGGAAAACAGGAGTTTTCCAAACCAAAGCCAGAAGCTGAAATGACAGCATTTCCCATGCAATGTTTGGGGTCAAGCCATGTTTTTGTTTGTGGTACAAATCAAAAGAGKTTTTTTTTGTGATTTTTATTCTCCTTCTCTTTCTTGACTTTTGACTTCATAAAACATACTCAGTTTCAACCATTATGAACTGAAATGGCCTTCAGGGACTCATGCCGTGGCCTTCATTGACTTATCTAAACGCTAGATGCCTCAGTCTGTGCCAGTCCCCTGAGTTGCAGAGAGCTGGGCACTTCTGGGGTGACTCCCCCCTTCTAGGACAGGCATCGAAGATGGTGCTTGAAGGGCTCAGTGGAGACCTCCCAACTTTTTCCAGAGGCCCAAGGCAAGTGAATCAGAGACCTAACATTTACATGCCTAAATTAGTTGCTTTGAATCCCAGCCTCAGTGAGAAAATGAAAAAAAAAAAAAAAAAAAANAAAAAAAAAAAAAAAAAAAAAAAAAAAAGGGTGGCAAAACTATCAAAAAAACCCCTGCCTACGAGAGGAAACTTGATGGAAGTTGGCACATTTCCATGAAACTTCCATGTCTGGTGCACTAATGAATATTCTGAATTATGAGCGGGGGGACAACAACAACAAAAAAACCCCACTTTCCTGGGAAATTCTGGATGGTTTCCAGTGCAGAGAACCAGACTAAGCCCACGAGAGGGAGCTGGTGCCTCTGTGCGGTGCTGAACTGGCCACAAAATGCTGTCTGCCTGCAGAAAGCCTATGTTCCTGGAGCAATTTCCAGGGGGAAAACCAGCAGCCGTGCAAGGGATGAAATGTCTTGGCTGGAAGCAGCCAAGGGAAGGATGGCTGCAGGACCGTGCTGCCGATGCCAGCCACGCCGAGCTCTGCTCTCTGACGGCGGGCCCTGGCCAGCCTCCGGCATCTGCTCGCTCCCACGCTGGTGGCAGCCAGGGACGTGTCTTGGTTTGGCTGTGCAGGATAATTCTGGTGCATCTAATACCAGCTCCTGGGGCACCTGTGCTAGAAGAGAGGGCATTTGCATCCAAACCCCAAAGCTGGTACCAAGCCCTGCAAGGTTTTGATCCAGAGCCTGTGGCCATGGGCTGCTTGGAAGTGGGGTGCGACCCTCTGTCTCTCCCTCTCCTACAGCTGTGGTGCTCTTGGGAGTCCCCCAAAATTGCTGGGCTGATGTTGGGCTGGGCCTGGGCAGCATAAAGGGAACCTTATTTTCTTGGCATCTACGAGGTCCTGGGGAGTAAAGAGGGGATCAAATAGGATGGCGCTGTGCCTTTCTGTCCCATTATGGGTGACTCTGTCCCCTCTTTCTGATTTTCCTACGCATTCCCTCTTTGTGATGACTCCTTGAACATCTTTCTGCCCCTCTAATACTAAACTCCGCTAACTCCCTCCATTCCTCTCGTAAATGGTCACAGCCAAAAAACAAGACTAGCACCTGCGACCCACCATGCATGCAAATAAYGGAAATTCCACCTTTTTCCTCCTCACCCATGAGTTTTAACCCTGTCTTCAACCCACTGCCTGATGCCTTCAGCAATTGTATAAAAGTAGAGAAAGGAAGAAGTCCACGAAGGTCTTTGGGGAAAAGGTGGTCTAAGCGAGACTTCAAACCAAGTTCTACCACTGCTTCCCCATGTCTGACCTTGGGAGAGTCAATCAGTGTCTCTGATTCATGTGCTTAAGATGGAGATAACAATGCAGGGCTTCTCGCCCTGACCTAGAGGGCTCTTTGGATCTYGGCACTCGGTACTGGGTGATATTTCACCCAGCTGGTCCAGGGATGTCCTTACACCGGGACCAGGAAGGGTCAACCTGCCCACCCGCTGCAGATGTCTGTGTACTCAGAGCTTGCCTCTCCCAGGACTCTGCAGCACTCTGCTGCTACAACCAGTGTGAACACTCATCCTCTCCGTAATGCGATGCAGAAACCTGTCATGGCAAAGCCAGGGCTGCTCCCACGTCGCTCACTCCTCCAGAAATGCTGTTCTTTGAGTCACTGTGGTGCCGAGGAGCTTTTGTTAGGAGCTCTGTTAGAAGCGGGGCATGCAAACAGTGCAGAAAGACATCTCTCCCCCGCTGCCCCATCACACAGGAGCTTTTACAATGGACGGATGTAGGCACAGAGATGAAGGCAAGGGTGTGGGCATTGCTCGGTGCATTGGTCACTTGGCCACTGCCTGATTTGTTGTCAGCAGGGTGACAGGTTTCATGATGGGTTGAGGCTGTTCAGTAGGTCTGATGGGGTCCAGGACCCCTTATTCAACTCCGAGGCTCCTAACAGTGCAAACAGAGGAGCTCCAGGGCCAGGACTTGGTCCCTGAAATGAGCCCAATGCCAGGATAAGATGCAGAGCCCCGTGTCCTCAGAAAGCCTTGAAAGGCAGCAGGAAGGCTGCACGCTGCCACTGACCTGTCTCTCCCTTCAGCAGGCAGGCTGCCCTCTTCCCCAGCACTGGAGTGGGTGAGAAGGAGGGCTGAGCACAGCACAGCCCATGCTACAGCAGACAGGAGAGTGAGGAGGAGGCTTGGGGATGTGCCCCACCCTGCAAAAGCTGGGAGACTGGCTTGTCTGCTCGTCACCCAGCTCCCAGCTGGATGTCAGCAGTGGTGAGAAGGGAGGGTGGTGCTTTACCCCCTTCCCACAGCAGAAAAACCTCCCCAGGCTGCTCTGTGTCTCCTTTCCCCATGCTCAGAACAGTACAAAGCTTTCCCTGGACATGTGGACCTTGCTGCTGGGGTGGATGTATCTGGAGTCAGATGCTCTCCCCAAGGTTTGCTGCCTCCTGTGGGGCTGAAGGATTCGGAGAAAGCAGAGCTTAACRAATTTCTAGGTCTGACCATATCTCATTTCCCAAAATAGCCACCGTCGCCAAGGCGTGGTGGCAGAAACCCAGTGCTTCCCCTAAATGTTGTCCTGCTTCCAAGGAAACCGTCAGGAGTGGTGCTCAGCATCTCCCAGGTGTTACTGAAATGGTCCTGCCTGCATGGCCCCTTCCTCTTGTTTGGAGCAAGAGGGAGCTGGGTTGGAGGCTGTCACACCAGCATCCCCGCAGATAATCTCACCTCCCACTCCAAACCCTCCACGCTAAATGATGCACCACACGTGTTGGCAGGAGTGTGAAGAAGCAAATGGGTGACACCAAGCTCCTGAGGCTAAATGCTACAGGGAAAGGCTCCATCCAGACAGGTAAACAGCACAGGGCAGGGTCCGTCCTCCAGCCCTGAGGCCATGTGGTACGGCATGCTTGTGGCACCCTTTCCATCCCCAAAAGAGGGTGGCCACATCCAAATGGCCCGTTGGCCCTCCTGAGCATAGTCTGGGAGGTGTTTCTTGGCATGGGTGAGTGCGGACAGTGGGCAATTGTGCGAGCCCATGCCCTGTCCTTGACTTATTTACTGATGTAGAAGTAGGTTCACAGGTCTTTTTTGTTATGGTAGCACTTCGTGGGTCTGGCCAGGACCCCACCACGCTATACAATTGGCATGAGAAACCCAAAGGAAGCAATGCCTGACTCTAGCATGTGCAAGGACTTCTTGCTCAGGATGGCATGTTGCATCCTCCCCTTCCCAGCCACCCTTCCCTGGGGAAATGAGATGGGATCAGAATGGGTGGGCAGGACCCATCCCACCATCAGGACCAGTGAGGGCAGTGAGGGCACTGGAGATGTCATGGCCCAGTTTTGGCTGTGGAATTGACACCAGAGGCATTGTCTGGTGCTGTGGACATGTCAGAGGAGAGGAGATACCCTGTATGTCTGCTGTGAAAGCCATGCCCAGAGTACAAGGGGTGAGGTTTTGGCTGCAGAATGGGTCTCATGGTGCTGAGCCCACCCCAGAGCTATTTCTCTTGGCATTTCCTTCATCCCATCTCCCTTTCAGCTTGAACAAAAATGGGTTTTCCTCCACGCGGGGAGGCAGGAGAGTGYGGCTGTGAGCAAAACCAGGGCCTGATGCCAAGCGCTGTGATTACAGCCCAGAAATGGGAGGGCACATCCCTGGCTTTTGCTTTCAGAGGAAGGAAAGCTTCATGGGCTTCCTATCCCATCGTAGATCCTGTTTCCTTCCCCCCACCCTGCTCCTGCAGCCGTGGTCGGGTTGCAAAGCAAAGCTGGCGGGAGCAGCGACGGCAGCTGCTGTGAGCTGAGGAGCAAAAGCCACCGCTCTCCCACACCTGTGACTTTGGGCATGCCTCTCCTCACTCAGACTTAATTTTGAGGCTCTGGAACAATGCTGAAACACTGTAAAGTCCCTTCAAGGCATGGTTGTCTTTTTCCTGACATTTTAACAAGTTGGGAGTGGGTCAAAGCC
Organism: Phoebastria nigripes; assembly: GCA_035582835.1. Classification (NCBI taxonomy): domain Eukaryota; kingdom Metazoa; phylum Chordata; class Aves; order Procellariiformes; family Diomedeidae; genus Phoebastria; species Phoebastria nigripes. Next base: position 614,564 of record JAYKAV010002959.1, read on the forward strand.
TGGTATGCGGTGTGTGCAATCAAGATGGGGTGAGTTGTTCCTACCGTGCCTTCTCCTTGGCAAGCAGGAGGGTGTCTGCAAACCCAGGGTGGCTTTTCCACCCTGGTATTGCTCCCTGGATCAGCATGGGTGGCTTTTGGTTCCCATGCCCCTCCCAGGCTGTCATCCGTGAGGTTTACAAGCCCTTGTTTGTGCTGAGTGGTTGGCAAGCTGAGCTCAGAGGGGCTGTGCTGCCGGTGGATGGGATCAATCATGGCACGTGAGCTCCTCTCACCATACCCCATGAGCGGTGGGGTTGGGATGAGAGAAGCCAAAGCCCAGCTGCAGTGTGCAGGGATGCTCTTGATGCCTTTCCCTCCTTCTGCCCTACCACCAGCACAAACACACCCCAGCAAAATCATGCCCTGCTTTTCCAAAATAATAATAATAATAAAAAAACAAACAACACACAACCTTGAATTTTTGGCTAACCCTGCTGGGAAAATACCCTTCTGCTCACCCAGTGAGGAATACGATTGCATTCCCAGATATCATCCTGTTTGTTTCTCTGCCCTGCCAAACACACCCGTCAGGCTGGGATAGTTTCAGCCAGGATATTTCCTTGATCTGCAGCTCCTCCGCCTGCCGTGGGCTCTCCTCCGGGGACAGCCCTGCTCTCCTTGCCCTCCTCAGGTGCAGTTGAGAGGTTTCAGCATGGCTATTACCTGAGGTGTGACAAGTTTCTAGACGTAACGAGGGATGGCCCAAGCTCTTGTTCTCACCATGCAACTGGGATTTTGATGCCGTACCTGGCTGGGTMAGCAGGAGTGGGTCAGGAGAGAAACCGGAGCATCCTGATCTTCCCACGCATGTGCTTACACTGACGATGAGTTTTTCCACTCCCAGTTGGGGTCCATTTGGAAAAAATCAGACCCAGCACCCCTAAAAGAAATTAAAAGTAGAGAGGTTGTCTATGGAGCTCATCACAGCTTTCCCACAGACAGAGAGAAAGGTGCTTTTCTCATTTTACTCTCAGCTTTCATCTAACCTTGGAAATTTCAGCCATTGGGTTTCAGCGCAGAGGATCACTTCCAGGCCTGAAATACCCATCACGCAAAAGATGAGTCAAGAACCTAAAGCAAATTAAAAAAAAAAAAAAAAGACTAATTTTGAAAACTGCGACTGTTTCCTTGACTTCTGGGGTGGGGTGTGCGTATCTACCCTTTAGAATAAGTAGATGTGGAAAATTTTATTTATTACAGAAGTAAAATGGACGACTGGACTAAGACTTTCTTGGTGTCCCTGTGGATGGCTGTGGAGACTCTCACAAGGCCAGCTGCTACCACAGCTGTGTCCTAGATGAGTTTCTCTCACATATCACCGGTCTGGCACGTTCAAATGACCGCTCTCTACCTCACCATGTAACTCCAGGATCTTAAAGTTTAATTTAAAAAAAACCACAAAACAAACACAAAACCCCCACAGTGATCAGAAAGACAGCTGTGAAGACAAACATGAGAGCTCTCACCTACTTTTCTTCCTGGAGAGGCTGGCCAAAATCTTCTGTGACAAAGCTTTTGATCGGCCTTTCATAAGTGTTTGTACTGGCATGGTTCAGATGCCTACCGCAGCTCAAGATTTCCAAAGAAAGACCAGGGCATCGCTTGTCAGGACCAGAGTGAACATGCGGCAGAGGGGACGGTCCCATTTTTGTGCCAGCACGTTGACTGCTCACGTCATGAAAGAGAATCAGGAGGGCTGGACCTCGGTCAATGGGAAATTCCCACTTTCAATGAAAAAGCAATGACAGTTTTGGGAATTATCAACTGAGCTGTGTTACAAGTGCAAACTTAAATAAACCTGTGAGGAACATTTCTCCCAAAACACAGTTGGGGCCTGTGGCATCCTCCTTGGCAAGGACTGGCATTAACTCTTTTGGGGGAATCCCAAGAAGGTAATGGGTTTTTCCTCTCTCACCTTTTCTTCCTCCTCCCAACCATCCTTCTTCACTGCCCTTTTTCCTTCAGACCCTGCAGGACTCCAATATCCCCCCTCCTGGCTGCAGAGATGCCACCACAGAATAATAAACCTTGGCCCTGGATCCAAGAAGGATGATTCACATCCATAACTCTAACCTCTTTCCTCTACAAACAGGGTGGTTACAGCCAAATTGCTTGCAAGGAGCAGCCCTGTGTCAGGGCACTGTTTGAGACAATGCTGGTTGGGGTGTGCCCAAACCATGTTGATGGTCCAATGGCATGGATGGCGTTAGGGATGGGTTTGTGCCCTGTTTGGTGAGCTAGTCTGGATCTGGCCCTTCAGCCAGGGCATTGGTGGGGATGTGAATCACGGTGGTTGACTCCATGCATGATGGTGCTATTTGGTATCTCCCCATGAGCCTCCAAGCTAATGGGACTGAATTATCTCTTAGGGCTTTGGAGGTTAAGGGAATGTGACAAAATGGCTTTGGTCCACTGTTGGCTGGTAGCTCCTCCCAAAGGACTCATGTTCCTCACCCATTATGACCAATAGCAAGGCTCCTCGTGACCATCACAGCTATCATGCTGAGATGGAAGACTACCTGGATCACCTTGTATTTCAGCCAGACATGGTGGACCTGGGCTACCCCTGTCCTTCCTAGCTGGAGGTTTGGTAGCCTCTGTCATCTGCCACAAGGCTGACCTGAAGAGCTCTGTCCTGTTGTTTGGAGCCTACCAAGTCTGCTGCAGACCCAGATGTGCTTTGGGAAAGGGAAGAATAGAGCAGGTTGCCTGCAACAGTCAGGCCTTAGGGAGAAAAGGCAAAATATCACACATAGGTCTTCCTTTTTCCCTGGGGTTTCTGGATCCCATGATCTCCCTCCTTCCTGTCCTCCACCTAACCCTGTTGCCATTGCATGGCCAGATGAAGCAATCCACCCTTCCCTGACCTGCCAAGGAAGGAGAGGACACGACCAGATCAGCCTGATGCTGTCCGGGGCTGGGCTGGACCGCTTGCCCTGCATACACCATCTGCATGACTCAGGCACACTGGGAGCACTACCCATGGTTGCCTTCTTCCCACCTTCTCCCATGGTGTCTTCTTTCCCCGTTGAGGCTGCAATTTGCAACCCTGAGCTGAAACAGAGAGTTTGCTCCCTGCACCATGGAGGAGAGCTGYGATTGGAGCCACCCTCCAGAAAGAAAAAGGGAAAAAGTGGGGAGAGCTGACATTAAAACATCCCTGGATCTGGCAGTTTGACCACCTTGCCGCTCCATCACGAGTTGAAAACACGTTTTGTCTGGCTCCAATTATACAAAAGGGACAGGCCTTGCGCAATGCTCTCCCAAGGTCTGGCACAAACACATGCTGTCGGCTGCCAAACTTGAAGTGGGTTAAGGTTTCTCCCTTAAAATTCCCAGGCTCTGTTAACTGTTTAATACCCTTCGTGACACCATTGGGTTAACACCCACCTAGCCCAGTTTCTGCAGCAAGATTCACCCTTGCTGCCCTCTGCTCTTTTTTTTTTTTATGTCCCTGGGAAAGTAGTTTTAACACCTCCATGCTGTGTTCCCTGCAGTCTCCTGACACCACCTGCACTTCCCACTACCCCAGTTGTCTTTGTCCTGGCTTTTCTTCCAGCTCTCTTTTCCCCTTGCTTGAAAAAGTGAGCTGTTCTCTGCTTCAAAGGACACCCGTCCCCCGCCCCACCACTCTGGTTTGGAGCCCAGAGCCCTTGCAGTGGCCCTGGGCGTGATTGCAATATCAACAGTACACAAGAATAGCATGTTTTTGGGACCTGGCCAAACCACAGTCTGGGTCCCAAAGCTTTTGCAGACTTCTCCTTCAAGGACACAGGGATAGGGGCCAGGTGATGCCCCAGATGCCTTCCCCATCCAAGCCCCACAGGAGACCCCGCAGTCTGACTCCAGTGGCTGATTAAACTGGGATTTGTGGAGCTGTAGGAAATGCTCCTCAGACCCTGAAGGGCTATGGTTAATACCTGAACAGTGTCTGCACATAACAACATGAACATTTTGCACAGTGCTAAGTAATGCCACCATAGGAGAAACAGTGAAGCATCGATACTTGCCTCCCATCCCATCTTATTTCTTACCCTCACTTTGCCTGTCTTTAATTATTTCCCCCCAAGCTTTGTGTGTTTGCTTTGATTTATTTTGCTTTGTACCAATATTTCGCAACTCCCTCCTTCTCTCTTTCCAGTTCTGGGTGAAATATTAATCTTGTTTATTGCTATTAACCTTCCCTCTCTCTAATCTATTTAAATGCTTTCTCACATTTCCACTTCCTACAGCCCATTTCTCACTTGCAGATTTTCTATTCAGCTGCATTTTGCTTTAACAGTGTCATTTATTTACTGTTAATTTATTTGTTTTAATTTCAGAGCTTTTCTTCTTCCTTGTTGTGGGCTGTGTTCATGCATTGCTCCCTCCTCCCTGCTGAGTAGCTGCATTTTTCTGCTTGGTTGGCTTCAAGATGAGCTGAATTCAGTGTGATGATAATTCCATTTCATTTCTGGATTTTTGATGTGGATGGAAGGGAAGGAAGTTTTGGGTTCCATTTCTCCAGCTGGCTGAGACAAGCCTGGCTATTATACGTAAAACAAACGTGGACTAATACCTACGATCTCCCCCCATGCTCTAGCAGATCAGATCAAGTTTCCTGCCTGATGTCGTTCATGCATGTATTTATACAAAGTCTTGTTCGGAGAGTATGGCTTTTTCATAGGTTATATCCTAAGTATAGTTGCTACATTAGCTGTCACGTGGGTCTCTCACATCCTTGCTAAAAGAGGAGATGATTAAAGATTCATGCTCAAGGTCAGGGCAAATCCAGAGAACAGCGTGGAAGACTTTGAAAACTGGATGCTCATCCCCTCCACCCTGCTTTGGGCACAGGCAGAGACAGAAATTGTTGGGGGCTGAAGCTGCTGTAGAAAAGAGGAACTGGGCAAAGGAAGAATGACTGGAAGCAAAAAACCCATCACAGGGGTTGGGCAAGGGGCCATCTGCCCAGGATCCTGCAGACAGGTGATCAGAGGAAGAGCCTATCAACCAACTCCTTGGGGAGTAATTTGAGGAAAAGAAAGAGCAACTGGATGTTCTTTATTCTGTTTCCACATCATTTGTGACCTCACAAACCTTGACTCTGAGCTCCCCTTGGTCATTTCTCTTTCTAAAGACGAAGGGTCCTGGTCTGCTGAGATGTTTTCTTGACCAGGACTTGTTTTATTTCTCAGTCATTTTCACTCCCATTCGTAGTTTAACTCCTGCAGCTGTTTCCATGCACTTTGTGCCTCTGCTGCATTCTGAGTCATTTGGCAAGAAGTGATGAAGTGGTTGTGGGAGCAGAAGGAAGGAGCCCAGAAGGACTGGAAAGGTCATGAGGGACTGGAAAAACCTGACAGATTCCAGAGTTGGTCTACAGGTAGCAACAAACAAGCATCATCTCTTGGAAACCCTGGATACTTCTGGAGGACAGAGAAGCAGGGCAAAACAAAAGCGTCAGACCCCATCCCTGCCTGGACCATGGGAGCCTCTGAGTGACAGTCTCCAGGCACAAATAGTGTCATTGCAGGAACAATACAAGCTGGTTTTCTGCTTAAAGCACTCTCCTTAGTACAAGTGAGATAATTCTGAATGACTGCAGACAATCCAGTGAAAAATACTCTTTTTTGCCTCCTCTCCCACTTCCCAGAGATATGAAACTCTCATATCATGGCAGAGAGAAAGGATGGAGGATGCCAAGTGATGCCTACTATCTTGCAAGCAATGAGCCACCCCAGACTGGYGCAGCTGCCTCTGCTTTGCTTCAGGTTTTGCGGTTCAGCCCAATGGAGTAAGAAGGGACTCCCATCTTTGAATCAGATAAATTGTTCCCCAAATTAGCAATGCAGACATGGTCAGCAGGAGTAGGCCTCGGAAAAAAAGATTGGATCTGAATGAGATGTAAAAAAAATTGCTACCTGGAGCCTCGTAATAGGTTGCTACGCACAAACACACCCATCACTGATGGCATCTTATGTGCTGTCACTCCCCAAACCTCAAATTACTCTAATCAAAGGAAGTCAAAGTAAACGCGGTCCCAGTATAAAACCTTACCGTGGTGCACCATTCCACATTGTTCAGGCTCTGAGGGCACAAGGACCATGAAGGCTTTTCTGATTGCCCTGCTGGCGGCAGTCCTGTGTGCCGAGCGAGGTAAGTAGCTTTGGAGGCTGGGAGAGCCAGATGGAAAGGATGAAAATACCAGAAAAGAAATTAGAGATAACGCAGGGAGAAGAAGGTTTGACAGCTTTTATTGCAATTGGTGAGGTCTTGGTAGTGCAGTTTTTCTTTGGCATCAACTGCATCAAGCAATATTTAGTGTGGTTGAGTCTTAGCTTCTGGGTCAGTTCTGCCGAGGTACCCATAACCCAAAGGAGATGAGCTCACCGCTCTGGTTTCTCACACCCTCCAGTATTAAGCTCCGACCACTCACATCTGAAGATAGACATGTKAACTGAAAAATACTAATAGGAATTAAACTGGGCTCACCGTTTTGCCTTTGGTTTTATTTTTGTTCCTGAATGAAACTTCAGGAGTTGTTGATAAAGGTAACAGGGCTGGTGTTGACATTGCATCTTCTGCCAGCGTTTCACTTTATTTCCCACAATGACATTACAATTAAGAAACTAGGTTGCTGGCAGATATTTGAAAGCCTAAGAGCTCTTTGCTYAGAGGTTTGAAGAGCTTTTTTAAGAGTCTGGGAGTGAGTGTGTTTATAATGGGATCCACAATGCTCTGTGCTTGTCCTCTTTCAAAAGGAGGTGCAGATATAACTAGATAATTGTGTAGAAATATCCAGTTGAGAAACATTGGCTCTGTGCATGTATTCGCACTCCTGAGGAGTACTGCAAGCCTTTTTGCACCGTTAAGGCTATTTCTGGCTGCATTCGCAAAACTAGAGCTAATGGAGGGTGGAGGCCAGATGCAGGCAAGGCTTTATAACAGCTTTAATGATTTAAGCTGTTATTGTTTCCTGACTGGGAGGGATTTTCCTTGCATCAGTCAGTGAACACGAGTGCATTTCAGTTGCTTTCGCGCACATGTTGGGGTCTCGGTTCCATCTGCAGCAGGAAGTGGTTTAAACAACTTTGTGAGATTTGGCAGAAAAGCAGATCAGAAAGAGCTACAGGGACTGTAAAATGCAATAACGCTTGCTAGGCAGCGTGTCTAGGATTGCTCCGGCATGGTCTGCAAAAGGACAGTAGCCCACAGCTCGGGTTGGGGGACCTCCAGAGGAGAGGTGAGAGGCTGAACTTGTCCAAGTGATGGAGAAACAGCGAGTGCTGAAGAGTCAGTTAAAGAGAAGTTAAAACCAGGATGCAACAAGGATGATTTTATCTGCTGTTATGGAGAACACCTGCGCTTGCAACACCTGGCACTAGAAAAGAACATCTGGGTRGGTTTCAGAGCAAGACGGTCAGTCGTATGCTGGGGCACCAGGAGCCAGAGCTGGCTCCAGAGCCATACACAAGGCACCTGAGCTCCCTGCAGCAGAGAGGGGTGGCCTTTTCTTCTCCTATCTGGGGTAGTTGGGGCCTAAAATGGCTTTTAATTCTCTTTGAAAACTGCTTCTGGAATTGTCTAACGAAGTGTCATGGGCTGGTTCAACTTCAGAGATGAATTTAATCAACTGAGTAGCTGGGCTTTAGAGAGTCCTCAGGAGGAGTTTCCTTGTCAAAAATAGGATCAAATTCAATTGGAAGGGGCTATTCTGTGTAGAAATAAGAACCTTCCTGGGTTGAGAAAGCCAGGAGGAACTGAACCAGGGAAATTTCAGCCTAACCGAGGACCCTCCCTGGTTTGCAATTTGGTCACCTTCGACCAGGAACTCTTCACCACTGGTGGCAATGGAGCAGGCTCTCCTGAGAGCAGCTCAACTGCCTCTGTCACCCCTGCTAAGAAATGAGGAGCATTTCATGGGACTCTTAACAGCAGGGAAACAGTTTCCACCAACTGTGAATCCACCTCCAAGGGAATGAGATGGCACGTGCCTGTGTTTTTAGCATGGCCAGCTGGCCAGCCTGGAAACTCAATTTACCTCAGTTTTGTTCAGAAATACATATCCTACCTCATTCTGGCTTTGTAATAGACCTGGCTCAGCCCTGCTAATAATATCACTGAGAACATGTTGTTCCAGGCGCTGGTAGAAATAATCTCTCTATTGTCCAGAGCAACCTCTCCCAGGGAACTCCCTTTAATGTGGCTCTGTGCTCAGTAATTTAGCTCACAGGGGTGTCATAGGCTTTAATTAATTCATGTCTGTACGGTGTTTTGCAGATGCAGTCTGAAAATACTAAAAACTAAGCTCTCACCTGACAACAGTGCCAGTTCATCCTCTCCTTGCCAGAACTATACTAGACCCAGCTGGGCAGGTCGTGAGCTCTGCTTTTGCAGGTTGGCTGTTAACCAGGCCAATGCGGACCCGGGGGAGAAAGAAGGGTCACCTGAGAGTGCTGCTCAGGCTGAAAAATTGTGTTTTCAGGTTTAATCACTGAAAATCTCAAGTAAAGAAAGAAAAATTGTTTTGTTCTGTTTGTTTGCTTTTTCAACTTCATTAATCAAACCCAACCTCTTATTTCACTTGTCATGAAAACTTGTTCATAACATACTTTTCACCTTGTATTTTCCAAGAAGGGACATGGCTTTTGACACTTTCTTCCCAGGAGGGCATTGCTGGAAACCACTAATATGTGTCATGTGCGCTCTTTCCAGCTTCCTCGCTGTTTTGCTACACATGTGACAACGAGCACTCCAACTGGAACTGTCTTAAAACCTACAAGTGTGAAGACCATGAGAAATACTGTACAACCACATACAGCTCTGCTGGGTTTGGTGAGTACCAGCAACATGTCAAGGAGCTTTCCCCCCCCCCCCCCCCCCAGAGACACTGATGGGCAATAGTTTTTTGAGGGCAGTAGTTGTTGATCACTGAGGTTTAAGGATCACAACGTGAATCCCTCAGTGGTGCCCTGTGATCCTGGGGTACGTTCCTCACCGTCTTGTGGCAGGGCTGGCTGGAGCACACAGATTTTCATGAGCAGACCCTGTTGCTTGATCTGAGAGCTCACACACATGCTTTGTGATGGAGGACAAAAAGGGGTTGGCTGTAAGTAACGTGGTTTTAGAAACCGAAAATGCATTGGCAGTGATTTTTTGCTGTCCTACATGAAGCATGGTGTGGGTTTCTACCAAGGACTTTCTAGTGTCATGCGTTTGAGCCAGGTTGTGTGGACACTCATCCAGCACTCATCAAATCCACTGATCGCTGTTATTGCTGCATTGCAAATTAAGCATAGTGCAATATACCTCCTCCGATCATCCTCTGGTCAGCTCTTGCAGAAGAATCTTAAATCACAGCTCTCCTTTCTTGTCTATTCTCCATCCAGGCAAAGACATGGGACACCGCATCACCAAGAAATGTTCTGCAGACTGTCCTGAGGCGAATGTGAACTTCGGTGTGGCGGCTTATTCCACCAAATGCTGTAGTACCTCCCTGTGCAATTTCAGTGGTGCCAACAGCATAAAAATCAGCTACGCCGTGATGTTCCTGGGAATTGTGGCCAGTTTGATCTGTGTCATCAGGGTAGGATTGTGATGAGGGGTGGGAGAAGATGTGACAACCCAAGAACCTACAAGGTATTCCCCAACTGAGAAACCAACATCTCTGTCAAGTGTCTCCAACAGGGTCTATGCTACCCTGTTTTTTCCAAGATGTTGCTTCAGATCCCATCCAAAAAATGGCAGGGCAGTATAGTTCCTATTTTTTCCCCTGTATCATTTGTTGTTTTGTACTAATTTTCCCTGGGAAAGCTCTTTTGATAGCATGTGTGTGACAATCGTCAGACAAAATAAAGATTTATGTTATTCTAGAGTGTGTTTGCTATATCCACACTGAGATCAGCCTGAGAAAACAGCTTTGCCAGAAAGGACTGTAGTCTGAATCTCTACTTCACATTGAATTCTTCTTTTTAGCACCTGGGAGTCTTCTCCTGACTGCCTTTCTCAATTGACTCAGTTGCATCCTGCAGCTCAAGACAGACACTATAAAGCCAGATGTTCTGCCTGATCACTCAGTGCTAACGAATGAAGGTGTCAATCTGGAAAGGTCAAAGATGTTTGTGTTGTTTCCTTTGCAAGCAACAGCGAGAATTGTTTTGTAACTGCTAACACACAGGGCTGGGGTTTGCCAGGTATTGGTTGTGCTCCTGGCTGTGCTGCAAAGTTCTCGTGTGGTCTCTGCAGGGTGGATGGTTTCAGCTTTTAAAATAGGTAAAGGGCCCACACCAAGATGCTGGAGATGTCTAAGATGAGGACGGTGCTGCTGGAATCTGTCCTCATGGAAAGGGGACCTCCGTGCCTGCTTGGAGAAGATGCTGCTGTCTGAGTGATTGCTCATGACTTCCCTGTAGGGACAGGGGAAAGGGGCAGAAAGAGCCTGGCAAAGGCAATGGGTGTCTGATCTGGTGGGGAGGTCTCTGCTCCTTCCCTTTCCTCTGTTGCTGCTGCATTTCCAGGCTTGGGGATGGAGGAGATGGGGTGGAGATCCCCTGCAGTTCTTGGAGAAATGGAGCTATAGCTAAGATGGGCAAAATACATGCACTCTTGGAGCTGGAGGGTGCATAATTCCCAGCTGAGCAGTTTATAAGTGGAGTGCTGCATTTCGGGAGGACTTGCACAGAAGTGGCACCTAGAAAAAAGCCCTGACGTTTGCATCCCAACTGGATTTGAGGGGAGTCCTGCTCCACCAGCGTTCAAGACAGGCTGCAAAGTGCATGTGTTTCTGTGCACTGGGGAGAAACYGCAGCGCTGGCCGAAGGCTGTGAAGATGGGATTAGGTTTAGTCATCCTATAAAGATTTAATTTCTGGGCAAGGAGGGTATTCTGGCATTTATTTAAATATGAGATGGGCTAACTGAAGAACGGTGGTGTTGTAGCATTTCTGTGCTGAGGGACCAACAGAAACTTGTTTTTTTGCACTTCTTTTTAACCACTTTTCCCATCACTTTTCCTATATGTTAACCACAATAATTTCTGAAATTACTCTCAAAGCTTTTGGCCAACTTGAAAATCCACATTTAGTAAAAACTTCTGAATTTCATCATTACTTTTAAATTTCAGCTTTTGTTTCACGAAAACTACATGTTTTCACCAAAATAAAGAAATTGTTTGCCCTTCTCACATGACAATTTCAACCAGGCTTAGAACAAGATGAGCAAAACACTCTCCTTCCTTCTCCACTCAGCAACTGTGTCAAGGGAAATAAGTCTTTCCACCCCATCCTCCACCCCCAGTTAAATCCCCTGTTACTCTTTCCAAAATCTTGAAGTTCATAGCTTCCAAATACTTGTAAACTGTGATATTATCTTCTCCTTTGCCTTGGTCCCTCTGGTGTCCTAATCATCTGTGTCCTTTCTATCCCCATGGGTTCTTTTCAATCTATCTCACCTGGCACTGGTGAGGGATGAAGACAATGTTAGTATCAGGGGGACATATGGGACCAGTTGGAAGAATGCAGGACCATCTAATGGAAAATCTCAACTGCCAGAAATCCTGCAATAACTCCTTTAAGAAATACAGCCTTGCCATCTCAAAATCTCAGCAGCTTGCAGGAGACAAGAGATATTTTAGTTTTTGCTTGGATGAGACTACAAGGGAGGGGGGGAAAAAAAAAGTGCCTGGCTGAGCTGCTATTTCTGTACCTGTTAATGGATGCTGTTGGCTGAAATAAATCTGAATGTGGGCTGCCTCCGCAGTGCAACGTACGGGCTGCAGAATGGCATTGCCTTGTGACTAGAGCCCCCTTTTCTGCTATTACCTCAAACAGTCAGCAATAAAAGTTGATTTACCAATAAAGACTCATGAAATCCCTTTTGAATTGGGGAAAATAAAATATTTCACAAGGAAGAGAGGGTTGCAGTGCCTGGAATGGAGGGTGCCAACTTCTGTTTTCCTCCTGCCTGGTGCCTTACAAAGGCATTTGCCTTACGAAGCCAAACAACGCCCCTCCTTTGAGCTTTCTTGGTTAATTGCCACCTCTGTTCCAACTGAGTTTCATGCTGTACCTATTGAGAAAGCAGAAGTTTCCTCACTTTAGTCATGCAGGTCTCCATACTAACAATATTTATACATCCAATTCAGAAGTGTTGGAAAGTGTTACATCACCTCAAGACCTGGGCATGCCTTTTTGATGAGATAAGGGCTGTAGGTGGATCATATTTGAAGCCCAAATATTCAATGGGAGATGGAAATCTGAGCACCTTTGAGACTAAGAAAAAGAGAAAACAGAACAGATGGAGAGCAGCAAGGGGCAGAGTCGCTGGCAGAGGGTTGGGGCACGCAGGTTGCTCCTGCAGCTCTGAGTGTCATGTGAAAGGGATCCAGCTGGACCGTTTCTGGGACTGTGCCTCTGTCCCCACGACTAGATGGCAGAAAGACAACAGTGGGAGGAAAAAGCAACAGAAATCAGAAGAAGATGGGAAAGATTCTGATTTTATCCAGGGAGATAGGATGAAACATGATAAAAAAGGAGGAATAAAGAACACTGTATGGAAATCCAGTGGAGTACTCCTATTTGGCATTTCACATAATTTTGGCTGGCTATAATTTTTTTTTTTTCTGAAGACTTAATGAGTTGAGATCCTTGATCAGGCAATCCCTCATTCTCCATGCTTTAACTGGTTTGTTTTTTTCTTCCTGACATTTATCTTTTGTAATTTGTGAAAAAAATCACAGCTTGTTCAATGTGATGGGCGTGGGTGTTATTTCTATTTTTTAATTTAAGTGGTCATTTTCATTGCCCAGTGGAATTTATTTTCTAAATAAGAGAACATTTTCCCTCATATAAAATACCCAATTTTAGAACAGAAACATTTATGATTTTGAACTGCTGTCTTCAAAAGGCCCACAGAAATCAATGTCTGGTCCCCTATGAAATGCAGTGGAAGGATACTGCTCTTCTGATCTAGCTGTATTGACAATCCTGGGAGACATTTTGTAGAAGTTTCAATCCCAATTTCAATTTCAAATTCAATCAATTTCCATATGTACTAAAAAAGCGTGAGAGGACAGGATCTTCAAGGATGCAGCCTGCTCTGAGACCCAAGCTGACCTGGAAAAGAAAACATTCCTCTTCTCACGTGGACACTGTTTTGTTTTTGTGTTTTGCTTTTCCCCCACTTATCCAGAATTAGAAACTGTTGCATACTTAACACCAGATGAACAAACTGCATTGTGAAATAACTAGGAAAAGAAGAAGTGGGGGGAGAATACACTCCTGTGCAGATTTCCAACAAAGCATACTTCCACACACACGTACTGACATGTTGCTCTCAATTATCCACCATCTGACACAGCAACCCTATAGTTATTATCCTAGCATCAAAGCAAACACTGCAGAGGTATAAAACCTGCCCTGGGTGAGTCCTGCTTGTTTTGGAGGCCGTGAGACCTATAAAGGATGAAGACTTCTCTTCTTGTCGTGCTCATCATAGCCCTGTGCGCGGAGAGTGGTGAGTCTCCAAGGATTGCTTTGCACTAGCGAGACCCCCAGAGCTGGGGCATGTCTTTGATATTGCAGGATGAAAAGGGGATTTTGCAGCACGAATGGTAAAGCTGAAGGGTCATTAGGCTCTAGAGAATATTCCATTCCTCGGGATAAGAAGCCAGGAGACGTATCCCCACAAGCTGAGGAGCTGAAGTGGGGGATGAAATACCCACCTCAACTGACTTGTGCAGTCCCAGCCCACCCCTTGGGGTGGTTCAGCGTAGGCAGCTGAGAGCCCTTGGTGCAGCTCCGTGAGGAGAGGGATATACAGAGCTGGAGGCAAAGGGCAATACGTACAATAAAGCTGCAAATTTGACATATAACTAACTACAGCCTGATTTTTTTTTTTTTTTTCACTTGCTTGTTTATTGGTTGCAATTACAAACCATCATTACCTAAATTGGTAGTGATGGGTATGCCAGAAGAAGATGCAATTCTGGCTCCCATCTCTTCCTTGCAGCTTGTTGCTTTGAGGTGCAACTTTGCCAACGTTGATCCCAGGTCTGGGATGGAGACGCAGAATCCCATTCTCATTCTGATAACTGGTGGCTGTTTCTTTTGTGAAAGATGCACTGGGAACATGCACTTTAACTCTGCCTAGCTGGGCTCTGCCAAGGACCTCTGCCTGTGCCTCTGGAAGATGCGCCGTTTGCACAGGGGTGGGCTGTGGGTCAGGCAAGGAAGAGAGCATGCAGCCCTGAATATCCCCCCTGACTATTCCAGGGGAATAGTTGATTTCCTTAACTTGGGGGGCTTTTGCCTTATTGCAGACTGAATTTTTCTCAGGCTCTGCTGCAGGGCTTTACCTGCAAATTACTGGCCATTCTGGTCCCTGTCTAGCAGAGCACTTAGGCTCACACTTAATTTGAGGCTGTAAATGTTCTTACTGTGGGACTTCACAGGCTTTAAATTTGGCATGTGCTAAATCACTGTGCTTAACGGGGTTGAGAAAGTTGAGGGCAATAAAAGGATTCTTTCCTGCAGCTTATCAACTGTAATCACATTTTTTAAAAAGATCACGCAATGAGACAGCAAACTTACCAAAGGAGCTGGTGAAAATTAACACATACGCAGCACCACTTTGCTGTGCGATCTAGCCAGAAGGCTGGTTGCTGTTCCAATTAATCCTGAACCTGACTGATTTTAACGGCGTAAATCCTGCATCCGCTGGCACTTGCACTTGCTAATGCTTTACATGTGTAAGTTGTTTATCTGGGTGGCTCAAATTATTCACATGAAAATCTTCCTTGAGGAATATTCTTTTTCAGTTAGAGCAGAGGTCTTGCTAGGCACAGGCGGGAGACCTCCAAAGGCAGTCTGGTTTAACCCCAGGTTTGCATCTTGAGCGGGGCACATTTCTAAAGAAATATTGTTCCCTTCCCCACTCGGCACTCGTTACGACAGGTATCTCAATAGACACAATAAAATCAGAAGTGTTTTTCAACAGCATGAGCAATTGTTGTTTTTACCAGGACAGAGGATCAAAATTGTCCTACCTGACTTCAGGGTCTTAACTGAGCTACCAGGTTGGGAGCCCMCATGCCTCCAGAGTCCTCTATAGTAAATGTGAGTGAGAGAGAAACCTCCTGAGCACAGAGAAATGTTGGCAAACTCACCACTGCAGGTGCTTGCCCCCTCCCCGGGCTAGAAGGGTCCCAGGACAACTGTACTCCTAAATCAGCAGCTTTGGGAGGTTGGGATGAAACAGGACTTGGGCATGTAACAAGCTCCACTGTTTCCTGCATAGATTCAGGAAGTTTTTCTTGGAATGGGCTTGATTAAAGAAGCTGCATTAATTAAGGAATAAAATGAGTTACATGTCTGGAAAACCCAGTTGTGTTAATTAAAGAATAAAATGGGTTACATGTCTGGAAAACCCAGTCTGGGGACTCTGCTCTAGTGTACAGTTATTCTGGGAGGAAAGGGTGGTGCCCAGTGGGGTGGAGCAGAAACGTGCCTGTGTGGGGTTTGCACAAGAAAAGAGAATGTCTGCTTTGAGTGCAGATAGTTTAAAGGAAGGTCCCAGGCTTGGGAAAAAAAAAAAAACCACAAATGTAGCGTCAGGAGAATACCGAATGCAAGAGCCAGGCAGGACAGCCAAGAGAGTCTGGAGATGGAAATGACCATGACCAAGGTAGGAAGCAAATTCCAACAGTCTTGGTATCAAGTCAGAGTGAGCCGGGTGCCAGGTCTGAGGCTTTTGAAATCGTAAGGGTGTTGAGCAGGGGAACAGAGGGAGGTGGGATCTGAGTCAATGCAAGCCCAGTTGCCTGGCCTCTGTGTCCTCTGCTAGCTGCTCTTCAGTGAGAGACAACACAGGGAGAGTAGGATCTGCAAGGACTACAGACCACAAGAGGAAACGGATGATCAGTGCTGGGTGGCCATGGAAAGGGCAAAGGGGTTGTTAGCTGGAGTGGGGAGAGAAGACAGTTTCCACAGAGACAGAGAAGATGAAGAGTGCCCTAAACAGCATTTTTGTGGCTTCCTATGAAACACAGTGCACACCCTGGTCAGCTGGGTCACGGCTGGAGCTGAGGCCAGGTCTGGGCTAGTAGGATGATAGGGAACAGAGAGCCTGTTTGGGCCAGATAAGCTTGTCTAAGGTCAAACAAGGGCAGCAATGAGGTTGGGACATTGCTGGCAAAGGCACTAACAAGGGCAAAGAAACTTGGGCAAGGGAGAAGAAGAGTGAGGGAGACAAAGAGCAAGGAAGGCAAAGGACAGTGCTGGTACAAAAATAAGATGGGTATTAACTGGCCATAGATAGGCATAGCCTRGAAATGAAAAGAATGAGCCTGATCCCCAGTGGGTGACATTACTGCAGGAGCGTTTGCTCCAGATAAACAGATGAGTAGGAAATTCCCCTTATCATGCAAAGAAACCTTCCCTGAGGATCTCTTTGCTATGAATGACTGCTTTAGCTTACTTAAGCACAAGCTGTTTTCATTCATTTGTATTAGCACAACGTTTGCAGATGCACAGTGTTACAGATGTACACATTTTGTAGCGTTAGGCAGTCATGCTGTACAGATGGCTGTAAAAAGGAGTCTGCTGCAGCCAAGGGGGTGGTTTGCTGAGCCCTGTCTTCTACAGGTCCAAGATTGCCTCCCGACACAGGAGAGCTCTGAAAATGAACCAGCCAAATGCAAGCATCCATCTTCCCAGCAAACACTGAGAAGCAAATCTAGGTCACTTGTCCCTCATTTGAGATACGTTGTGGGGGCATGCAGCAAAATATTCATGCCTAGTATGGTCAGGGGGGTTACTCTTAGGTGTGTGTCTCCCTTTTTGTTTTCAAAAAGATTTTTTAAATAATTCACTGTTAGTCTGTGTGCTCTGAGAAAGGATGTGTAGGCCAGGACTCTTCAGATGACTTGAAGAGGATGTGAAAGAGTGTGGACAGGAATCCAGTGGTCTCTTTCCATACAAGAACTACGGGCCAGCAAACGGGGCTTGGAGGAGCCAGGTTGGAAAGAAACCACAAGAGCTTCATGCTGCAAGTGGTAGTAGACTGCGACACTCTTTCCAAAAGCACACTGGGGATGCCAGATGTTTAAATGGATTCAAGGGAGACTCAAATAAATATCCAGAAGGAAGATCCCTTGAGGGCTACTAAATGAGCAAACCACATCAGTGTCAGGAATCTGAGCTTAAAGTAATTTGGGTACAGGAAAGCTGCTGGGGCCAAGTTTCACACACCCAGGAGGTTGTCTGCCTGTGGCCGCTKGGCTTGACAGATCCTCCATCTGGACCAGCACCACCAGTTTTGTGCTCCTACGGATATTTCTAGAGGTGATTGATGGGTGTTGTGTGCTTCTTTTGCAGCTTTCTCCTTGACATGTTTCACATGCAAAGATGCATCTTCCAATATACATTGTCTTGGTACAACCACATGCTCTGACCATGAGAAGTATTGTCTCACAACCTATTCTACCACAGGACTTGGTAAGTGTGAAGCTTTTCTAAGGCTCTGATGACAAGATGGGGTTCAGATTAGGCTGCAGAGCCTCCTCCCACCATGAAGTGTGGTGGAAGAATTAATGAGGATCATAGCACACAGAGAGCAAATCTTGCAGCAGGTGGGAACTCAGCATAGCCTGTCTCTGTTGCAATATATCGTAACAATACTGCACTGCTGATTAAACACTCTCAGGAATGGGAGACACTGGAAGAGTGAGGATTTCTCTGCACAAACTCCTTGTCTCATCTCCAAGCTCAAATATATGCTCATGAGGTGGTGGAATTGGAAAGGGCCAGGTACTGTGGAAGGAGCAATCCCAAGGCACGGTGACGATGATGTCTTGCAATCTTGCACTGTACAAATGCATTAGACCTCCAAATTCTTGCCCTAGGTTGCACTCAGCTGGCCCTGAAAATAGCAGAGGAGTCGTAAGGCCTGGAGATGGTCTCCATAGGTCACATATACACAAATAATTGTGCAGTGTGACGAAGCCCAAGGGAAAACCAACAGCATTAAGTACAGAACAACGTATTCCCCACTGGATATTGCACAGCCAGTCTATCATTGAAGTCTGTCAAAAATATACAAGACAAAACCCCCTGACTTTTCTTCCTGTTTTCTCTCTCTCCCACTTCAGGCAATGACCGAAACCAGCGTATTACCAAGAAATGTTCTGCATTTTGCCCAACAATTGACCTGAATATCGGCATAGCTGGTGTTGCTACCAGCTGCTGCGAGACTTCCTTGTGCAACATCAGTGGTGCCAGCAGTGTGAAAACCAGCTACACTATGATAGCTCTGGGCATCTTGGCCAGTCTCGCCTGCATCCTCCGGCTGGGTTTTTAAAGGGGCTGGTGTGGGGGGGAAGGAGCTGCTTGGCCTTGCATTGCAAGGAATCAAACTCTCATCTGTACAGTGTGAATGCTGCCCTGTTTCTCCTACTTGGAAGGTCACATCCCATCAGCAAATATTTTTGCTCTTTCCGTGCTCTGATGACAATGCATAAGAGCACAGCCCTACCTCAAAATGGTGTTTGGAAGAGAAAGGCATGATGTGGAGCCCTGCACAGGCAGAAGGGCACCATATAGTCACCATCTCTCCTACTATTGGCCTTTATAACTCCATGCATTTTTTTCCCCTTCATTTTGTCCCTGACATTCTCTTGTGACATTTTTCCCTTTATACCATTTTCTGCCCTGTATCATTTTGCTCTGAGGAAGCCTTTAATATTATAGTTGTTAAACAGAAGCTGGGCACAATAAAGTGTTATTTTATTCTATTGTGTGACTGTGTGGTATGGAACATCGTGCATAGCGGTTGGATGCATCCATGTTAGCAGCAACAAAAGCGGAGTCGTTAGTCTGCAAGTCAAATTGAAATAATGCTGAAATATATTGCAATTGCTTTGCATTCACTTCAGGAAGCCTCTCCCCAGATTTTCTTTTTTTTTCTGCATCCACAGAAGTGTTATTTTGTGACTCCGTTTCAGAGTAAACCGTACTCTGTTTAACTTGTTTTCACTTTCTCTTCTGGGTCAGCTGGCTGAAAGGAAATGGCTGTTGAGCTCTCCAGCAGGCAAACAGAGGGGACAAGGCGGGACTCAACACGAAGGGATCTTGAGCATTAAGTTTTCTTTAAACTGATTTAAGATCTTCCAGTGGAAATTGCTTTATAAGCGTTACGGATTATTTTGAAAGGGGAGAAAAGCATCTTGCATGGTGCTTAAAAGAAAATCATCAGAAAAGACAGACTGTTTCTACTGTGTGTCTGCTGGAGTCTGGAAATTTCAGCTTCATCTATAACAAAATATTAACTTTGAAAATAAATCTTTTATGTTTGCTAGTCAAGTTTCCTATCGGGGTTAAAATTGAAGGAACTCATTCCCTTGCACTGACCTTCCTTGTGGATAATCTTAGCTAGGAATGAGAGATTTTCTCACTCAAATCCTTCCGAAGTGAGTCACAGGAGGCTGAAATGCTTTCTCCTGAGCTGAAGAAGCTCTCTACCAGGATTACTCCAACAACAATCTCCCAGGGTAATTAGTTGGGTGCAGCTCACCCAGCTGGTTTTCTCTCTGTAGACTCATTGCACAGGGAGAGCAGCTACATGCTTTGCTCACTCTGCTGGATATTTGCTGAGAGCAGAGGAACAACACCACTCAGAAACAGCCGGATCTTTATAACAGGTTTGCAAAGGCAATGTGGTCTCATGGCTCCAGCTCACCCCAACCTGCTCCCATCCCTTCTTGTCCCCCCTTCCTCCCATCCACATCCGACCCCCAGCTATGTACTTCCTGGCTGTTTTCTCTCCCAGCCTTCCTTGTTGGCTTCTTCATCCAGTCTTAGTCTGGGCTTTACCTCCAACCTCTATTTTCTTGTTAGAGGCTCAGCTCATTTTTTTCTCCTCGGGGCAAATGCAAGGTTGGCCAAGGATACTCCATCTTTAGCCATGAGACTGCGTTGTCCTCACGGTTTCTACTGCACTGCCATCCCACAGCTGAGCTGGCTCCATTCTTCTGTCTCTTCACCTTTCTTCCCCTTCTGCCAGATTTAGAGATATTCAAGTGGCACACATATTTGAACACCTCAAATGAGCCTTGGATGGCCATAGCCTGCCCCCCACCCAGACGGTAAGGTGGTAACAACTATCTGAAGTAGTCTTCAGCCTTTGCTATCCACAGGTTTAGGTTTTCTTAGGGACAGTGCTAGTTGGCACAGGCAAAGGCCCAGCTGGGGCTAGTACTGCCCCAGGTCTTGTCCTGCTGAGCTTGTGAATACAGACCTGCTCTTGGCMTCCAGGTTTAAAATAAGGTCATGTCTTGTGCTACCTGAACTTGGTAGGTGTCTCCGTTTTGGGTTGGGAGGGAACCTGGCACGTGAAGGAATGTATAAAAATGTGTAGGCAAGGGGGGTGAAGGCACGTGGTAGAGCCTGCTTCTGCCATGGAGGGTTTCATGGCCTGCTTATGGCTGTTGCATGGAGAAGTTATGAACAGCACTGGGAAGCCAGGAGTCCCATCCCTAAGGGAGCAGCTCCATCCATGGGCCCCAGCCTGCCTCCCTCTTGCCTGGTTTCTCCCTGATTCCATTGGTTTTGCATTCCCTACTGCCCAGCAACACAACCCATGCATGTGGGCCAAAGATTGACCCACATCTCAAGTTACATAAAAGGGTCCTTATCTGGAGGTGGGAGCAGCAATTGCCCTGAGGCACAGGAGGTCCTAAAACCATGAAAGCTCCCTTAGTGAACCCTCCCTTGGCAACGGGTGTTGTGTAAGAGGAGACTTCCCTCTGCCAGCCTCCATGAGAAATCCTGATGTGACATCTCCCACGCAGATGCTGCTGCCTAATTCCACATCCCTCCGCCCAGGGTTTCTTATTTGTTGGCTCCCGTGGTTGCATACTCCTTGGATGAGAGTGGTGAGCTGCCCTGCAGAGACATCTGGGATGCCTGGAGGGCTCTCAGGAAGAAGACGAGCATCTCAACGCAAATAGTTGGGATTGCTCCTGGGAGATAGCTGGCTCTCTCTGTGTGGATTATCTAAGAGCTCAGTTTTTGGTGCTCTGAGTCACTGCGCCAGGACCTGAATCAGCCAAGGGGGCCTTGCCCTGCCCAAATTAGGCACTTGGAGGAGGTAGTTTAACTTTGGCTCTTCTTTTCCCTCACTCAAGGCTCTATCACCACTGATTCTGAAGGACCTATGCTGCCTTCTGCTCTCCTCAAATAATTTGGCTGTCTTTTCCCTCACAACATGAAATTTCTTCCCTTTCTCTCTGCTTATTTGCCCAGATCTGATTAACACCCAGTGAATCAATGACAAAGCAAGAGACAAGATGGGTGCAAAAGATCAAAACAAGGTCTTCACTGTCTCTAAAAAGCTTCTGGAAGTCGTGGAAAGTGACAAAAGCATCCCTTTTTCAAAATTAACTGYTGCTATCTTGTCATATAGCCAACTCATGGCTCCATTTTGAGGTCCAGTCTAGTTTTCCTGAATAGGTAGAGATGACATATCACTCTACAGAGGTGACTCAGCTTCCTTGTGTTTTTTTGCAGTCTTCCTCAATCTTACTTCTCACCTGGTGTCCCTGGCTTGCCGGCTCCAGGCCCTCCTCCAGGCTGAAGGTTGTGATTCTGGGCAGCAGGAGACACCCTCCCCACGCTGACTGCTTAAGTGTTGCCTCTGATTGCATTGAGTTTTGTAATCTGTCCTCTTGAGAAAGAAGGAATCATTGTGACCCAGTCACTGTGCTGCAAAATTACTGCTCTCCAGATGCTGAGAAGAGGGCATACTCCATCATTGCAGTACGCCTAGGTACTAACGAAGACATTAATGTCCTGGGGACAGCTCCCAGATAACTGTTTGACATGGAAGAGCTTGTTTCCTACTCAAATTTCTCTCCTTAGTACACATTTGTTGGCGGTGCTGGGGATGTCTTAGCGTCACCACTCTCTTTCAAAGCTGACTTGCACTAAGCCAACATCCTATTGCATGAAGATTCATGTAGAAACAAATAGATGTTGGCAAAGTCAACATGAGGGCACATGGCAATAATTAGAGCACTCTTTCATTCATGGAGGAAGAGAAAAGGAATATATATAACAGAAGTCTATGGGATAATATTAATTATAGACTGAAAAAAGGGAAAAATGGTTGCTTCCTTTTACTGTCATTGCAAAATACCAGCAAGAAGACACACCCACTGATTATGAAGAGCAGCCTGTTTATAACACACTTGGTCAGTAAACGGAATTGCCCACTGGAAAGCAGAAGGTTTGATTTGATAATCACCAGCATGTCCCCTGCTGACCTCACAAATCTCCAAAAACAAGAGCGGGGATGTTTGTTTTGACATCGGGCTTGAACAACTCTGGAATTCACCACCTGATGATGTCATTCTAGGAGCAGTTTAAGCAAGCCTGAAAAGTATCAGAAACTCACATGGATAAGAAAATCATCCAGTGTTGGAATGATTCATATTAGAAACAGACAAAAATACCCTACTGATGGCTACTTCTAGGGAACTGCCTGTGAAGTTATTCCATAATTGCCAGCAAAAGGGGGGTTTGGCATTTTTTTCTTTTGCACATTCTGCTACCTGCTGTCCAGGACTAATCTCACTTCAGAAGAAGCTCCGTTGAGATGGCAGCTCAAGCTCTTACAAGATGCATCTTGTATTAGGGTCTATTTCCCAGAATGTCAGAAACAGATTTTAAGGAATTCAGAGGAGAGCAACACAGAAGAATAGACGACAAGGGACTGATTTAAGAGGAGAGGTTGAAAAAGAGACAGTTTGAGAGACGGCTTTTTTCCAAGTAGAGCAGCAATTCCAGGATGCCAATTTGTGGTATCATACATGGAGGTCTGATTTCCAGAAACTGTTGGGCGTGCAGAAAAGCAGACCSTCTAAAGGATCCCTGAAATAGAAGCAAAACTTCATTAAATAAAAAGTGTATAAGGTATTTGAGAATTACAACCAAGAGAGGAGCAAGCAGAAGGATTAACTACAGGTAATGGAAAATTGATAAAGAAATGAAGACCGACATGAAAATTTGAGGAAAATCTTCTGTTTAACTAACCATTAGCTAATTTCATTTAGTGTAAAATACACTGATTTTATTGGAGGTAAACCAGAGTAGGCCAGTTGAGAGTCTGAGCTTCTGGTACTGTGGAATAATTAAAGAAAATGAACCGTATGAACCCTGGTACATCACGCGCTGACTATCCAAAGGGATTAGAAAAATGCACTGCTAGGACTATCTCCCAGTGCCTCCGGGCTCCGCTATTTCATCAGTGCAGCTGCTGCTTCTGCTGGGAGGAAGGAAAGGAGGAAACTTGGAGGAGAAGTGAACAGATCCTCATTTCCCATCRCTTATATGACCGGAAGAGCAAGAAATGTATTGCTAAAAGGGCTCTTCCCCAAGGTGCCAGCCTGTTCCATGGGCTCCAGCATGGAGAACTCCCACATGCACATTACACACCCTTGGGTTGATTTCATGTCCACCCGTGAGCCATCTGGAACCTGTAAAACTGCTGCCATTCAAAAGGTATATAACCTGCCCTCCAAACATCTTCCCAGTCTGGCTGAGAGGATCTGGTGGAGATGAAGACTACTTTTGTCACCTTGCTGGCTGCTGTCCTGTGTGTGGAGCAAGGTAAGCCTCTAATGCTGCTACTAGTTAAGATAAGGCTTATAGAGAAGATGGTGAAAACTTTTCGTGTGGCAAAAATTTAGAGGGCCGTCACCAACTTTGCAGTATTGCAATGTTGCAGCCATGCTGCCACCAACTTCCTTTTGCACCTTGATTAACGATTTGCTGCAGAAATAAGATCCTGATAAACTAATGCTTCTTTCCGGCAGGCAGTACTGAGTGATAGAGCTCTAATTGTACGGCGCTGGATGCCAGGTTATATCCATGTAGTGGTCTATGGGATCTTCCTAAATRATGCAAGTTGGAAGTGCCAAAAAGCATAACAAAACATAATTTTTTTATCCATATAAGTTTTTGAGTATTTTACAGACTTTTCTGTACTGCTGCTTCCTCCATTGTAGCGAGCCACGTGGTTTGCCATGTGTCTTGCTCCCTAGGAAATGAACCAGTGAGAATTTTTATAGATTAAATCGGAGGCAGAGGTGAAAGAGCTTTTCTGTGCATATGTCATGTTAAAGGCATCCTTCTCCCAAAGGGAAGTCTGAGGTACCCTGAATGTGTGTCCTCCTTCTGGGACTGATACGTATGTGTTGCTACATTGCTACTTGCACGTAGGAATAATGACCAGATTGCCAGTATTTCCCCCACGCCTGATGGTTTCCCAGAAACCATGATACATATCTAGCAGGGGTTGAGAAAGAGGCATCTAATTAATTCTTGTTCTCTGATGTATCAACCCCCTACTCCTACATTTTTTGGACAGATGGTTCTGCAGCATGCCTGGAAGATCAAAAGCTTCGGCTGGTTTTGGGCTGGGAAGAGGAGTATTCAATTCTAAAAAAAGAAAGGATTTTGTGCCCATAATTCCTGAATGCAGTGACACAACATGGACAGAGGAGAATAATTATCAAAGGCAATGTCCTCAGTGTTACCCAGGATGAAGTGGAAAGCTAATGGAGATCCAAGACTCTGGTAGCACAAATTCATGATGGGATACCTTATTGCTGTAGTAGGCTGATGACATTTTATATTGGCATCAGCTTCCAAATGGACTTAAGGACAGTCTTTTATACAGCACCTTTCCGTAGCCCAGTCTAGATCGGAGAAAGCTAGTAATTCTAATATCAAGACTTTCACATTCAAGGGTAAGAGATCACAGCTTTCTGGCGTAATACAGGGACAAAGGAAAACTTGGAGATAACTGTTATTTGAACCTTCTCATGTAGCTGGTTCCCATTCAAGACCCTAATAAGCAACTTTTGATCAAAACTGTTGATCTCTCAGCCCACCAAAGAGGGTCATGTTGCATCCATGAACTCACCGTTACAGATATATTATGCCCAGGAGAAATCTTAAAAGGTCATGATCCTTTTCCCTGCTCCAATGCTGGACCAAATCAAGCAGATGTTTGTCTAACGTGTCCTTGAAAGTTTTCAACAAAGAAGATTCCACAGCCTGGGATTGCTCAGACTCTCATCCTTTTAGAAAGTTAGTCTTAATATCTCTTAACATCTCTTTTTGTACAGTTCTCCTGTGTTTTCACCATAGGATGTGTAGAACAGTTTATTACTCTCTTCTTCGCAGCTTCGTTTTGCTTGCATGAAGAAGGTTATTTTGTCTTTC
Organism: Phoebastria nigripes; assembly: GCA_035582835.1. Classification (NCBI taxonomy): domain Eukaryota; kingdom Metazoa; phylum Chordata; class Aves; order Procellariiformes; family Diomedeidae; genus Phoebastria; species Phoebastria nigripes. The sequence continues at coordinate 639,866 of JAYKAV010002959.1, forward strand.
CTCGGCATTTTCTCATTTTTAATAAACAAACTAAATGCTTCCAACCTTTTCTACAAGGTCATATTTTCAAGATCTCTGACCATTTCTCCTCCCTCTCCTCTGGTCACTCTTCAAATGCTTTGCACATTTTTTTGAAGTGCCGCATACAGATTTGGTCATCGGTGTTCCAGCTGAGGCCTTGCCAGAGTGGAAAGGCCACTTTGCATATCTTGCACATGACATTGCTGCGTGTGTTCCCTTGGATGACATCTGTTTTCATCGCTGTAGTGTGACATGGTTGACTCCTTCTGTTTACACTGCAGTCCTTAATTGTAACTCAACCAGTTGTTCCTCATCCTACATTTAAGTGGCTAATTTTTAACTTAGTGTAATATATTTCTCTTTATTGAACCGCATCCGTTCTTTTTTTCATTCTTTTATTACAGCCATCTGTCAAAATCACTTAGAACTTTACTTACAGTATGTTTTCAGCTGTTTTGTCCTTGGAATCATCTGAAAATGTGATGTGCATCCTCTATCCCATCCCTGCTGTCACTAGTGAKGATATTGTATAGACCTGAGCCCACAGCAGAGCTCTGGAGAACCTTATGAGTTGCATTACTCCAATTGGTTTGACCAATAACCATTGCAAACTACTCTGTGAGGGTGTTTTCATGTCTGGCTTTGCACCCATTCTGTTGCATTTTCACTAGCTTGTGTTTCCTGGGCTTGCTCATAACAATGTCATTCAAGATTGTGCCAAAAATTTTGGTAAAACCTTATTGCATCTCCTCTACCCTGTACATGAAGATTCAACTTTTTTAGTGATGAACGAAGCAAAAAAGCTACACAGTTATGGCCCTCTCAGCATCAACAGTTGAGAACTTTTTCCTTCCCTTCCCTTCTCTTCCATCAGGAACTTCTCATTTAATGGTCTCTCTGACCTACATTGCCCTTCCACTTTCTTACTGCCAACTTCTTATCAGGCAAAACTGCACTCAGAGGAACGTGTCCTCTAGTTGTTTTCTGCCCTTTCCATACTGACAGACTGTCCCCAGACTTGCCAGGAACTTAGCAAGCATTCTGCGCTGTGTTTGCTTCCCTTTCCCAAAATGTCTATGTTTTTAAAGTAACTCGTCTCCTCTCCTACACACAAAAGCACATACTTTGCTCTGGGTGATTTCGCAAGCTCAGAACACAACCACCACCATAAAACCTATGAATCAATTAATCTGCCCAGCTGGGGAGTGTTCTGCAGACACTTTGATGTGGTTTCTCATCCAGRCTGTGTTTTTGCTCTTCTTCCTTTTTATCACTACTTTACAGAGGCTTTCCAGAGGTCTGCCTACCACCTTCTGGATTTGAAGGCAAGTGGTACATTCTTGACAGACAAGACAGTTCATCGCTGCCTGCCCTTCCTGCCAGTCATCTTGCGTATCTGTATTGTAGATGTATGAATTATCCCACCAAATCTGTGTTTACCAGTTAAACCATACTTTTGGTTAACACTTCCTATTTATTCTTCATCTTACAGTAGTATGCAGAAGTTCGACAAAGGATCTGACTACTCTTGTCAGACTTCCTAGGACTGAGGTTAGGCCAGTTCAGTTAGTGGCGTTTGACCACAAGAAAGGATACATGACAGTAATCTCCAAGCCAGATGAAAGAGAAGTAGGACACTGGGCATTGTCCACCTCCTCAAAATGCTCCAGACATCCTCAAGTTCTCCCTTGCAAGTCCTGCCGAGGCTTGCCCAGGAGAAGCGACTGAGCAGTAATTGGCAATTCACATGGCAGAGCTCTCAGGACAGAGGAGCTATTGCTCAGCAATAATCTCCATCATAAAAGACCCCAAATCCTTGAATTCCACTCACATCTACTGCTGCTAGAGATTGCAAACAGATCAATAACATTTGGCAGTCTGAGACATATGTCAAGGGATAAAAGAAGTCACTGGTCATTCACACACAGGCATTCATCAGGCTATAACTAGGAAAAYGGAGATATCTGGATTGTAGGTATTGTGGTTGCTAAACCATGTAATGTACTTTTTTCTTTTTTTCCCCCCAGCTTACCCGTTTATGTGCTACGTGTGCCAAGAACAGGAGTCCAACAAGAACTGTTTGACCATTTCCATGTGCACAAAGGAAGACAAATACTGCGTGACTGTCCGTAACAACGTTGGAACAAGTACGTTTCTGAACAACGCCTCGTTTGTGCTGTAGAAGAGCAGTCCCAGGAATGGGTTTTCATCCCAGTCACAGTCACGTATGGAAACAATAGCCCTGATCACCAACTGTTAGTAAACACCGACATTGTTGCTCGCTGTTGCAGTCACTGCAGTGTTGATACATACTTGGTATTGTTACCAGGAGTAAATGCTCAAGAGATATATATATAGCAGCACCAGAGTGAACTCAAGCCTGGGGCTGTGTGCACTGCTCCACGGTTAGCTCCCTCCAGCTTTCTGCCGACCGCTCCAGCTAGCTCTTGCTATAGCAATAATCACTCCCAGGGTTGTTTTCAAAAATGTTTGGGCAAAACTGCACCATGGCTGACTCCCTCTGCCAAGCACAGTCCTTCAGGTCTGTCCTTGGGGCTCTGCACCCTCAAACACCTCCATGTGCTCTCAGACCAAAACTCAGGTCATACAATACATTCCCTCTGCTTTTATGCTGTAGGAAAACTGTCCTGGTGGGCAGTGAGCATTGCTTCAGGCAGCTTGAACTGAAAGCCACCCACACATGCTAATTCTGCTTTAGGGAGAGACGAAACACGGAGCCCAGAGAAGACCAGCATCATGTTGCAGCAGTGTGGACATGGCCAGACTGGTGCTAGTCCTGAGCAGRGGACATATTTGCCTTGGGGACTAGTCCCTGGCCACCTTTTATTCCAATGCAGATTTAGCCAGGGAAACATTTTAACAATGATTCTTACATTCTACTGTTTCTTTTTTCCCCCCTCTCTTCTGCATTAGAGCCCAACAAGCCCAAATATGTCATCTCTAAGATGTGTTCTCCAACGTGTCCAGGAACAAGCCAGCAACAAAACCAAACCTATCAGAGGGTTTCTTGCTGTGAGAAACCATTATGCAATGTGAATGGAGTCAGCAGCAAGCAAAGCAGCTATGGAGTGATGTCCCTGGGTGTCCTAGCCAGTATCACTTACATCTTTGCATGTGGACTGTGATGGGTTAGAAAAAGCTCCCCATGATGGCATTGTTGTCTGAAATAAAAGTGTGTTGCTCTGGGATAATTACTGCTCTCAAAGAGTCATGCTTTGTGGCTGAGCTTCCTCAGGGATTTTTGAGAGAGCCTAAATAAGTTAGGTGCTGAACTCCCATTGATTTCCTAAGCCTACTTGAATCCTAAGTGTCCCCAGACATTCAAGTCACCTAAGAAAACACATAAAAGACAGCCCTTTTGACATGTTCGGGCTTCAAATTGTTACAGCTCTGAAGAGATCCTTGAAGACATATTTTTGTCTCTTTGAGTTTCAAAGCACTGCGAGGAATAACAATCCACCCTGCCTGAAAAACACAGGTAATAAATAGCTCAAAAGTTATGTCAGCACAGAAGGGATGTTCAGTATCTTCTGTTCACAGTAAGTTGGTTATCACACATCAGTCAAGCAGTTCATAAACAAGTAAGTAGAGGTAAAGCTTATTTCTGGCAGTATTTTGGACATTCCTCCAGCCTCAGTGGGGAACAATTTCTGGCTCCTCTGGCTCTTTGCTCTTGTAGGGGTATCACATTTTGAAATGAGCATCCTTTATCGCCCAGCTCTGATGTGTTGGCTGAGCTTGGGGAAAAGGCAGAGAGGAGCAAATGTGACTGAGAGAGGAAAGGCAGCAGCAGGGTACCAGTGGGGAGATGGGAGGGAGAAGGGAAGGGGGGGAGGCAGCACGGTGAGCACCACGCTGGGAATTGCCCGCACACTGCCTCCTCCTGGACCTGGTCCAGCTGGAAAAGAAGATGTTCCCATATCTATTTCCTTCTCTTTTTTGCAAGGCCAAACCAATCTGACAGCTGTTGCCAACTCCAGTCATTTAGAGATTGTGAGATGGTTTCTACAAAACCGTGTTCCTGGCGTAGAAACGATTGACTGTGCTGGGCTTTGTTTGGTTTTGCACTGCAGGCTCTCTGCGCCCTCCTCTTCCTGCGAGAGCTGCAGCTGAGGGGAGACAGAAAAGCTCTGGAGGAGGCCTGAGGGTGTCTACAGAGAAGAAGAAGGGCAGGCAGCCAGAGACTAACACAAACAGCCCTGAGCTTCTTGGTCATAGCCCCTGCTGCAAGCTCACTTTTCTGGAAAACAAAAAAAAAAAAAAAAAAGGAAGAGTTGGCAGCATCACTAGCTCAGCTGTGTTCTGTGGGAAACCAGAGCTCGTCCAAAAAATTCAAGGAGGGTTTTTGTTTTTTTTTTGGATGAGATGTTGTATTTGATGGCTAAATGAGATCTTCAGTTTGCCTGAAGCATTGCCTTGGGAGTCTGCTGTGTTTTGGTTGCACATGTGGAAGGATGCACATTTTTGAGATGTTTCACGCTGCCTGTATTACAAAGCAACTGGTTTCCCAAGAAGACGATCAGCCAAAGATGCCCCATCAACTTCATGTTTTATACTGTGAACTCTGAAGCCCGGTGCCTGGTTTTAAACATTTTGTTTAATGGACAGGAGGAAAACAAAGCAAATGAAGGAGGTGACACCACAGTGCTGAGCAGGGACAAGAAGACGTTGACGCCTGTTGATCTGAGCATACTGGTGAGCCATGCCTGGGGATGACAGATGCCAAGAGGGCCAAATGTGAACTTGCCAGCAGAACATGCGGTTAATTTTCTCTCACCAAAGAGGACCAAAAAAGGGAAGGAAAGCTATGATGGAAAAGGGGAAGGGAAAGACTTTTTAAACCCAAAGGAAGGAAGAGATGTCCAGCTGTTAAGGGCAGGGGCTGGCAGCACTGGCAGGGGCTGTGGTGGCCGTGCTGCATCCCGATGCCATGAGCACATGCTCCACGAATACCCTGCACAGATGGAAGACACTTCTTCCCTAGAATACATTGGGTGCTTTCAAAAAACTCCAGGAAAGTTGGGCTCCAGGCCAAAGCCATTACTGTCTTTACCACCAGGCAAGTTGGCACAGGAAAGGGGAAGCAGAAGGAGCAATTTATATCTCAACCAGTTTCACTGGACATGAGAAGGCAAAGACCTTGTGGGTGAGACCAGCTGGCAGGGAGGGAACAAGTCAAGGGTTGAGACAAGTTCACTGAGGCTGGTGGCGTGCAGGGGACCAGGATGGGCAGAGTGAAGGAGGGAGAGAAGACCTCATCCAGATATTTTTTTAGAGCAGCAGAACGGGAGTTGCTGCRGGGTCTGGAGGGAGAGGTGGTCTGTTCAGAGCCCAGCTGAGCCCAGCAACCACTACTGAGGACTCCCTTTTGTGGCCTTCCACTTCTGCACTGGGATCCCCGGCAACTGAACACTCCTTAAAAATGCTGCTTGGTTCTGCTCACAGGGACTTTCTCCTGCCAGCAGATTTCTGCATGCATTGTGTCCCCTTGCAGGCCCTTATTGCCTTCCTAGCTCTTCCCCTTCTCTTCACTGTTGTGGTTTAACCCGGCAGGCAGCCAAACACCACACAGCCGCTCGCTAACTCCCCCCTCCCCTCAGTGGGATGGGGGAGAGAATCGGGAAAAAAAAAAGTAAAATTCGTGGATTGAGATAAAGACA
>JAYKAV010002960.1:0-54870 GCA_035582835.1 Phoebastria nigripes
GCCCGCGCCGCGCGGGGGCGGCTCCGGTTCATTCATAAATCCCGGGGCCGCCCCGCCGCACCGAGCGCAGCGGCGGCGATGGAGCCCCGGTCCCAGTTGTAGGTGAGTGTCTGGCCCCGCCGCCTCGCGACAGCCCCTATCGCGACAGCCGAAGCCGGTCCGGCCGAGGGGAGCCCATCACGCCCCACCGCGCGTGGAGGTCCCGGGGGCTCCTGCCTCGCTGTCACCAGCCCTGCCCGCAGCCCTGCCTGCATCCCTGCCTACCTCCCGCATCCCTGCCTGCATCCCTGCCTGCATCCCCCAGCACCGGGCTGGGGCCGGGGGGGGCCGTTGCAGCCCGGGGGAGCAGAGCAGGTCCCTCCACCCTCCCAGCCCAGCCCGGGCCCCGCGGGGCGCACGCACGCGTGGGGCGCAGACCCGCCCCGGCCCTCCCGCGCCCGCTCCCACGGGCGCACACGTGCAGGAGCGCGGCAGCACCGGGGTCCCCCGGCCCCGAGCCCCCCGCCCTGGGCACCGGCAGCGGGCAGGAGCGCGGCCCCGTGCCCCCACGCGCGGGGACAGCCCGGGGACCGCGGGGACCGGCCCCCTCCTCCAGACAATGGCCGTCCTGTTCCCGCCGGGTCGCCATGGAGACGGGATTCCTCCATGATGGGGAACAGGAGGGACATTCTTCCCGCTCACCCCGGCCCCCCGCTGCGGGCCAGAGGGTGCCCCGCCGGGATCCCGCCCGTGGGGCGCCCGTCCCGCATGGAGCCGCAGCCCACTCACCGGCTCCCCTGAGCCCGGGGTCCCCCCACACGCCCTGCACAGCGGGGGGCCAGAGGAGGGACCCCCCTTCTCCTGTCCCTGGGGGTCGSGGGGGGGGTGGCATCACCCCACGCTGCCCCGCTCGCCCCAGCAGCTCAGAGATGCCGGAGGGTGGGTGCGGGTGGGGGGTGTCTGACCTGGGTGGTCCCCAGCACCCTGATATCCCCCCGAGGGGTTCGTACCCCGCACCATGGCAGGGCTGTCCCCAGCCCTGTGCGGCGCAGCTGTCGTGGCTCTCGCCGCCAGCCGTGACACGGTCACCCCCTGCGCTGTCCCCGCAAGCAGCTTTTCCCACCTGGCCACAGGCTCCATTCACATTTTTTGCTGACCTGATTTTGAGCAGTTTCTGAGTGCCCCGGCCAATGCAACGCCCACCCCTGCCCATCACGCCGGGGGCTCCCCCCAACACCAGCATCGCCCACCCCAGCTCAGCCCCAGCCCCCTCCAGCAGCCTGGGACACACAGACAGGGACACACGGACCCGCAGTGGGAGCTGGAGCTCGGCAGCCCCCGGGAAGAGCCCTCCTGGGGCTGTGCTGGGCAGCACGGGAGGGCGAGGAGGTTTCAGCTGGGTGTCCAAAGGCCGCGGGGTTTATGCCGCCGCGGGGGTGTGGAGGCATCCGTCTGTCTGTCCGTCTGTCCCCTGGCCCCGGTGGCTCTCGCTCCTCAGGGGCTTGGCCCTTCTCCATCACCCATGGGCCCCTCGGCAGCCCCGCTGCCGGCCGAGGCCTCGTCCCTTCGGCAGCCCTGTCCCCTCCCGCACGGGGACAGTCCGGTGATGGAGCCGCTGTCCGGCTGACTCTGAAGCATCACCCGTCGCGCTCCAGTGACACCCATGCCAGCTCCGTTCACACAAGGTGTGGGGTGGCCATCTGCCGCCCTTCCCTGCCGAGGTGCCCCGAGTGCTGTTCTCCCCTGAGCTCCCGCAGGCAGGGGCTGGGCAGCCCGGACCCCCGGCAGCCCCGTCCCCTCTGGCAGCAGTGCCTGGGTGCTGGGGGCTGCGTTTTGGCCCCGTGGCTCCCTGGGGATGGCAATGCTGGGGCAGCATGATGTCACCTCCTTCCCTGCAAGCCATCCCGGGTGGGACCCTAGGGCAGGATCAGCCCCCCCCCGGGCCAGCTCTGGCCACCAGGACCGGCCACCACTCGGGAGCTCTGGCTTCTGGCCTGGCGTGGGGAGCGTGGCCTCTCTCCGCCAGCTGCCGGTGTGGGGCTCCACGGGCGCAGGGACGGGGTCTCTGCCCCACGCGAGCCCAGGAGGCCCCGGGGCTGGGTGCAGGGTGGGGGCGAGGGGGTTCCCCGGGGAGGGGCAGCGGTCCTGCCTCCTCCTCCCCGTCCCGGGCCCCACCTGCCTCCCCATCCCTCCATCCCCGCATCCCTCCCTCCGGAGCCACCTTCCCTCCATCCCTCCTGACCACACCCTCCGCCCCTCCCTCCCTCCATCCTCCCTCCATCCTCCATCCTCCCTCCTGACCACACCCTCCCTCCATCTCTCCATCCCGGTCCCTCCCTCCCGGCAGCTCCGCACCGCGGTGCCGGGCAGGGCCCGGGGCCGGGCAGGACCCGCCGCCACCGCCCCGGCCCGGCCCCGCCGCCCCGGCCCGGCGCCTCCCGCTGTCTCCCCCCGCCCCAGGACGCGCTCGGGCCGGGACGGACCATGAGCGATGACCCGACACCCTGGGACAACGCGACGGAGAGCGTCACGGTGAGCGGGGCCGCCCTGCCCGTCCCTGCCCACGCTGCCCTCCTCGGGGTCCCGGGGGAGGGTGGGGATGCGCGTGCCGGCGTGGGGCAGTGCCGGGGAGGTGTGGGGTCTGCGTGGCTGCCGTGGGGCTGGGGTCTGCGCCCGGGTGGGGACAGCGGTGGCCACCCAGCCCCGCTGTCACCCACCCTGCTCCACCAGTCCTGGGGGTGGGTGGCACCTCTCTGTGCCCTGTGCAGCCCCCCAAGATGCTCTGGGTGGTGGGGTCCAAGGGTTCCTGGGTGCTGCTGCTGGATCAGCCCCTCTCCCACAGCCGGGGCTGCTGGCCGGGGGGTGCAAGCACCGACCCCCACGCTGGGGCAGGGCTGGGGACCCGTCCCCGCTCCCACTCGGTGTGGGGGCCGCTGGCGGCTCTGCCCCCCAGCTGCGGTTGCCTTGGTGAAGGCAGGTCCCCGGAGCTGGCAGCAGGCCCGGGGGCGGCGGGGGAGCGCGAGCGTCTCTGGGGAGCAGCGCTTGGCGTCAGCCTTGGCACGGGAGGGGGCTGCCCTGGCACCCCGGTGAGGCAGGGTTTGGGGCTGGGCTGTGTCCCCCCCCAGCGTGTCCCCGGCGGCTCAGCCCCTGCCACCCTGTGTAGGCGGTGCCCGGCGAGGTGTCCCCCCAGGATGGCTATGTGCTGCTCCTCGCCCTGCTCTCCATCTTCATCGGGGGCACCCTGGTCCTGCTCTCCAGCATCCTGATCATCTGCCGCCGGTGCTGCGAGGCCGACCGCCGGCACTCCAGGTGGGGATGGGCCATGGGGACAGGCGATGCCGCCGTCCCCGGGGTGTGTGGCACTGTGAAGGGGGCCGGGGGGGCCGGCGCAGGGCATTGCTGACCCTTCTTCCCCTGCAGAGCCAGCGATGACCCCGAGAAAACCAACACCACCTACCTGGACGACTCACAGCCAGCCCAGGGTGAGTGCCATGGTGGGGCTGGGCTGCCACCGAGGCCCTGGGTGCAGCAAGTTTGCCAGGCCTCAGCTGGGGAAGCTGGCATGCACCACGGCGGGGGGACCCTGGTTACTGACTCCCTTCTCCACAGATATCACCATCAAAGTGGAGGACCCCGACTGCCTGTCATCCTCCAGCTACAGGGATGTGGAGAGCGAGCGGTTCCTGTCCTCCAGCTCCTCCACCGCCCGCCGCGTCTCCTTCAACGAGGCCGCGCTCTTTGACCAGGGCAAGAAGACCCAGGAGAAGGGGAGGAGGTGAAGCTCTAGGCTGGGCTGGGGGGGCTGGGGGGCCGGGGCCACCCCTCCTAACCAGGCGTGCCCGGCAGGTACACGCTGACAGAGGGGGACTTCCACCACCTGAAGAACGCCCGCCTGACCCACCTGCACCTCCCGCCACCCGCCCTCAAGATCGTCACCATCCACGAGTGCGAGTCCAGCGAGAACAGCCTGGCCATGACCCCCCGCCTGCCCCCGCCCAAGCCCGGCCTCGCCATCTTCCAGGTGAGCCCCCAGCACCCCGGGGGGACCGGGGGGCTGGGGGGTCCTGCAGCACCCCAGGGAGGCACTGCTGGGGACCTGGGGTGGGAGTCCTGGGGCATTGCTGGATGTGGGGATGGGAGGTCCTGGGGTGCAGGGGGCCTCTCTGGTCCCCGACCCTCATGCAAAGCCCCCTGAGCACACTCTGCCTTGCAGCCCCCCGCGGGGGCCCTGCCCCAGCCGGCGCTCCCCAGCCATGCTGTGTGCCCCAGCTCTGCCCTGCCTGGGGACACCTACAACTCCACCGTGGACACCAGCTTCACCGAGGCAAGCCCGTCCGCCTCCTCCGACTCCGGGGAGGGCCCCTCGGTGAGTGCCGGGGCAGGGGGGCTGTGGGGCCGGGACCAGGCAGGGGAAGGGGCTCTCCAGCCTTGGCAGCCTGCGCAGCCCCAGGGATCCTGTCCCTGCCCTGATCCCCCAGCGCAGGGCCAGCCCCGTGCCCCGGAGGGCTGCCTGCCCACCCTGCCCCGTGCCAGGGCACGGGGGAGAGATGTGGGCATGCAGCTAGAAACAGGCTCTGCCCCCCCGCCCCGTCCCCGTCCCCTGCCCTGGGGGACATTTGTGCATCTGCTGCAGCCGAGCTTGGCAGGAGCGGGACAAAGGAGCCGAGCTGGGGCCGGGGGGGCCAGGGAGCYGTGCCTGGAGCTGAGCGGGCACTCACGGCCCCCCCAACCCCCCCAGTTCACAGCAGCCCCCAGGAGCGGGAAGGCGGCTGGGGCGGGCAGTGCCAGCCCCGGGGAGCCCCCCCCAGCCCCCGCGCAGGGCACCGTCCTGCAGTTCTTCACCCGCCTGCGCCGCCAYGCCAGCCTGGACGGGGCCAGCCCCTACTTCAGGATCAAGAAGTGGAAGCTGGAGAGCACCCAGCGGGCGTCCAGCCTGGACACGAGAGGTGGGAGCCGCTGCGCGGGGGGTAGCGGGGGTCTGGGGCACAGCCCCGCGGGGATGTGCCAGGCGGGTGGAGGTGCACGGGCAGGGGGGCTCACTGTGCCGGGATGCGACGTCCCCCCAGCCCTGCCCTGCGCCCCCCCAGGGTCCCCCAAGCGGCGGCAGTTCCAGCGTCAGCGGGCGGCCAGCGAGAGCATGGACCAGGAGGACCGGGACCCTCACCAGACCGACATCATCCAGTACATCGCCCGCACGGACGACGTGGCCTTCCACCCCGCGGGCGGCCCTTTCCTGCCCTCCCCCGCCAGCCCCCCACCCTCTCTCGGCAGGTATTTTTCAATAGATAGAGGGGACGGGGACGGGCAAGCCGGGCACCAGGGGACCCCCCACTGTCCCATGCACAGGGGGCTCCTGCCTTCGTGCAGCTTTGGTGGGGCGGCTGGGGGGCGAGGGTCTTGGATGAGGGGTCTGGGAAGAGTCGGTGATGGGGAGGGTGGATCGGGGCATGGTCAGGGTGGTGGGGACAGCATCGGGGGACTGTGTGGCACCACGGCACCGCCGCAAAGCCTGCAGGTGCTGGGCTGGCATCTCCCCTGTCCGCTGCTCGGCTGTGACRCCAGGGTGGTGCCCGCAGGCTAGAGCCGGGCGAGGGGGGCATGGGCAGCCCCGGCGAGGCCGGCGTCCCGGAGCAGCCCAGCGCCTACCACGACATCTGGAGCCTGCGCGCCTCGCTGGAGCTGTACGCCTCCTCCGAGCGGAGCAACGACCAGGACTCCGTGCGCAGTGACGGTGGGGACAGCGTCTCCTCTGCCGGCGGCATGCCCCCCTGCCCCTCCTCCTCCCTGGACGAGGCCGAAGGCCCTGAGGAGAAGCTCTGGGGTCGGCCCAAGCCGGAGGAGTCGGAGCCTGGCACGCGCAAGCTGCTCCAGATGGACAGCGGCTACGCCTCCATTGAGGCGCCCAGCCGGGGGGGTGAGGAGGGGCCCCCCAAGGACCAGACGGCCTCCGAGAAGCGCATTTGCTTTACCAGCGCGGGGCGGAAAGGTACCATCTTCGAGAGCTTCGAGGGCCGGGAGCCGGAGGAGGAAGAGGAAGAGGAAGAGGAGGAGGAGGAGGAGGAGGAGGAGGAGGAGGAGGAGGAGGGGAGCATGGCCCGGGGTGCAGCGGGTGGGGGACCCCCCCGTCCCCACAGCCCCCTGGCCTGGTCCCCGTACGGGCAGATGTTCCCGGGGCGGGACGCGCTGCCCCGGCGGGACTACAGCATCGACGAGAAGACGGACGCCCTGTTCAACGCCTTTGTGCGCCACGACCCCCAGTTTGACGAGTCGCCGCTGCGGGGGAAGCACCGCTCCCGCACCCACCTCCGCAAGCAGTGGCAGCACGCCAAGCAGTACAGCGACCCCGGCGTGCGCTACCCYGCGCTGGAGCGGCACCGCACGCCCCTGCGCCGCGGGGACAGCGCTAACTACCCCCTGGACGCCCGCTTCCACAGCCCCCTGCCCCGCATCGTCAGCGCCGGCGATGAGGAGGCGGCGGAGGCGGCCGATGGGGTCCCCCCTGCCCCGGCGCTGCCGGACCCCGAGATCCAGGTGATCGTGGAGGAGCCTGGAGAGGTGGCCCCTGAGCCCAAGGCTGGCTCCGAGCCCCCCAGGGACGACGACTGCCCCAGCCCCGGGAGGTGCCTGGGGCTGGGCTCCGGCTTGGAGCTGATGGACAAGATCACCGGCGGCCTCGAGGAGCGGCTCTACGGGCACTTGAGGAAAGCAGGAGAGAGCACYGAGTGCACGGTGGCCGTGGCAGCCAGCGATGCCCCCCCCGACCACAGCCCTGTCTAGGCTCAGCGCAAGGGGGAGAGACCCTGGCGCAGGGGGGCTCGGCCCCCACCGGGGTTCGGGGCTCCATTCCCTTCTGCTGCCGGTGTGGGGACCAGCCTGGGGCACCGCGGGAAGGGTGGCCCCGGCATGGGAAGGCCAGGAGGGTGCGTGGGGTCCCCTGGCCATACCCCCCCCACTGCGGGGGTCTGGTAGCGTGGGGTGGCCGAGCCCCCTCGCTCCCGGGAGCGAGGTGCCAGGCGGCGGCGGAGGGCCCGGGCCGGGGGAGCCCGGGGGGGGTTGGGGCGCAGAGGTGGAGCAGAGCGTTGGCCGGGAGGTCAGCGAGGAGGGACTTTGCTAATAAACCCCCAAACCCAGCTGAGGCCTAATCCTTACCTCACGGCAGAGCTGTGTAGCAGATACGCTCTCCCCTCTCTCTCCGGTTTTTTACAAGCAATAATGCCTCCTGTCCGGCCGGGAACGTCCTCACGAGCAAGGGGCCGGAGCTGGGCATCCCCCTGGCCGGCCGGGGGCTGCTGTGGTGCTGCCCTGGCAGGGGGGGCAGTGATTTGGGGAGGGGGGAGTCGCCTCCTGGTGCCCACGAGCTGCCCGGCGCTGCAGGGAGCCTGGGATCTAAACTGGAAGTGGGGGCCAGGGGCTGCCTTGCTGGGGCAGGAGGATGTTCCAGGGGTTTGTGCATCCCCCCCTCCCCGGGGGCACAGGCGAGCCGGGGGCCCCGCAGCAGCATCCCGAGGGCTGGGGAGGCAGGACCAGCCCTGGGGCACCCCTGTAAATACCCCCTATAGGGGTGGGGGCTGCCCGTCRCCTGCCCCCGGTGCTGTCCCCTCTGCCCGGGTGTGCAGGGCGACAGCAGAGCGTGGGGTCGGGCCAGCATGTGCCATGGGTGACCCCCGAGTGCTCCGCACCCCCCGCCCTCCCCGGGAGCTCCGCGCTGGGCTGGAGGCGTTCAGAGGATATTTATTGATTTTTACAGAGGTGGATGCTGCTGCTCCAGGGGAGGGGTTTGCTTTTTATTGGGTTTTTATTTGTGTTTCAAAGGATGGGTGAAAAAAAGGAAAAAAAAAAAGCCCAAGATGTGTTACCTGGGAGACTCGGCAGCGGGGCAGGCAGGAGGGGTGGGCAGGGCATGGCTGAGGGCCCCCCACGCCCCTCCACAGCACCCCAATTGCATGTGAGTAAAGAGTCTGGGTCGCTCCTTCCCTCTGCAAAGTCTCTGTCCAAAGCACTAACTCGATCTACAACTCAGCATTTTTAAGTCTATAAACAAAGGAGAAAAAAAACCCAAACAACTGTGACTTTTCTGAGCTTGCTTCTTACCTTTCACCCCCCAGGGACAGCGTCCTCCCCTGCCCGGGAGCAGCAGCTGGGGAGGGCAGGGGCCCGCTCCTGCCCCGGCATCGCCCCCACGGCTGCTCCCAGAAGAGCAGGGTCTGCCTGGGGGGGGCCCGCGCCCCCCCAAAAGGAGCAGAGTCCCCAGGAAGAGGGGCTGGCCTGAGACCCAGCCCACGCCCCCCACCCCGCTTGCTGCAGGAGGAAGGACATGAAACCCACCTCACTGTTTTCACTTTATTTTTTTTTCTTTAAAAAAAAAAANCCGCGCCCCCCCAAAAGGAGCAGAGTCCCCAGGAAGAGGGGCTGGCCTGAGACCCAGCCCACGCCCCCCACCCCGCTTGCTGCAGGAGGAAGAACATAAGACCCACCTCACTGTTTACACTTTATTTTTTTTTTGTTTAAAAAAAAAAAAAAAAAAAAAAAAGAAAAAAGACGACGAACGCACCCGTTCCCTTTTCCGAGCCCTTTTACAGCATGCAGGTTTAATAGAGTTTTGCTTTGTCTTAATACCTGTTTTTTTTCCTCATCTGGTTTATTTTAAACACATCACAATGTGTAGGAATCTCTAAATATACCGCAAATATAAACAAAAAAAAAAAAAAAGAGGAAAATATATAATATATAACAGTAGTCTAAAACATAAAGTGCACGGCAATGGCTTTGCACGACTTCTACACAGCCAGGGTGGGCACGGCCGGGCCCGGCGGGGAGAGGGGCGCGGGTCCCACCGCACCCCGGCCCCGCTCATCCCACCCTTCCCATCGCAAAATTAAAAACAGAATCAGTGTCTTGATTGGCAAAGAGTGATTGGGGAGGAGGGGCAGCATCTTCGCAGTCGGAGATTTCATCTTCCAAGGTGGTAAGTGGGGTCTGGCCACCATCAGCTTCTGGTTCCTGGCACTGTCCGGAGCGGGGGGGCCGCAGCGAAGGTGGGGGGCGGTTTCCTTGGTTGGTTTCCTCTGGTTTCTTTTTGGATCGCAAGCACAGTCCGCTCCCAGGAGAGAGGCAGAGATGGGGCGGGGATGGGGGATGCGGGCTGGCCCGGGCCCTGGGAYGCTGTTTGCGGGAGAACAGAGAGGAGGGGGGGGTTAGGCAGGGCAGGGCTGGTGCCAAACCGGGGGTGCAAGCCCCTGCTCTGCCCCTGGCCCCTGCTGTGACCACGGGCAGGTCGCACCCTGCGCCCGGTCTCCCTCTCCCGACAGCGCCCTGCGGATGGGAGGGAGGGGGCCCTGGGGTCCCCGCTCTGTCCCCGGGAGGGGTGGGCGTGCTTGCACAGCGCCTGGCCCTTCGGCCAGGTAACCCCAGACCTGCCCCTGAAGCCAGGAAGCAAAAACCCAAGGGGAAAATGCAGTCAAGGAACTTCATTTATGCCAAGGAGAGGGGAGCGCTTTTTTGCTTTCAAAGGTTTTAAGGCGCTGACTAAAGGGGGGGCAGTGCAAGAGTGGGTGACTTCCAACCCGGCCGTCCCCGCAAGGCGTGGGGGAGGAGAGCAGAGGCAGCGACCGAACCAGGCTCCAGCAGCCGGCACAGACCTTCTCCTTCCCGAAACCGCTGGGCAGCTGCTGCGGAGCCCCCACACCGGGTACCCGAGCGGGAAGGGGCGAGAGCAGCAGCAGATCCCCAGGGAGACCCAGATCCGAGGCATTTGCTTGCCGATACAGTAACTCCCCATGCAGGTGACTCACTCCCAGCCATGAATTAAAGATGAAAGCTGCCACAGGGGCTGAGCGCGCGGGTCTGACAGCTGCAGCGGGAGGAACAGGCTTTTATTTCTGGCTTTTTTCACACCACAAAGCTGGTCGTGATCCAAACAGATAACAGAGCCTCAGCCCCACAGAGCGCCGGTGACGAGCGCGAGCGTGAGGCCGGGGGTGGATGAGCGCTGAACATGAGTCATTGCTGGCTCACTTATGAATGAGGGGTGGGAAGAAGGGGACAGGGCTGCGGAGCTGAGGAGAGAGCCGGAAGGAGGAGGGGGAAGCAGGGAGGGCACCCAGCTTCCCCGAGGAGAGGAAGGGGCTCGGGCATGGCAGTGGCCTGGCCATGGGTGACACGGCCACCTCCCAGACCAGGGGGGAGGTCCCATGGGGGCCTCTCTCAGGGACACCTCGGGAAACATCCCAGTGCTCAGCATCCCGCTGCAGCCCAGCTCCTCTGCATGGCAGAGGCTTTGTGCTCCCCCCAGTTGGGAGCAGCAGGGAGCAGAGCAGGGGAGAAAGCGGGGGGACTCCGGTGCCAGGGAAAGGGCTTGTCACGACACAGCCTGGCTGCAGCCCAGGAGGGGAGAAAGGATTACGACAGCAGCTCTCGCCTGACTTGGCAGCAGCTTGCAAGGAGGGGGTAGAGCAGAGCCAGGCAAGCAGCAGAGCAGGGCGCAAGGAGGAGGGAGCACAGGGGGGTCCCCACTGGGCTCTGCACCCCCCCAACACTGCAGGGGATCTGGGCTCTGGATGCCAGGGACAGTTGCAGAGAGCTGCTCAGGACCCAGACCTCTCCCCTCTCCGCACCTGGGACTACAAAACACCCTTTCTAGCTCCCTCCTGCTGCCGACGGCTGGGGAGTCATCCGGGGTGGCCACCCCCCGCGGGGACCGGGCTGCCCGTACCTGTGCAGAGCGCGGGGGCTCCCGCCTCACTGCTGCTTGCAGGTGGAGAGCTTGCGGATCTTGCTGCTGGCAGAGCAGGCCTTGCGGGAGGGGTTGGAAGAGGCGCTCGCCCGCCGCTCTGCCTTTGATTTGGTGCTCAGCTGTCCCGTCTCCGTCCCGTTCATGCACACGGCCTTGGGCAGCCCTTTGCCGCGGCTCTGCCCGTTCTGCCCTGCCTCCTCCTCAGGCACCTGTCCTGCAAGGGAAGAGAGATGGTGAGGCAGAGGGAGGGCAGCGGCCCCAGAGCATCGCCTCCACCGAAGAGCAACCCTTCCCCTCGCTCAGAAGGCATGCTGCTGCCGAGGGAAATCGGAGGCCCTTTCTACACCTTTGGGGACTGCAGGAGAGGCAGCCCAAATGGGGGATGCGTGAGGCAGGGAGCCCGAGACCACATCTCCCTTCCTGCTCCCACCGAGGACTGGTTTTACCCCTGTTTCTCCAGCACACAGCAGCTGGTGGTCCCCAGCACGCAAGAGAAAACCTGAGGCAGTGAGCGAGAACCATGGGCACGGCTGGTCCAGACCTCGAGAACAGCGTGCCCCCTCCTCCCTGGGCAGCCGCCATGCCCACCCAGCAGCCCGGCTCCTGGCCAGGGAGCAGAGGGACAGCAGTGGAGGAAGTCACTCCTCCTCATCCTCCCTCCTGCTACCTTCTCTGGAGGAGGGTGCAAGCCCCATCCACCAACCTGTTGAGTACCCAGAGGCTTGATGTGTTTGTAGAGCAAACACCCATCTGCCTTCGCAGTGCACGGGAAGGGCTGCTTCACCTGCGGCAGCACGGCCACGTCTGGCAGGGGCTGGGGGCACTGCCCATTTCGGCAGCGATGCAGCAGCTCAGGCATGCCACCGTCCCCTAAAGGGGACACCCAGATGGGAGAATAGCTTCAGATCAGCCCCTCTCCCCTCCTCTGTGGGCCAGCTCAGTGTGACTCAGCACAGCAGATGAAGAGCCATTTCCAGAGGCATCTGCCTGCTGCCATGGCTGGACCGGGGTTCTGGTCACRTCCGTTCACCCAGGGAGTGACAAAGGGCCCTCCCGGCACAGCCCTGGCCTGGAGCAGGAGGGGACACCGCCGCAC
The DNA here is from genome assembly GCA_035582835.1 of Phoebastria nigripes. Lineage (NCBI taxonomy): Eukaryota > Metazoa > Chordata > Aves > Procellariiformes > Diomedeidae > Phoebastria > Phoebastria nigripes. The sequence continues at coordinate 11,808 of JAYKAV010002960.1, forward strand.
ACGCAGCCCAGCACTCCCCACGGGTAACACAGCGCATCCCCCGGCCAGAGGCAGGGCTGGTGAGAGGACTCGTCAGGTTCCCGACTCCCCCCCACCGGATCCAGCCAAGGCAATTTCCTTCCAGCAGGAACGTCACGCTCCAGGGCCCTTCAGTTATGACTCAGAGGTTTGAGTAGAAGTGAAGGCTGTAAGATGATTATGTATAATTTTCTTTAAAGGATGCTCAATCCTTTCTCCGCCAAGGCCGAACGGCACGTCATCTCTCTGTACTTGCGCCAATGATCACCCCACTGCTGCTGAGCTCGGGGAGGAGGGGGACACACGCAGGGATGGGGGCGGCGGGAGAGCCGCTTCTCCTCTGGAGAACAGTGGGGTCCACCTCGGACCCCTGCGCTCTCCTCCGCCTCGCCGCATCCCTCCCAGGTACCGCTGCGGGTTCCCGACCGCTCTGCTCCCGTCCTCCATCCCCGCACAGCTCTTACAGGGAGCCCGGCACGTCCTCCACAGGTGAAGAGTCATTTGGGAAACAAAAGCTGCAAGGGGACAGGGAGGTCACCTTGTTCAAAGTCACCTTCAGCACCCACCTTCCTCTCCCCAGAGGGCTCGCGCTGGGGAGAGGGATCAGCCTCGCTGAACACTTGCAGAGACCCAAAGCAGCAAAGGCGGCAGAAGCCTGGACCCAGCGCAGACCACRGCCTCTCTGCCTGGTGGGGACCAGCTTTGGTAAAGCCTCACCGGTGCAGAGAGCGGGAGCAAAGTGCAGGCTGCAGCAGGGCAATGCTCAGCAGGCTAGAGCAAAAACACATCCTTGGAAATAAGGCAGCAGGTTGAGCACTTCCATGGCCAGCACGGCCTGGCGCAGGCTGCGAGCACCAGAGAACCAGGGTGCTCACCGGGGAGTGGATTTCTCCCCCTAAAAGCAGGCTTAGCTGCAGAGCTGGGCTCAGGCAGGAATTACCTTGAGAAATTACCCTGCTGATTGATCTATAGATCAAAGCAGTCAGTTCTTCAAGCTAGTCAGCTGCGCTCCCGGCTTGCTAAGAGCTCGGGAGCACCTTCCCGGTGCTGCGGTTGGGACACTCCAGCACGCCAGAGCTGGGCCTCTGGCCATGCAAAACGGGGTGAGGTACTGCTGGTCTACCAGAGGCTCGGGACAGGGGCCCAAAAACAGCGAGAGAGAGGGGGTAGGACGGATCCGCCTGTTGTAGGGAGATTCCAGGTTACAAGTGCAATTGATTCCCCCACAGACCTGCTGGTGAGCTGCCCCTTACATCCCTCCCCGACAGCTCCACCAAGTCTTGACACAGCTCCTCGTCACTGGCTTGTGGCCGCTTACCTGAGCACTTCTGCCTTGCCACGGGAAGAGACAAGGATCGACTCGCCAGGCAGGGCTGCTGGCTTCATGCACCCAAGCCTATCGCTGCCAGAGCCGATGGCACCCACTGCGCTCCCCAGGGGGGCTGCCCAGCCTTGCACCTCCCAAGAAGCAACAGATCCAGCTCCTCGCACAGCTCACCACACAGGACAGAGGTACCTTGGACATCTGTCATTACCTCGTATACTTTCTGAAAATGACTGGCAAGGTAAGAGGCTCAGGAGCACGAAGCAGAAAACGCTAGCCGTACCCGGCTGTGCACTTACGGACCTGCTATCGATCTGATCAGCTTCCAGCTTCTGACCCCTTAAGAGGGGGTGACTTATTAGAAAGGGCAGAGGTGTCCAAGCTCTAAGAGCCCCTCCAGAAGAGGGGGACACGCTGGCCCCAGCGCTCCTCCAGGGATGGGGCTCTCCCCAGTGACTCGGAGCAGAGCAGCTCGCCGTGGGTCAGGCTGCAGCCCGAGAGCAGCGCAGCCCGGCCATACCCCCCACCCCAAGTTCAGGGTTTTTCCTCTTCTCCCTACATCCCAACTGCACGTCTGCAGAGCCTCAAATAACCCCACTCAGAGCAAAGCTGAACACTTATCTTTCCCCTCCCTCAGCTGAACTCAGGCCAAGTCCATTAACATTTCTGACTGGGGAGGGAAAAAAAAAAATATCCAAACAGTTCATTTGCCTTTTGTGTGACTCTTCCCTCCTCCCCCTCCCACCCTGCTTGAAAAGCACAGTCCCAGGAGTCTATTACAGATACCAAGGAGGGAGGGTGAATTGCAGGCTAATTTTACCTCCTTCACCAATGACAGCTGCTGACGTTCAAATTAATGAAAATAAAAATTCAACATGGGATGAAGTCTTGGCAACTGTCTGCCCACGCGGAAGCCAGTGACCCAGTGCTGTGTCTGTTCGAACAGCTACATCCTACCTTACCATTACTGGCTGAAGAGTGCTAAAAATAAAATAAATAAAAGGAGGGCTGAGAGAGGCATTGAGAAYGTGCATGTTCGTCCTTGCCACCTCTCACATTTCTTAATGGCTCCATCCAGCTCAATCAGGCACAAAAAAGGTTTCAAAATAAAACCATGAAGAGCTTTTGAATTGCTGTGTTTGTCAGACACAAACATGCATACATGATTTGCAGCTAGAAACGCACCTTTTCAAGCACCAGGCTTTACTTAAAGACTCCAGTCCTGGCTTTATTTTCCAGCCTCAGACTGAATGCTAAGGGAGCAAAACAAAAAAAAACAGAATTGAGCTATGCAGCCATTTGCCTCTGCAGGAAGACTGGGCTGCAGCAGAGGAAGGGGTTAATGGTAGGGGAGAAAAAAGCAGAGCACAGCCTTCTAAATCTGAAACACAGCACAAAAGCAACAAGCAAGATGCTTACATCCATTTATTGCATATGCTGCCTCTCTCCAAATAAGAAGGCAGCCACTTCTGGAGAGGATGCTTTGTCACGTGCTCAATGCCACAGTTATTCTCTCCTCAGCACTTCCCTCGGAAGAGATGTTTAACACCGATTGAACCAGAGGCATGTAACATTTAAAGCTCTCTACGGAGCTGCATAAATCTTTAAATAACCCTTTAAAAATAAAAGCACATTCTCAAAGCCCCTTCTTCCTCTGAAGAACGCAAGATTTAATGAGGTTCCCTCTCTTCCCCTCCCAAACTGAACACCCACTCCCACCTGTGAGTCACTTGTACTCCTGCTCTTGCTGCCCAGCAGAACCACAACTGAATTGATCAGTCATTTACAAGTTTTTTTAAATTTTTATTTTAATATGGCGTCACTGTTAGAAACGTAACACTTGCATGGAGCTGAGCAAGTTCAAAAGGATCCTGCAGGAAGACTCAGGTAAAAAAAGATTAACATTTATTCTCTATGCAAGCTGCCCCCCTGCCTTTGCAAATGCCATGCAAACCCACCGGAGCACACTGTACCCACGCCAGGCTCCCTCCTCACCCCCGTTCCTCCCATGAGCTTGTTGTGAGTGTTGTACTTCTGGTGAGGGGATTTCTGTCCATCACAGACATTGAACCTGTCAACTGCACCTTTATATCCCATCTCACCAGCCCCTCTTACCCTTTTTTTTTTGTTAACAGCCTTATTTTAAGGGATGTCTACAAGTCCTGTGAACAGCTTGACCTCCGTCACAGCCTGATCAGAAGTTGTAGGGTAAAGTAGAGAGAATGATCCATCACAGTGGACCAGTTCTCAGCTGTTCAGTGCTTAAGTCCAAATCAAATCGGTTCCTGCCGGGTTTGGGAGCACACTGGACTATGCTTTCTGTCCTTTCTAGGGCAAGCCAAGCCAGAGGTGATTTGTCTGAGGGAGAAGAATTTGTTCCATGCTCAAATACGTTCCCAAATCAAGGGTGGTAAAGAGCCACATGTGTTCAGACTCAACAACCTACCTAAGCCAGGGCCCTGCCTGACAGCGACGGCTGCTCAGGAGCAGCACAAGAACATCCAGTATAGAGAAATCCTCCTCCTGCTCTGGATGGTTCCCTGGGGACTTCCTGAGCTCTAGCCCATATCTGGACTGCTGTGTTTGATAGCCCCCAAAGAATCCACCCTTCATGGAAGCATCCAACTCAGTCACCAACACTACAAAAGCGTAAGACCCAAGTACTGGGAAGAGGACATTCAGACTGGCTGGAAACAGCGCTTTATTTCACTATCTACCTAAGCAATTAAGCAACAACTCTTGCAATACTGAAAGGTTAAAACCTGCCACCATTCACCAGTTAAGTTAAACCAAAATCATGTCCAGCCCACCTGCCCTGGCTAACTGTAACATGGGAAGTGCTGGCCTATGGGGCCACAACTAACCTTTAGGTCTCTAATCCCTCTGAACAGCATAAATTACACATGAGAACTTAAAAAAAATCCTCCAGTAATTTGCCTGTCATCTTCTGACATGACAGCTCTTATTTGGGTTTAAATACTGCTGTTTGCATTAGGAGGGTATAATAGCTGATATTACCGTTCTGGAGATGATCTCCCACTATCAGAGTCACCTGCCTGCGTGTGGGGGTACATCCACCTCAGCTGGCAGATAGACACGGCTGCTGGAGGAGCACCTGCACCAGCATGGGCCAGGCTCAGGCCAGGCTCCTGGGCACGCACGGGGCAGCAACACTTCCCGTGGGATGCAGCCGCAGCCACCCACAGGCGGGGGAGGCCTGGGAGCGGACACCAACAGTCGAACGGCAGGAAGGCGTGCACACGTGGGCACAACGCTTCGCCCACTCAGTGCGGAGGGCTCAGCGCCAACCCCCACCCAACCGAGAAGAGGATCTCGCACACTCTGCTGTTCTTCAGAGGAAGGGCAGAGCATGGTGTTTTTCCAAACACAGACAATAACGTGCAACGCCCAGCTGCAGTGCCACAGGCCAGAGACCCTCAACAGCAACCAGGACAGACAGCTCTGTCCTGGGCCTGCTGGACACACAACCACTCTCTGATGTTGGAAGTCTGCCTAAGCTTCCACTTCTTAATCACGCTGAAGTGCATAAACCAGACAGCAACGCAGGCTAATCACCACTGGAAAAGTTAAAAAGAAACAAAACATTTTAACTAGAGTGAGAACAGACAGGAATACATCTTCTGTATAAATCATTCGTGGGGCAGGTCTGCAGGAATGGGCTGGATTTCACAAGCCAAGTAACCCGCTCTGAAAGGGGTCACAAACGGTCTTCCTCTGCAGCATGCTGAACCCCTACAGCTACACTTTGCTTAACAATACAAAGCCAAAGAACTAAAGAATGATTCCCTTGCAGAACAAAGTTATCTGCTTTGGAAATAATACAACTGTCCTGGAGATAGGTAGGATCCTGATGAAGCTTGGGGGAAGCAAGGAGATGATCCTGCACTCTCCAGCCACTGCCATTAGCTCAGGCCACAGAAAGCCCAAGAGGGCAGTGGCTTTGGGGCCTAGGCTAAGCTTCACGCTCCTCTTCTGCACCCATGGCCGATGGGAGCACGGCTTCCTCTCCAAACAGCTCGTCATGACTGCTCAGTGCTCCGCTCTGTCCTCTAAGCCCTGCCTCAGCTTCCTCCTCTGCAGCTGGGAATGCACAGGGAAGCAACACAGCACCGTTAGAGACATGCACACGCTTATTCTCTAGACTGACAGCAAAAAAGCAGTAACAGACTGTCCTGTGGGCTCTGGGGTTGGCTGCAAGATAGTCAAGTACTAAGAGCAACAGATCTGCTCTCACAGAGGTTATCATCTTGGAAGGCTGGCCCTCCAAGGGAGGTTATGGGCACAGACCAACCATACCTTCCTCCTGCCTCTTGAAGCCAGTTCAGAAAGGAAAATGTAAAATTAGAAAGGGATGCAAGTGATGCTGGTTATGGATTTTCAAGCCTGGCAGCTTCATCATTGTGTTCAGGCCCCACTGTCTGTGATGGGGCTTCCAGCCCCAACATTTCTGCAGAATTACATCTCGGGCACTTACGCATGGGCTGTTCCCGGCGAGAGCTCTTGCAGAGGAAAATGGCTAACCTCTGACAACAGGGAAGGCATCTGGCAAGCCCTCTTCTCTCCTGCTTCTGTACTGAGAAAGGCCCTAGCAATCAAGTATGTGCTTCAGTGAGACTATTGCATTTTTAAGAGGATCCCTCCTTTCAAAAAGCCTCCACTAAGCTGTGAGGAAAGTCCTGGCCCTGGTCAGATTCTAGCACAAAAGTCTACAGGATGTAAGAAGAGAGCAAAGGACAGAGCTCTGCAGGTCACCTAGCTGGCACTGGGACATTAGTTCTATTAGAAAAGGTTATAAATTACTCGACTGTCACCAATGAATCAGCACTTGGAAATAAATCTATTCCACTTTGATGAGACTCCCTTCATCTTGGCAGGCTCCACCTCCGACCCACCTACATATCCGTTTGGCTGAAGATCTGAAGACACCCTGTTGGGGACTGTTACCCAAGGATGTCGTACAGCATGGAGCGAAGCGCTGGCTTAGCGAGTTGGGCTCAAAGCAGCCTCTCCCCTTGGAAGGTGCCGCCTGGGAAGCCAATCTTGTTTCAAGTTGTTGGCCAAAGAAACTTGAAGCATTGGGTACAATTTAAGGCTTATTACAATTCAAGGCCTGACACTTTATTCTTCCATGATAGTGCTTCAAAAAAAGCAATTTCTGCCTAACCAGGAAACCAAGAGAAAAACAAGGTCTTCAAGGTGCAAGATTTGGTAAAACCAGACTTTGCTTTTACTCAGGTCCACAGAAGCCCACCAGACCATCATTAAGGAAAAACTAAAGCAGTTTGGTTAGTCTTGAACTACAGAAACTAGGGCTTTCCTTCTCACAAGGAAAGGTCAGTCGCAGGTACCTCTAATCACACTGTGGTAAAGTAAATCAGCATCCCTACAAACAGTACTTGAAACCTTCCCTCCAAAACAATTAAGCTAGGCTGGAGCAATTAATCTAGAAACTCATGTTTGTTGATGTAGGCAGTGAGAACACAGGCAGCAAGACAAAGAAACTGCTGCCTTGATCATACAGTACCACTGCTGCAATGACTGTAAAGCTGAGCAGTCTTTGCCTTTAGTCTTACCACAGACATGCCCTTCAGCCTTCTGCTCACAAGCTACATGGCTTACAGGTACAGAGAGGCCAAAGAAGGAAAGCTACTTGATTACCACCCCTTTGTAAGAACTGCATGGTTAAAACCACACGCACCCCTGTACTCACTGGTTGGCTTACCTTAAAACAACAGGAAATCCCTAAGAAAGAAAGAAGCAATTCTGTAACCAGATAGTTACCAAGACTGGAGCAGAAAAAAGGTCTCAGTGTAAGGCTACAGGCACCCTTCTTCCCCAGATGTGCCATCTACTCTGAACACTGAGTCATTTTAGGGCTCTGCTCCAAAATAACTCAGTCTAGCAAAACTGGCCAAAAGAATTAAATGTGCTAAACAACAGAGTCCAGCAGGAGCAAGCTATTACTGGATGCAGGCAGGAAATTGGCATATGGGTAACACACAGGAAGGGGCATCCTGGTTGATCAAATAAAGGACCAAGGCATCCGGAGCATCATGGCTCACTCACTATGCGTCACTCACACCACTTAATAATCAATAGTCTCCTCCACTGCTGAAAGGATTATTCAGACCTCAAGGCCTTTCCTAAAAAGCTTTAAACAGACAAAAAACAAAAAGCCACTTCTGCCCTACCCATCCCAGCATCAGTCTCTCCTACCTGGTACTGTGAAGTCCTGAGTGTAGATGATATCATCTTCAATGTCATACAAGTCATCATCTTCTTCCTCATTGTAGCCATGCAGATCTTCCAGATAAGGCACCGCCGTCATACTTCTCCACCTGTCCTTTGTTTCTGGGCTGGGAGGTATGGGCACCAGAGCCTCTGCCTGAGCATGTTTCTTACGAAACCAACTGCAAAGAGTCCAAGAGCAGAGTTTCATCAGTACAGCTTCACTTTTCAGAAGGCATGGAGAAATCCTTGACACCACAAGATGGTTCCATTCCACCCCAATATTCAAAGGTATGTGCAGTTTGTTTACTGAAAACTTCCTAGCCAGTTTTATGCCACTGCAGGTTTTTTAATGTGTAATAACCAAGAGAGGCAAGTGTCAAGAAAGGCAAGTCCGTCACGCTGACAATGCTGCAGGGACAGCAACAGCTGTGTAAGCCACTCCACGAGGTGCTCCATCCATTGGGTGCTTTGTCAGCTAAGGAGAAACCAACAGGTCTGCCTGGAAACAAAGTGCAGGAACATTTTCTCCATCACCAACTCAAGCCCAAACTACCTACCTATAAGTCAAAACACATTATTAGAGCTGCTAGAGCTCCTGAGTTGTATTGCCAAAGCAAGCAGGAAAGGAGAAACTTCTATCCTAAAGTTGAGGCTAATCCAGCGCAACACAACAAAAGAAAGGTTGCAGAATGTCAATCTAAGGAGAGTGGTATTTACTCGCAAGCTCCTTTAACAGGCAGTTTTCAACAAGACCACAGTAAAAATGCTTATACTTTATCTTCTTATCCCACCTCTGTCTCAAGGGACTTCTATAACCATTAAAACCAGTAGCCATAGTGCTACCATCTGCCCAGTAAAGGATATCAGCTCTGAAAGCTGTTCTTAATCAGATCAAGAATCCAACAGGCTTGCGTCACATCAGCATCTCAGAAGCCATATGGGTGGCCTCTTATGTTTTTATCGTACTTTCATAGCAGGGTTCCAACACCAGACTGTCTCTGGGACATCTATCAGCGCTGCATGTGGGCACCGAAAGTTTCCTAGAAGTACTGCTGGAACCTCCGCACTCCTACCGATCCTCTCTTGAATGCAGGTGTGAACAGAAGTTCCTCCAGACCTAGGTACTTCTAACACGCCTTTCCAGCCCACACACCTCCTGCTACTCCTTGTTCCCCCTCCAACRCGTCCCGCAGCAGGGAGAATCAGCTGCCTATGGCTAGCAAATAAAAAGGTCAGGCAATGGCCATCCAGTCACTCCCTTCCCTCCCTGATAAATGGTGGTGTTCTGCTGCCTTTGAAGGTGGTGTGCCCAGCAGCTGGCTGTCCCTGCTAACAGGGAGGCTGTCCTACAGAGGCACTTCATAAGGCTGTTACTTACACCTTGCCCTGGAGGGTCATTCTACATGAAGGAAGGGTCAGAAAGCATCAAAGCCTCCCACATTTAGGACCATCTCCTGAACTACAGCCTGCTTTCCTGATGAACTTTTGAATTGGCACTGATGTCAACCCCCCTACTTCTATGCTGTGGGCTGGACGTCAGTTAAGCCACTGGGACCTATTCTTCCTGGTCTTTGCACAGTAACAAAGGAAAGAAAAGCCTCACCAGATCAACTGCACTCTTGTGCTCACCTTGCTAAATATTATGTAGATGCCACTTACCTGCACAAAGGGACATTCAGAGTCTTTCACAGCAGGAGGTAGCCTAGAAAGTCTAAGCCTTTTTCCCCGCCAAAGTTTACTTTAGGCCACAAAAGGGTGCTGCTTTAGGAAGCAACTTAAGGTCTCTCTGAAAACACACCTCAAAAGCAGAGCAAGATCTAAAATTATCCCCTCACGGCATATTCACTTCTTTGCCTGACGACTGCTGCCCTAGACAAGCCTGATGTGACATGAGTGCTTCCCCTCCGTAGTTTGCACAGGCATCCAGTAACTCCTGGCTAATAACCACTGAGGAGGGCCTGAAGCCAGTCACCAAAGAGCTCTTATAAACCTGAGCCATCTGTTTTTTATCACTCCAGTTCCAAATTCATTTTAGGAAGTAAGGGTTGGATGCACCTCCTGCACAAAAGAACGGTAATTATAATTTTGTTCTAGTCTTACATTGCTTTGACAGCAGGCCTAAAAAAAAAAGTGGCAATCTAACAAAACTATCCAGCAAAAGCAAGGAATTAGGAGATAAACAAATGAAAATGTAGCTACTGGGACAAACCAGCTAGGATTCAAAGGAGGGGTGAACCCTTATCCAGAAACCCTGCTTCACAATTAGCATCCTCAAACTGTTTTCTCTGTAGTGACTGAGTTTTAAAGTCAGCCTACTGCTCTGAGGAAGGCAGCATCTTGCCATTTGCAGTAAGAAAGAGTGAAGTAGTCCCTATAGCCTAAAGTTTTAAAACGAAATGTCAACGTCATGCAAGGAATCATGTTCCATCCTTCCATGCTTACAGAGTCTGAATGGATGCCCAACACTCCAAACAGCGATGAGGTTGGCACGTTCCGGTTACACACTGATGTGGATCTACTGGCATTTCTTCCATGGCCATACCACGACTATACTGGAAGCTGCGGTGAAAGCAGCATATTTTAGGAAAGTGACAGAGAACTGAATGCAGATCTAATTTGTCAAGTATGACCTCTGGTGCATGAAGTGGCATTACAAGAGTTAAGTAAAATGTCATCCCAGCTACTGGGCTAGCAGGAAGTGAGCCGGTCCAACATAACTAGATTTTGGCCAACAGTTTTAGCAAACCCTGTGGATGGCTTCCTTGGTGATGTGCATGGCACACAGCACTCCTAATTTGATCATTTGATTTCCTTCCCTTAGGAGACTGCTTTCATCAAGGAAGTGACTGCCAAGATAGCAAATGCAGCCTAGGCTGATCCAGCCTGGCAGGATCATCTAGCACAGGAACAGAAGACCCAACACAGCCACCAGCTATTTTTGCCAGGGGCACTGGAGCTAGAGGGACCCCAAACTAAATGCCAGGGACCTAAGGAGAATGGAATATACAGGACAAATGAGATCAGAATGACTGTTATGAAAAGGAGTATTTTAAAGGGAGAAAGCCTAGAAGTCTATAGCAACTAGTGTTTTTATTTTGCTGTGTTTCAGCTCTGCCTCTTTCTTTCCTTCTGTCCTACTTACCAGGAGAGTAAAAATAGGTTTTTATTAACAGCAGAAACCTGAATCACTGTACTCTAGTCATAATGATTCCATCCTCTGGGAGGTGATTTCAAATACTTGCATATGCATATATGGTAATGAGGATATAGAGTGAGAAGAGAAATTCATTGAAGTTCTAAGAAAATCAAAGACCTCTTGGAAGGAGCCTCAAGCAATTCTGCATGGAGTAGCAGAGTACTTCCTGGCAAGCAATTTTCCAGCAGGGACAGAGATTCTGCTTTCTGCACTGGTGCTAAATGTTATTAGTGAAGATTTACTCTTCAGCTGAGGACCACTGGCTCCATCAAATGCCCTGATCTGGCTCAAGAAACTACTGGCCACTGACTAAGCCAGAAAACAGCTACTCTCCCACAGTGCAACTCTCCCATCGGCCAGCAATGCAGACAAGATAAAGTCCCTCCTCACCCTGCCTTCACCACTGACCCTGAAACACAGGCTGGATTAGAGTACTGCTGACAGAGTGCCCTATTTCACCGTTTACTCCCAAACAGTTTCACTGATGTTTTCTGAGCCAGCTGCCCTGGCACAAACATAGCCATTTACCTGGTGCTCGCAGACTGCCACTTTAAGGTAAAAGAAAAGCTTTTGCAGATCTCAAAAGCGCCCCTTGTCCAGAACATCCCCTGGAAGAGGCAGATTCCTCCCTGATCTGTGAAACATTTCCTAGCCACTGCCAGCCCTTTGAAACAGAGTGAAGGGAGCAGTAGTAAGAGATCATTTCTTAGTACTTTGCAGGCTTGTTGAGAATGCCTGTAAAGCACAGAAACTCCAGACAGCAGCAACACAAGTATTAATTGTGATCCTGCCAGTTAAGAAGTGGTGTCCAGACGGCTTGCTATAATCTACAAGGAGATAAGACAGCAAGGGTCAAGGACTGAATGAGAAAAGGAATCTGGGTTGACCAATGCTTAATGAGCCTGTCTGGTTTGCAGCTTCCAAGCTCGAATTTTACATCAGAAGTCACCACTCTGCTCTTTTCAAGTTCTGGTACAAGCAAGGTTAAAATAAGAATCAGTAAGCACAGCTGCAGCTTCCAAATACTTACAGCTAATTCACTTCCCATTCTAGGTCACAAATATTTCAGTTTTCTTGTTTTGTATATGGACAATTTTCTCTGAAACCAGATGCCAAGCTGCAGATCACCACTCTGCCAAGCAAGGATTGGCTATGAATGATTCTCCACCTCCCATGATACCATGTAAGGGTTTCAAGCTTACTGGAAGGTCACCGTCATCACAAGAAGCAACTAACAGCATTTCAGTTTAATTCAGTCCTCTCGCAGACAAACGTGGAAGGCACACAACAGTATGCCCTGGGGAAAGGCAGCACAYGCTAACAATAAATATACAGCGGCATCCCTGCAATCACTGCTCCAATTCCTGTAATATCAAGAGATGTCCAAGTTCTTAAGTCAGGTTCATAAAAAAATAGAAATGAGCAAGAAAGAGAAGCAGTTTTCCCCTGGGTAATGTTAGGGCCAAAGGTGACAGTTCAGACTCCTACGAGGAGGGGTGTTCTATGCACAGATGGAGACTCACATTCCTTTAACATGCCATACACAGTTGCATTATGAAACTGATTTGCAGAACGTGGGTAGAACCACCAAAGAGTCCTTCCATGTGCCTGCCACAGGGAAGGCAGGCAGACYCAGATGCCTCAGCAAGAAAGGAGAGGAGGAGTGCTTTTTTTGTGTGTGTCCCGCTGAGGGGAGATTACTGCATGACACCACGGACAAGGCATGGGAAAAGCCCACGAGTATACATGCTGCAGCAGAGGTTAAGGGAAACCCCTCTCACTCCCTCAAATGCAGGCACAGAAGTCAAGGAGCACGCTCAGCACCTGCAAAGGAATCTACAGTGGCAACAAACACAGATTTCCAAGGGGTTCAGTACACGGGGTTTGAACAGCATGGCAGAGCATCCAACAGCTACCCTCCAAGCATCTCGGGTGAGCAAAAGTGCTCGGGAAGGTGGCACGGCAGCCTCTAGGAGGTCAGGAGACACTAGCCGAGCAGGTTAATTTGCACCTCCACTAATAAAAGGTGGAAGTGCCTTCCCTTTCTTGCTATAAACTCTTGCAATCGTATCTATGACTGAACAAATTAAGYGTGACACTTCTGGAGAAGGAAGGCAAGATGGTTGCCTTGGAAACAAGGGACAGAGGTAGAATTCTGCATCCACTTCATCACTTTAAGTGCTGCAGCAGGGTCAGTGAATTAGTTACAAAATGCAGTATACGAGCATTAAGCCCTTCAGCAAAAGCTCGGGGTAGAGAGGAGATGGTGAATAATCTATAGGGAGCAGGTTGCTAACTCCCTGGTGCTTGGCAGCTTTTCTTCACTGCCCCGCACCCCCACCCTAGGAGTACAAAATATTCACAGAGGTGAACTAAAAGTGTCAGTTTTCCATTGGACATCATCCTATCCAGATCCTTCTGGGAAGAGCAGGTTTCAAGGCTCTTTCATTGTTATTCAGGGGTCAGCTTCTGGCAATTCATAAAACTCTTAGATGACAGGCTGAGAGAGTTTTAATTCATTTCAATTTACAACTCGTAGGTCTGCACTGCACAGATTGACTAGGTTTGAAAAGCCTCTGAAAGCAAAGAAGAAAAGAATTTAGCTTTGTCCTGCTGAATTAAAACAAAGTGCAGAAACATGAGTTTGATGCTAGAGTTCAGCTACAGAAGTGAGGAGAGGAAGGCGGCAGCTGGCAGGTATAAAACTAAGCAGACTCTTCCTACAGCATTCTTCAGACAGGGCTGCCACTACAGGGGGGAAAAGCATTTGGAGTAGCTGACAAGAATAAAGGGAGGAATGGCAGAATTACCATCTCTGGGCAATAAGCACATGCCTGGCTGCCCTCTCTGCCTCCTGCAGCTCTGTTGCTTCAGGGAGCAATACTCAATACTTCCTCAGTGTTTCCCCGGACTCACTGATTAAGCCTTTTATCCTTGATCCCACTACAAGAGCAAGAAACATCACTTTATGGAAGGTGAAATGTGAGCTGTTTATCCAGCTCTGGATGGATCCTGAGCGCCCAGCTCCACGGCGGCAGGACACCTGCTCCATGACGCTTCCCTTGGGATCACCCTTCCCCACAGGACAGTGGAACACAGCCCATTCCCATAGTGCTGACATGAGCCTGGTCTAGCAGCATTTGGCTCCAATGCAAAAAAACACTGCCCAGGACACGGGGGCTATTCCTGTTGATTTTCAGTGCACTTTGATAATCTCGACTGTCTGTATGAGCAAGTCACCAGCAACATCAGCTCAAAGACATAAAAGGAGACCTCCAGCAGCATGGAAAGGCACTGGGTAATTCTGGTTTGAGCCAGTATCCATCTCAGCAGGGCAGCCCGGGTAAGACACTTGATGTTTCTATAGTCTAGTTCCTGTGCCTTAACACATGCTTTTGTGGGAGGAGTGTAGAGAAACCCAAAATCATTAATGACTATTACTCCCACACACACTAGAAATCTAAGGATTCTAGAAATCAAGTCTTTTCTTACTAAAATGCTTTCCAAAAACCCTCCGACAATATCTGAATGGCTACCTGCTGTCCTTCCGATTGCTTTGTTCAATTTAAAAAAAAGTCAGGGTCAGGTTAAGCATAAGGGCTAAGCTTCTCTTCTATTTAAAGAAAAGCCACAAGAACCAAACACTGGATTCTTTAGCACAATGCTACTCCACAAAAAGGAGATGGACAGACACATCCAAAGCCCAAGGCTGCAAGCTCTGCTGTGCTTGATGTAATTATTAGGATGCCACAGCAGGAGGAAGGAGGCAATTACTAATAGGGGAGAAAAGCCTGTTAAGAAGCACTGGCTAAGCTCACAGAAAACTAATAAGAGACTAAGCCTTGGAAATGCTCCTGTGTTTGCAGGTAGAGTCTTTCTTCAGCCCCTCTCAGTGCTATGAGATGAAAAGCCTCACCACCAGCAGCTGTGCCCAATTAGAGGGCAGGTTGTGCCTAGAGCATGGGAGATTTGTGACTGCCCTCCATGCCAGAAGCATGCTCTAGTTTCTCCTGCTTTCTAGCTACAGGCAGGGTCTCTAGAGAAACCTCTTTGCTTCCAGCTGGGCAAAGCTGACRCAGAAACTCACTGCCACATGGGAGAAGTATAAAATCAAGTATATAGAGTTGGATAACTAGCTCAAATACCTAGCACATAGGGACACATGAGAACCAACTACRCTGCCCTGGGCTTAGGGGCAGTTCACTGCAGCCTTTGACCCACAGCATTGATAGGAAAGAAAGTGCTTTCAGTGCTTTTCTCAACACCTACTAATGTACTCCACAGACTTAATTCCTGCCATGCTTCTTTACAGTGCTTACTGACAAAGCATCGGTTTGACTGCGTGGCAAGTTGATCACCACCCTACGACTAGCTGTAACGAACAGGAGAACTACTTCATTACAAAGTACAAAAGCATACAGTGCTTTGCTGTCTAGCTTGAAGCGCTCTAGTCCTCAGTGGTAGATGGGAGGAGAGTCAGTAACAGCAGGAGCTATTGTTTCAAAGACCAGCTCTATATGGTGCTTTAAATGCCACGTGGCATTTAAGAGGCCAGCCCCAAGCAGTCTCTTTTATGGCCCACTATTATTGGGAGGCATCTGTATGGGGAAAGGCAGTCCTGAAAAGCAAATGCCTGCTCCTATCATCTCCCAGACCCAGTGAAACAACCAATGCACAGGGCTTGGCTACTATTTAAAGAGTCAGCCTGACTGCTTAATTAATTGACCAGGCAGCTACATAAGACCTGCCTCCCCAGCCTCTTTGATCTTCGTCAGGGGTAGGTCACAGTTGCTCCTCTGCAGAACACCAGTGCAGTTCAAGCCTGTCAGGTTTTGTTCTGTGGCTCCTGCAGATGCCTCCCATGCCATAACATCTACCAGGGATCATCATCTGACAGCACACGGCTACCGCTGCTGGTTTTTTTCAGAGACACAAGAAAATAGTGCTCTTCCTGCCTGCAGGCAGCACAAAGGAGGCCCATCACCTTCCAGGATGAGAGCCTTGTTTTTACAAGGTTCCCAAAAGCTTTCTGGGCAAGCTTGTAGGCAGGACCTCTGCCGAGCAGCTGCAGTCCAGCAGGCAGCTCTGCGTGTCCTCAGAAGCACTTCCTATTCAAATAGGAGATAAGCTAATGCAGCCTCCGCGATGAAGCATCCTTATGATGCTTTTTGTTCTTGTACTTTTATCCGCCCAGGAAATCTCTGCTCAGAGGCAGCATGTTCAAACAGATCCTTTAAAAAAAAACCCCTCAGAGATAACGGGGCCTTTCCCCCTTAGACAATGGCAAGGATAAAGGGAGAGGATATGGAGGAGGGAGGAGTATGACATTAAAGAGAAAGAAAAAAATTTTCCTATTGTCCTGGAATGCTTCTCCACATACTGATTCCATATGGAGCAAATACCAAGGGATATTTCTGTCACCAGACTGTCCAGAAAACCAGAACTAACACACATTACTAAACAGTCCTAGTTCAATAACCCAGCTTTAAGGAACCCCTGTTCTTCTGCTCCATTAGTACTAGCTGACCTCTGAAAAAAATTATCCAGAACCCTTAATTATCAAGAACCAGTCACGCTAGAAACATATTTTCAACATATTCATTATTTACCGGTTAGCAATTCAAATGCTTTAACCGGATGCTCTAATAGGAGGGAAAAAAGCCAAGTAGAGGTTGCCAGAGCTCCAGCAGAGCTGGAGGAAGGATATCTAGTGACTTCCATGTGTCTGCTGTCAGAAGGAAAAATGAGTTGAGAGCAATAGCACAGGTACATTAGCATAAGAAGCAGAAAGAGAATGACTAATAGGAAGAAGCTGAACACTCACTTGTGCTGCCTTATCTGCTGTATTGAAAATCTCTTGGCTGGGTCGTATTCAAGCATCCCTGAAAAGAAGGAAAAAAAGTCCAGGTGTGATCACAGATGCTCTCAGCCAAGTTGAAGACAGGAAGCATAAAGCTCTACCCTTCCCTCCCACCTCCCGCCCCCAACAGCGACTGCTGTGTCCAGTCCTTCTGGCAGCTTAGGGAGCCTTTACCTCCGGGAAGAATCTGCTGCATCGGTCACAGGAAGCTCAGCACAAAATCCCGACTTCATTGCTGACTACCTGATCAAGTCTCTTCCTCAGTTTCCCCACCTGCAAAGTGGATAGTACCCTTCCCTCCTTCACACTGCAGGGACTGAGGCTTGTACAGCCCTGGATCACATGTCCAAGCATGTCTCCAGGCAAAGAACATCAAGACTTTGCATTTCACAGATAATGCTATTGAACTTTCTCCATGGAAGAGCCAAAGCCTTAGGCATAGCGTATATCCAGTTGCTCAGCATCCCAGAAACTCTAGTCTAGTGAAATTCTATTCTGGAAGTACAGCTGGGGAGAACTGACAAAAAAAAAAAAATCCTACTGTCCATCCTTTCGCCCTAGCCAGGAGTTTGATGTCTGGCATCATCTGCCAAGATAACTGGGGTCGRGGCGAGAAGAGGCAGGGAGAGGAAAAGTAGCTTATCTGTATTCTCTCTAGGAGAGAGGGAGGTGGATTCCTTAAACAGACTCATGAGATGCCCACTCTGCTCCACTGTCTTTAAAAAGCTTCACAACTCAACAGAAGGGAAGTAGCAAATTTTGCCGTGTTCTTCAAAAACTAGCCAATGGCACCTAACAAGTCTCATCCAGCAGCATCCAAGATATTCTCCAATGAAGGTTCCAAGAATATATTCACCTAATGAATGTTAACAACATCTCACTGCTGTACATTACAAGGAGTTTTGCTTTTACTGGATGATACCCCCTTGTTGCTCTTGAAGCACTGGCACTGTTGAGTCTTGCACAGGTAGCATGAAGAGTAAGGTTTTGGAAAGAGGTGAAAGAACAGGACGACCCCATCTCCAGCAACCAGAAGAAAAGAAAGGCTAGGAAGCAGAACAGACTGTCAAACAGGAGTTAAGAAAGTCAGGACAAGGAGCAAACAGTGCAAAGTGCTGGGGAGAGCCAGTACAAGGACACAGTGAAAACACAAGGACGGGAAATACATTTGGATGGACACTTAGGAAGGGAGGGCTGGAAAGAGACATTGTAGTTCAAGTACAAAGTTGCAAGGGCTTTGCAGATGAATTTCTGCAATACTGTTGAACAAAGGTAATAGAAGAGATAGATCACCAACAGCACATGTGATAGCAAAAGCTGATCCAGAACATCTTCCTTGTCAGTTCAGTTTGTATCACGTTACTAACAGTAATGAATACGGGCAAAGAAAAGGTATAGCGCAGAAGGACTGAAGTTATTTTCCCCCCAGAAACCAAAATACAGTTTGCCATGGCAATTTGTAAAGATTTATCAGTGCTGATGCCAGCACTAATAGCTTTAAAGGCAGATGGGGTCACTACTGATCCACGTTACATCACTATGAAGTAGGTTAAAGAAACATGGGAAGACCTCTCCAGGCTAGAGAAGGTCAAGTGCATCACAAGCATCTGGCCTCATGAACTCGAGGCACTAGAGTCTTCAGAGCTCTTTAGACAGAGCATACCAGAAATCTATGCTTGCCTTGCTGAGACCATAAAACCCACCATATGGCTATACTAGAGTTACATGGCTGAGCTTGACTGGAGCTAAAGCAATAGCTCCCTGCTCAAGAGCTCTAAACCTTGAGATTAGTTCCTTATCTTGGGTATCTTCTCCCCTGAATAGGCTAAAGCCCTATAAACAAGCAACCAGCAGTCCAGGCTGCAGCTACAGATGAAAACTGTATGTGGCAGGAGGTGATTAATGCCAGCAACAGTGCCAGAAGCTGAACAGCTCAGCTGCTAGGTCTGCTACTGAGGAACACCACTGAAAGTGTATTTTGAGATGGTCTTACAGTAAGGGTGAGAGAAGGGAAGAGGTGGTTGCACCATCTTCAGCAGAGAAGGGATTTGATCCTGAATCTTGCTGTCCTGCAAAGTGCTGCAATGCTTGTAATACAACATTTAAATGCTTTTGCAGGGCTAATTCCAAGTTGTTTCCTCACCTTAGCCATAGTTAATGAAACGATGCCAGAGAAAGCCCTCCTTTTTTCAGYGAGTACTACGAAACAAACTCCCTTACATTTAAAAAACATAATTATCAGTTTAACACTGAACACAGCCTTTATCAGGGACTTTCTCCACAATAAGAGTCCTTGCAATGTGCGTTCCTCCTTTCTTCTGTACTCCAGCATGTGTCCGTAGCAGTCCCTGCAGCCTTCTCGGAATCACAGAACAGCTGAGGTTGACAGGTACCTCTGGAGATCATCTAGTGCAACCCTCTCGCTCAAAGCGGCTTGCCCAGGACTGCGTCCAGCGGGTTTTGAACGTCTAAGGATGGAAACTCTACAACCCCCCTATGCAACCTGTTCCAGTGCCCAACCACCCTTGCAGTAAAGGAGTTTTCTCACGTTCAGACGTAATTTCTCATCATCTTACAAGAAAAGWAGTAATAATTGGAAAACAAGATGGGAAGGTGGTTCAGAGAAAAAATCCTACACCTAATTAAATGACCTATTAATAAGATTATTAGACAGTAGCTTCACAGCTGAGCTGCCCAAATGTGTTGGCTTTTTTTTTTTTTTAAATAGGACTGCAAAGAGATCTTACATGAAGTCTAGGGGACACCAAAGCAAGTACTGGCTAGGTTATCTTATTAATGTAACCAGAAACAGGTAAGTCAGGACACCACCCTCCCCCCACCCCCCAATTTATTTCTTTAAAGACCACATTTCAAGGTGTTGTTGGAATCCAGCTTGTTATCATCAAGTTCAGGATAAACTTCTGCACATCCAAGCAGATACAACTGGAAACTCTTCACAGAAATCTGAAGTACAGTGGGACTGTCTCAAGGCTTCTGCACTTTCAGTTTGGGATTAATTTCAGTAGGGTGCTGCAGAAGAAGAGTTGGAGCACCCTCATAAGCAGCTCACTTTGACCAAAGGAAAAAAATAAACATGCAGCAATTCAAACACTGTTTACAGTGAATGACAGGGCTAAAAGAAATTTAAGGCATTTACCAGATGAAACCGGTAAAAGCAGAGGATAAAGTTCTAAGGTAAATTATTAAGAGGCCTAACAGCACCAGTTACAAATAGCTGTGGTGCAGAGAGCTGTATTGTTCTCAAGCAATTAAAAAGGCACAAAGCAGATAATTGAGCAAAAAGAATATTTTACTTTAATGAAAGAGGACTGTATTTTGGGCAATGTTTGAAAGAAAATGGAAAGYCCAATCACCAAAAAATGTACATTCATGCGTTCAGCTCTGACTGACTCATGGCAGCTCTGTGGCTGAAGTCCTGCGCTGAAAAGAGACTTCATCAAGACAAAACATCATGTACTATTCACCAGTCAAGTCATCTAAGAGTGTCTGCCCACAGTAACCACACATACTCTCTACCATTTACGGTAAAGATTTCCATGCAGTTTATCTGCAAGTAGAGATGAGACACACTGCAACAGGGCAATTCTTCAGGACGCCGCCTAACTCGCAAACCTCTGCTCCCATGGTATTTCAGAAGGATTCGCTGTGCCCATACATGGGATATTGTGCCCATTACAGCACGCCAGCAGTCTCAACCCCCTTTCAAATTATGTCAAGTGGCAATCTGGAAACTGGAGACCACGAACCTGTCTTGAGCTCCTTACAGACTCCAGCCCACACGCTTCAAAAATCCTGAACAAGCACAGCATTGTATCATGTGGTAGAATATATAGTTTTTAGCAGACAGCACAAACAAGTATGTTGTTTGAGAAGCAAGGAAAAAAAAAAAAAATCTAACGGCAAGAGTTAATGAACTCAACCCGGATTTCACTTCAGAGTCTCCAACTCGGATCAACATTTAAAACAACCAATATAAAAGCAGTGTAAGTCCAATTTGTAAAATGAGACAGGACTTTTTCCCTTCTCCTTCATCCTCCACAAGCATAGCCAGGAGTTCTGACCAGAAACTCCCTCTGCAGGCAAACCTTGAGTCTTTGATCAAACACATGCGGAAGACTTGCCACTGGATGGGTTATAGACACCAGCCTGCCTCACTGTTGGCTCCGGGGACTCCCTGCTACTACAGAATTAAAGCATCCTGCTGTCAACAGAACACACATCCTCTCACCATCCCTGTAATGAAAGATCATGGCAGTTACACAGAAGTGAGAAAACAAAACACTGAGAAACTAACCAATTTGTTCCCTGTCACAAAGTCTGTAGCAGAGCCTGGAAATCAATCCAGATGCTTAATGCAGAGACTGCAGTCTCAGAGCTTTCTCTTTCAGTAAAAGTATATTAGAAAAGGAGGAAGAAAAGCTGACCTTGTGCATTCTTCTTGTCCAGAAGCAAACTGCATACAAGTTGATAAGTCATGTGCAGATGGTGACAGAAGAACCTTAAGGCTATTTATAAATGCTTCCCTTCTGACACATCTTTACTGACTGTACACACAGAAGCCAGAACAGCACTAGCCCTTCTCTTTTCCATCAGTGAAGCATATAAATAAAGCTTCATCCCTGATTAGGGAGACAAAAAGAGGAGCAGCATCCCAACTAATCTGTTGAAATACACTGTCATGCAAGTCTCTTTACAAGTCAAATACCACAGAACCTTTAAGTCCTCTAAATTCTGCTTCATCTGGAAAGAGGAACAAAGAAATAAAAACAAGCTCAAGGGGAGGAAAAAAGTAAAAAAACCACACCAAAAAAGTAGTCAACAGAAGAACAGGAAAAACCTTAAAAAGTGTATTCTAGTGTTTGCTTCACAGCCAGACTGGTACTATGGTCAACACAGCACTTATAGCCAGAGAGGAAACAAGCACTTTGCAGCATACTGAATTCTTCCTTACAATAAAACCAGAACAAATGCTTGCAGCACTGCAGAGTGCTTTAAGAGTCTTTTAAAAGCAATGCAAAGGCAAAACAAAGTCTCTAGTGAGATAGAGCTGAGCTGTGGGTGTCTGTGCTGCTCATATAAAAGCATCAGACAGCCATTGACAATATCTGATCTGCAGGCTTTTGATTCAGTTTCAACCTGCTGCAGAAGTAGCAGGCACCTACCAGGAAATGCAGATGTTCTGGAGGAAAAGCGTGAACTAAATAAAGCATTCAGGTTTTGTCACCGTAGCTATGTAGTATCACCACTGCAAGGCTCAGCCCTTGTCTTCAGCAGATGCCTTGCTATCTGCTGGGCTGTGGAGATGCTCAGGCCTCCACAGCATGGAGGGAGCCGGGGCAATCCCACTCCAGAATTCAGTCACCTCAGGCCCACTGGGTACTCTAACCACTAGAAAAAGTAAAATGTGTCAAACCAAACAAGGAGAGTATCAGCAGTTTTTGCCAGCTTTTACCGTGTAACAGGTGCATACGACAAGATGAGGGGTAGGAGAGTGTTCTCAGGTGGGATGGAGGGAGGACAGTAAAAGGAATCCTTAGGACTTCCCACCACCCTGGAAGAAAGGGTCAAGTTGATAGAGACACACAGACATCTCCTCCCAGGCAAGCTCCTCTGCCTACCAAATGCACTCAACTTGCATCTCTGCAGTGTCCAAACACAGAAGGGATGAAGACAGACAGCAGCTAGGATGAAGGAGGCAACTCAGACAGGCTAGAAGAGATAGACAAAGGGCATCAGGTGCAAGGCTCCTCTGTTTAAAATGTGGCCAAAGGACAAGTAGGAGATTCTGATACAGGGGATGGAAAGAGAACTAAAAAGGGATTTATTCTGCTAATGAAGCGTAAGATTTGAAGCTATCAATATCCTCAGGACAAGAAAAGAGAAACAACTGCCACACTCATTTTCCCTGGGGGACAACACTAAGTGCAGCTGAGAGGCTTATCACAAACCTCAAGTGATTTCTGCTGGATGCTTTAGAAGACTGGCTGCCAGTCTAGATGGACCACTGGATTTACTCCATTTGGGCAATTCCCAAGCTTATAAAAAAGGCTGTGTTTTGAGTCAGCATTCACAAATCAAACACCACATGTAGATCAGGACATCGTTCCCTGGGGCATGCGGATACGACATGAAACACACATCAGTCTGAAGTGCTGGGCCGTAAGCAGTAGCCACATTAGTCCCAGCAGAACGGCCAAGATACCAGCTGTGCTGAGTGCAATTTGAAGCAATGCCTTATGTAATGCTTTCTGAAAGCTGTTAAAGCTAGTTAATGCTTTTTGAAACACACGGAAATAGCTTATTTCATAATCGGTATGGGGCCAGATAAGCTAAAATAGTCTCCTATGAGTGGGACTGCAGGGGGTCTGCCACCTCCTCGGTGGTGGGGGGCTGAGGGGAGCCCCGCCRGAGGCAGCGGCAGGCAGAGCTCGGACAGACAGCACCACCTGCCGCCGCCGCCCGGCACGCAGCCGGCACCGAGCGAGGACGCCCGCGTCCCCAGCACCGCACCGGGTCGCCGCCCGCGGCAGAGGTGACCCTACGGGGCAAGAAAGTGAGTCCAGGCTGGAGCTGCAGCTCCTCGCAGCCATCCACGCAGGAGCCGGGAGCCCATGGGCAGCGCAGCCTTTCCTGCAGAGGCACAACTGCTGCCGTTTGCAGCATGAAGTGCAGCCGTAAAATGCTTTGAAATTGTTGACCTTTTGGCTAGCCACAAACTGCAACAGCACCGTGACCACRCAGAGGACACAGCGCAGTATGCAACCCCCCGGTTCAGCAATAACACACCCGTATTACGAGCAGACCTGATGACACTGCTGACAGGAGGAAGGGAAGCTGACTCAGTTTGCTCACGGTGCCCCACAGCTCTTCACCCACACTAACCTCCTAACCCCGTGTAGCACAAGAACCAGAAAAATAAGCCTGAAACAAGACAGCATCATTTCGTATTTGAGATCTGATCTTTCACAAACAGCTGAAGACAAAGAAGAGAGAGCAAGCCTGTGCTGAGGGCTGGGGAGCACTAGGGCACCTGGCTGCTTCACTGCCAATGAGGCAGCAGGAACTCTGGTCAGGATCTCCCACGTGCTAGAATCACATCCTCTCTGCTGCCAATGGGCATCACCAAGCTGGCTGCTATGCACAGCATAACTGCTGCCCTGACTATTCAGCTTTCAGAAGCAGAGACTGTTCAAACTATTGCAGTAAGTGACAGGAACAAAAAAAACCAACCAAACAAACCCCACAACCCTCTCCTTTTACCCAGTGTTACTCCTATTTCTACCACAGCCCTGTTGTGAAAGTGGGCACCAGTCACTTTGCTCCAATATCTTTGCAACTCTACATTTGGGGGGAAGGAAGAGACAACTGGGATTGAAGCAAATAAATTCAGAGCAGAGGCTGATGAGGAAGGACAGCAGAACCTGAGTACGCAGTATTTCACATTATAGAAAGCTTGGGCAAGGAATTTAACTGAGTGTCCTCACTTGCAAAACTTGCATCAATGCTATGATGCCATTTTAAATTTTCTTGTGGGCTTTGTCTTTAGGTTTAAAAGCCTCTCAGAGCACAAGAAACATAATGCAAGAACCAGCTCTTGATAGAGTAGCGACTGCAACCCATGCAAGGTTTAGTGTATCTCAGGAAAATACCAGTGTTAAAGATCTTTCGAAGTCTTATAAGGTTCATAAGCATAACCTCTCTTTCTAACAGGATCCTGTATCTTCACAGGATACTTGGAATAAAGCTCTCCCCTGACACTATGCAAGCTGAGCATTTGTTGCACTTATAGATTTTGCCCATCCTTCTAGAGTCAGTTGGGAGACTCACCTCTCAATAAGTCTGAGAGTGGAGGACCACAATCCTCTGGAATTGTGTAGTCACCTTTCCCGATGTTTTCAAATAATTTATAGATATTATCCCCTTCAAAGGGGTAGAGACCCGTTGTAATGTTGTATCTGTAAAGGCAGAAGGAGAAGCTGTATGAGAAAAAGCACACAGAACAGGTGTTCAGTTCTTATGTGACTACGTAAACCAAAAGAAGCCAAGAGGAAACTAAAAGATGAATATTTGACAGTATTTGGAATGCCTCTTTAAACTTAGCCTTCCTTTATCACAGCCTCTTCATTCACATGAGTCAAAACCACCAAGACATCTCCCTGACAGGCTGGGATGGAAGAATCTTAAAAATAAATACTAGAGATATTTGTGGTTTCTATTATTACAGTAGCTGTGCATCTCAGATGCCGAGAAATGGCTGGCAGAGTTACTCACTGAGAGTAAAGACAACTTTCTTCAGAATTACAAGCACTTTGGGGAACATACACTCATCCAGAGGAGGGGCCAACACACATACACCCTCCCTGCTCCCCCCAACAACATACAGAAGAGCAGTGATGACAGCAGATAGCACAAGACTGAGCTATCTGGGGGCTTGTAATTTTTTATTGCAATTCCTGGATGCTGCACGGGCACTTACAGTGTGACCCCTGCGGACCAGATGTCTACTTTAAAGCCTGAAAAGGTGTCAAGGCCATTGGCAATTTCTGGTGGCTGGAATGCTGGCGACCCTTGGCTCGTTCTGCACGTGTCATCCTCTGCAAACGGATGCAATGCCTGCAGCAGAAGAGACCGATTAGTTTCAAACTTTCAAGGCAGACAACTTGTAACTGTTAGAAGAGTTTCACCTGGGAAAAAAGGGGAAAACTCTGCTACTGAAAATCTACTCACATATCATAAGCACATGCCACTACAACAACTACATGCCATCACTGACAATTCTTGCACCACTCCTACCTAGCCAAGACAGTCTTCATATAATAAGAAGGATAAGGTTATGTAGCTTATCGCCATTTCACCACGTTTTTGGGTTTGTCTAAGGCTGATGTCTTCCTCTATGTGCTTCCCAGATGGAAGTTTTGTGCTGCTAACAAAAGTGTTTTGCCAATTACAGTAAATATTTAGAGTCACTCTAGAGCACTCTGCAAGTTTAACAGAACAAAAGCCTAAATGCACAATAAATCAGTTGACACCACAAAGGTGGCCTAAATCTAGAATGTCACGCTTCCCACATTCCTGACTTTGCTGCAGTTCTCACATACCTCTGCTACGCCTAAATCAGATATTTTTAGTGTCCCATTGGTTGTTAGCAGGAGGTTCCCCGGTTTTATATCCTTGTGGACAATCCCTTGGCTGTGCAAGTATTCCAAGCCGTCTATAAGCTGACAAAAGTACCTGCAGAAAGAGTTAGAGGAAAAAAGTCAAGCACTTCCATAGACTAAGACTATGTGAAGTACTGATCATACATAAAGCAAAGGAGTGCTGTTATTGGAAACAAGTTGGAAATACATTTACATCTGATGCTTAGGAACTTGGGATTGAACTATGGTGTATAAGAAATGGTACTTAATCTTCTGACAAAGTCAGAAGTTGCCTGCTAGAGCTCTGCACCAGTGTGCTAACCACTTCAGACTCTGGGCTCCTCCACACCAAAGCCCTCTTCACATGTCTGCGTATTTCGTAAGTGCTGAGCACCACGCTGGCACAGACCTGATAGTTAATTGACATCTGCTTTAGTCTAGGCTAAGTTAAGCTAGCAAAAGATGCTCTTTCAGTGGCATAGCTTTCTCTAACAACGGGCGGGGAAAAAAAGTTTTCTTTAGTCAGCAGAAAGGAGTGTTTTGCTGGTACAGCTTACAGGCTGAGGAAAGGTACCATGGATATGGTCAGAGACTATGGGCAGGCCATTACTGTAACATAGGAAGCACAGCTCATTGACAGCTTGGCAACAACTGTGCATGCACATCTTATCTCACAATATCCAGAAATAATACTTGACTTAATGTGCCTCTATTTCACTTAGGYCATTTGTAATCTCAGACACCTTTTTTAAACAAGATGAAAATATGACCATAAAAATACATAGTTACCACTGATCAGTCTGCACTGATTTGATATACATGACAATCTTCTTGCATCTATTTCCAGAATCTAAGGTTCCTTTACTTGCAGAGTGAAAGGAGCTTCAGATTATCCTGTCTACTAACTAAACAAGCTAACAGATCATGCTGGATATTGCCAATCCTTAATCCATCCAAAGGCCTCTAATCTCTTTTCTGACACTGAACTGTATGGCTTGCCTCCATTTAGGCAGGGCAAGTCCTCACAGATTCCTCCATTGCCCCATTTTGCTGAACAGCAGAGCTGTAGGAAAGGGGCCAGGAAGGCTTGTCATGCATCTCATGAAGGAAAACAAAAGTAACAGAAAATTGAATAGAAAGATGGTTTTCCTTCCCAGAATCTAAGGGCTATCCCTGCCACCACTTCATTAGTTTTTCATTTTTCCCATGGATGTAAAAGATGCAGTCACTACACAAAGCCAGTTTTACTTTAAAGTGCAGCCAGCAGTCTAAGCAACAGAGTAGAACGTGCTCTTGAATTCAAGAGAGCACAGTGGTGAGAGGCTAATGCAGTCTAAGGAACAAAACCGTACTTACCCGTGAGCCTGAAAAACTGGAAACCTCTTTTCTGGGACACTGTCCAGCATTTCCTGCATCCCACACACACAGTACTCCATCACCATATACGTGAAGGCAGAGTTAAGGAAGCTTCAAGGTTAAACACTTCTCAGGCAAATGCTGTGTGAGGATTGCAGCCCCATTCCAGTGCAACTGGAGAGCTGCTGCACAGGCAGTCCCGTTACCTGGTATACACACACTGGAGAGGTAGAGCCTGAGCTGTGCTGCACCTCCTGAGGTAGCTACCTTCCTCCAACTGTCTAACAAGAGGCGCCAACGAACCCATGAGAAAATTCTTCTGCTTAACGACCAGCTGCAACTCCGTGATCAGACCTGAAACAGGATGTGAACTCCACAGAAATTAAGTTGGAGATCTCACAAGCATGACAGAAATAGGATAATACTCTGAAGTGGCAACAAAAAGTTAGGGAACCCCTGGCAGAAGAGCTGTAGGCTGTAGCATATTCTCTCAATACCCTGGCTGTTCCGCGCTTGACATAACAGTGAGCTCCCATCACCTTCCCCAAAGTTTGTTATTCTTCATTTCCTGTTTCAAAATGATGTGGCTGTGTGCACTGTTTAACAGCTGCTGCTTACCCCCCTCCCCACAGTAGTATTTCCGTAGCAGGAGAAAGGATCCCTAGAGAGCTGGGAAGCTTTTTTGAAACTGCATGGATAAAAAAATGTTACAACAGAATGCAAAGAACTGGTGGCACTTCTTAGCATTTGTTCCCTTGCAGCATATTCTAGTTTTCACCTCCTTAAGCTTTAATGCTGGGGCCAAACAATGGAAACTACACAACTGCCTAAAGCAGTAATTGCCTCTGTTTTCCTCCTCTCCCTGGGCTTTTAAATGCAGACTGTGTGCTGAGAGGGGCTTGCAAGAACAGACCCTGAGACATCTGGTGGCTTTGCCAAGGGAGTGCACCTTCAAGATAAAGGGCGGAGAAAAGCATGACTGTCAGGTAGCCCACGTTCTCCATTAACACAAAGCATTTCTTTGGTCACTCTAATTATTCCTGGCAGATGCCTTCTTAACCTAAGCCTAAAAYAAGTTGCTTATGTCCCAGGATGCCATCTTAACTCTTGAGGCAGGAGAGCCTAAAGAGATGACCCGCGCTTTAAGTGGGATCTGTGCTAAAGATTGTGTTGCCCTTTTGTAGCACGTTCTATCGAGGAGCTCAAAACACTGTCCAAACTCATTAAATTTGTGCTACGTTCCCCATATGACCTGCTCTTCAGAGGGACACTAAAGCACTATGAGATTTTATGATGGGCACAATGCTACCCAGTAAATCAGTAGAAGCAAGAGTAGCAGAAAGAGCTCCCAAAATTCATTGCTACCATTTCTTACTCTGGAAGAAATCTGTGAACTACTTATATCACAGTGACGTGGAAGACATCAACTCTCCCACCTTCAAGAGAATAATACTAACAGTAGATTATATAGACTAGCTCCTGGGAAGCAAAACCCAGGTCTCGTTCTCATCTACAAAGGACAGCCTGATTTTGGTTTCATTTGCTGCCAGACTGTTTTTCAGCCCTTCTTTTGTAACTGATCCATCTCCAGTTGATCAGCCAGATTAGAGTACAGACTTTCAGGCTGGAGCAGATCTATTACAGGTGCCCCAAGAAGACTGAGGCTCTCAATTCTTCTCATCAATAGGGTTCTGCTCCCACGCACATACTGGTAACAGAAGCTGTCAGAGAGGGTGCCAGCTGGGATGCTGCTTATTGAACTGGGTTTATTTTCTGCCTGGATTAGTTCTCCATTCATCACCAGSTCTGCATTCCCAGCCACAGCAGGTTATCAAAGCAGCCCATTAAATACTAAATGTAGTTGATATTTTTAATCCAGTCATCACAGCTTTCCTTTTACCAAAGAAAATTATTGAAGGCTTTGACTAGGCAGGTAAGTTGTTAAAACATTATCTTCCCAAGTATAAACGTGGCTGAAGCCTGCAGTTCACTTCTATCAGCAACAGAAAACTCAGGTGAGAACAGAATCCTCCTTCTTCTACAGGCCCAATTTCAAATGCCACAATGGTCATTCTGGAAATGAGGACTTTTTTTATTAGTAAGGGGGAGGTTGACATCCCTCCCCTATACCCCACTCAACTTTCACCTTGCATTGCTTCCTGCAAGGCACTAATACAGGCATTTGCATGACTACACAGTGAAATGAGTAAGGGAACTGACCTACAGAGAAGCCAGCCTAAAAGAGAAAGTTACTTTTTCAGCTGGACCTGTTCCCAAACCTGTTTGCCATGCGGCTGCACAAGCGTTTGTACGGCCACATCCTCGGACATGCTGCACAGGCACCGGCAGTGCCAGTGAGAAGCTGGAGAAAGGTTAAGCAAGAACACGATCACGGATGAATTCCCACCCCCAGCCCCAGTGCAAACAACACATTTCTCCAGGTATCACCACTCACATGCACAGAATAAGCAGGTATAGAAACAAACTTTCTAAGAGTGTAGAAGCCGATGAAGATAAAAATAGTGAAGTTAATCTATACTTGCAAGGGAAAAGTATTGAAAAACAAATTGTTCTTTTTCAAACACTGCTGTTCAGAAAGTAAAGCAAGGAACATCCCTCCTGGCTTAGAGAGGTCACAATTCTGAATGACCATTTTGGGTTGTCATCACCTGTTACCAACACATGAGGTCTCTCTCGGGCTCTTTTTCCCCATGCTTCTCCTTTAGCATCGCAGCTTCTTATTAATTAAATGGTATCTTCCTACAGACAGTAATTGAATTACAGTCCCTTCAGTCTGTTAAGGCTACAAAACACAAGCAAAAGTTGTCGTGCTTTTTTTATACTAATGATTTGGTGGCAGAGTATTTGATCTAATTAAAGCACACAATTAAATTACCCATTTTATGAAGTACTGTAATTGGAAGACAGTATTTAGAAAACACTGTCAAAAATAAAAGCAACCATTTATAACGTGTACTACAACAGATCAGCTCAATAAGCTTACAAACTGGTTCAAGTCAAAGTGCAGAGTGCCAGACTCATTAGAAACTATCCAGCTACTCCCTTGCAAGTTAAAGCATGTAATTACACTGGTTAGCGTCTATGCATACTTGGGGGGGGACAGTGCACTGTGGAATAACATGTTAAAGTCTGAAAGATGCACTGAGATCACAAGCCACAGATTTGATTCAAGAGCTAACAGTTTAGTCTCAAAAAGCTGAGCTATAGATCTCACAGGAGCAATATGCTTTTAATCTCGCATGATTATTACAAGCTTTAGGTCACTTAAAGCACTATCACAAGGGACTTTCACACAAACAACAAAACAGAAGAGGCTTGGGAGTTCATCTTTTTTGTTAAGGATAACCAGCAGCAAAGCATACCAACTGCCCACAGAACAGGCAGCACTGCAGCAGCACAGACCCTCCAAAGGGAAGGAGAGAGTTGCAGGTGTCCGGATGCCAGTGAATGAGCAGATTTTTTTCTTCTTTTGAGGGAAAGAAAAAAAATACCTAAACCACTGCCAAGGACTTAAAGGAAAAAGCATTACAAAAATTGATTTCACGTAGCATAGACAATAAAAGGTCCATAGAAGCACTAACATATACCACAGCTAGGACAGGAGGTTAGAAATGACAGATCCGCAGCTCTTTTTTCATCTCCGAGTTGCTGAAGGTCACACAATAAAACACAGTATTTGAGGGTCAGTTCTCCCCTATCCCAGCCCTGCATCTGTAACCTGGGCACAATATTTCATTTCCTAACTGGGAAGCTGGGAAACTTCAGAATACTTTCAGCACAAGTACATTTTCTTGACATGCAGTATGTTTAATACCAGTGAAAGCAATTTTAAGCTTAAGAAACATTCAAAAGGGCCTTAACAAAAGCAGAACTATAATGATTCAGCACTATAGCAGAGAACAACGGGAATTCAAACCTTATTAACAACTGTGTGAGAAAAGGATATATTTTCTGCTTCTCTTCATTGTATAATACATCTACCAACTGGATAACGTTTTTGTGCCGTAATCGTCGCAGAAGCTGAATTTCCCTGCAGGAAGAGAAAAGGAAAAAAGTTATGTTTAAAAAGTCTATTTCCTTACTATGGAATGAAATTAATGTTTTCTAAATCACATGGATTTTAAAGACTTTTCAAACCATATTAGTCCCAGCTGCTTCACCTAAGAYTACCTATACATGCTGTTTGACAGAAGGTCTTGTGTGTTCTTGAATTCGTTAGTCCAAGGTTAGACCATTAAAATACTGGTCACTGACTAGGACTATAAACAAGTATCCTTTCAGTTAACACTACACAGCCAGTCAGTTTTCTCTGGGCAGGAATTTTAGTCCATTGGCAAACAACAGCAGGAGAACTATTCTCAAGGAGCAACCTACCTGTGTGCCGGACGTGAAATTGGTCATAAGAATGCCCTGTGCCAATGCTTTGGTGCCATTCAACACAGGCTGTGTTACGTCTGCTAATATAAAAAGTTTTATTCTGCACTCCAATGTAAGCGTTATTCCGGTTTTACCCATAAAATCTGTGCAGTGCTCCCCTTTAGCTATTTGACTGGTCAACAGTAGGACGTTGACAGCCGAACAGCCCCATTCAAAGYGAGTAGGAACAAGACAATGGCAAGCTTTATCAGAAGCAGCGCATCATGCTGAGCCAACCCACAGAAAACAACTCCTGGTGAGATCCTGCTGGACCYTCAGATACCAGGCTGTGCGGAAAGAGAAAGCAACGTGAGGACACACTCTGCAAACCCCCTGCTGCCACAAGCAGCGCTGGCGCTGGACTTGCAAGGGCCCGGTGCAGCAAGCCAAGCCTCCTCCTCCCACCCGTACAAGAGGGGTTTGCAGCGTCCCCTGCGGTCCCCTTCTCAGCTCACACCCTTCCCTAGGGCCCTGGGCAAGTGCCTCACCATTCCCAGTTAAAGCTAGTGCTGACTAAAGGAAAGGTATAATTGGAACTGAAACGCTGCCCTGTCAACTGCTCAGGCAAGTCAAAGCCTACCTGGATTTGCTCTGCATGTCAAAAGGTGCAGCTTTATCAGCTTCCCTCCGGTTAAGGCTTTTCAAACAATGCTGGACTTGGGAGCTTAGCTCACTATCAGTCTCTTCAGTTAAACCCCTAAAGATGCACTACATTTGCGATTACCATAATATCTAGGACAGTCACTTCCAAGACAAACCTTTTATGTTTGCACTTCGTGCTTCTTTATACTTATACATAAGCATCACGTGTATTACAAGAGCAGAAATAAATTTGCTTGGGCTTCCAGTCTTCATACTTCAGGGTATGTTTTTAATCAGCATCGTGACCAGGAACAACCCCCGCAGATGTCAGTGTAATGCAGCATCGTGCAGTTAGGTGCGCTCCTGTTGTCACAGGCAGGCAGTGCCCGGTGCCAAATGTGGCAGATCAGTTAACACACTATATAGCCCATTTCAGCACAAATTCTGTAATTTAGCTGGGAAGAACTTGAATATTAGTTACTTGCCAAAAAAAGAAATAAAAAGTTTCTATACCTAACAAGCAATTCCTTCTGATAGTTGTTGTATTGTGATGGATAGAAGTCATTTAAACATAAACACATCAGAAACTGGCTAATCTACTAAACACATGAACAAATGAAACTAAATTGATTTTTTTATTACACCACATGAAATTTATCTGAAGAGGGGATGTTCAGCAGAACATGATTTTCTACAGAACATATAAACTACAGAAAAAACTAGAAGAGGTACCTCACCAGCAGAAAGAGACAAGTGCATCACCAGCAGCCCTGCATCTTGCATGATGCATGCGGTCTGCAGCCAGAAAAGGGAAGACAGCCAACGTTGCCAAAGGGGCAGCAAGTTGCCAACGTTCCAACCCGAGAAGCCCTGCACCAAAAGTTTCCTGTGGCCAGGAGACGAGCGCGACGGATGTCAGAGCTGAGGGATGGAAGAACTCCAGAGAAGTTCACAGGTGGGAGATGACAACGGCCTCCCAGCAGTCCCATCAGTCCCTGCAGAGCTGGCCTTGGCTGGGTCCCAGCAACCCCAAACTCTGCCTCAGCACCCCCCCCGGCTCACCTCCTCGCTCCCGATGAGAGCTCTCTGAAGACCTCCCACCACAGCACAACCCTGCTCCCCGCCGCACGAACCACACCGAGAGCTGCTCGGAAGTCATGCACAGTTTAACAGCCGCAGGCTGCCCACCCCTGAGCACCACCAAATACAACAAGCTGTTCGGTGTCGGGGTTGCAGGCCAAAGAACCCTGAGCTGGCCAGTCCATTAGTCCATTTGTGTGATCAGTTTACGTGTTTTTACAGTAGAGTTAGTACAGAAATCATCCTGAAGACACATCAAATTCCTCACATGCAGAAGCCAACTATTGAGGCAGTTTCATAGTGCCCTGTAATAAAGCTATAACTTCCAGGAGAATTCAGAAATGAARCGACCAATGTTAGAATTGCAACATTAGTCTCAAGAATGAGTTGAAAACAGGAGTTCCAGCTAATAACTCCATTTCTTCCAAACTTTAGTCCTAACTTAACTTGACTGAATGATTCAGAGATCTGAATTGAATCCTCTGTTTGCAGAGAATAAATAAGGTAAAACTGAGTGAGGAGACATCTTTCCTTGGCTATGAAAATGGACCCTTGTATGTCATCTCATATCAGCTGTTTTGATCTTTGTCTCTTGGGATTTTGTACTGTGCTCCAAACCACATTCCAGTATCTTTTGCATTAAACTCAGCCTGCAAAATCCCACTGGATGCCAGCTGTGAAGAGAAACAGGAGGATCAGGACAGTCAGGTCAGGGTGGTTCTGTCAGTGTCTGGAAGTGCAGATACTGCTCTTCACTTTGTTCTTCTGCTGCTCAATTCTGGGCTTGTGCTAAACAGTACATAAACTCTTCTTTCCAGCTTCTTTCTCTCGCCATTTGGTAAGTTGCTTTAAGAAGCATGCTTACATTTCAACAGTTAGGACTCCTGAAAGCAGCATTACAAGGAATTCAGAGCACAGCTTCGGAAGCAAGAGGCTCTGCCCAAACACATGACACACCGAGCTCAGAAAGCCACTCACCCCTTGCCTGCACAATTAGCCAGCCTCTAATAACAGGCTGTGGCCAGTACAAAGGCTTGTTGATGCATCACATCTGATTAACAAACCAGTAACTGCTCCTTCGAAAGGCTCATGAGATGCAGGAACGCAAGCAGGTTTTTAGAGATTTTTTTAAGGATCCCTGACCAGTAGTATTACTTCACTAACAAAGTTTAGGCCAGGCACTCTTCCTTTATCATATATGGCTTTAAAAAAAAAAATTACGATAGCCAAACAGAAACCTAGGATAACAAGGCAAAGCTCAGAAGACTGTTTAGTTTAAATGGCAGACAGATTTGCAAAGTGATGCAGCCGCTCTAATTATAGTAATGACCAAAAGGCTGAAGTGGATTAAATTAGCATAGAAACTGCAGCCAGCATTAGTGTAGGTCTAAGAAGTTTCTGCATAATGAAGGGAGACGGGCTGAGTGCTCAGACCAAGCCGGCAAGAGAGGGAGTGAACACACATACTTATTTAAATAAGACTACTTTGCTGTGAAGGCAAAGAAAGCTTCCAATATTAGGAACACATTTAAAACCCTGATCCCAACAGCTCATTCCCTGTAATACTGCTTGAAAGCACAAATACTAATTCCTTCCACCTTTAACAGACTAATAAATATTTCATATTCCTGTAATGATTTTTTTTTTCCAGGAGGACTTTCTTTGTGAACCAATCTAAAAATGCCAGTGAAGTGCACCCACCTCTGGGGCAGAGGCCAAGCAGCCCATTTCCCAGAGGAAAGATTACTTCTATTTTTAGCTACCCTTGCATTCTAGAACGACTGAAGAACAGAGACAGCCAGACCACAGTCACCTCCAATCCCATTTCGGTTTTCAAACTTCACTGAGTAAGTGAACATAGGTGCTCACCTCGTCAGAAGGTGCCTAAATTTACATTTTTCAAAATTAACAACAAAAAAGCCACCCCAGYCCACTGCTTTCTTTGCAATTTGCCTGCACAATAGTGTTTCAATTGACAGCACTGGGAAAGAGAGATGTGCATGCCTACAGTTCGCTGCCTTTCCTCTCAACCAAGGCAAGGTGGCTTCCTGCCTTTCCCATACTAGCCTAGTGAATCTGCTCAGATTTTCAGGAAACCTTCTGAGCTGCTGCAACTTTGCCTCCTTTCCTTGTTACCTCTAAAATTTAACATGAAATTTAAGTCACAACAGTTGCTTTTGAGATCAGACCTCTCCCCAATGCAGAGGGAAAGGGAGAACCCCAGCGAGGGGGCTAGGCTGTGCTCTCTGCAATGTGGTAATCACTACCATACCCAACCTACTCAACACCACTATTATGTGGCCAGAATAGTCTCCATCATGGAATTCTATTCCTAGTTTTCTAGACTAGAAAGCCCTCAAGTGTGTGACAAGACAGACTGTCAGAGTTTGGGGCCYGTTTCAAAGTATAACCATCTTGGAGGAAGAATAGAAGAGAAAAGAAACTAAAAGATCTTCTAACTCAAAGGTTTCTATGTGGTTCTGTCACACCCATTAAGCTCATCCTGACAGATTAAGACTTATCCCTAGCAAGGTACCTTGCTTTGGCAAATAACAGGGTGGTGATGTTGTTGCTCAGAACTGTATGTAGCAAAGCTGCCTACTTGTACCACGTGCTACACGATTTTGGAAGATGCCAAGGACAGCCTGGAAAGATGACATTCTTCCCTGGACCATTCTGGTAAGAGCACATCTCCACCACAAGATTTAGCATTCTTTCTACAGCTTGTTTCAAGCCTCAGTTTCATCAAAGCCATTCTTGCTTAAATAAAAATGAGCAGTACAGCCAAAGACTCATTCCCTTCCTTTGGCTGACAAGGTTCCTCCACAGGCCTAAGCTTTTAGGATTTTACTGGAGACACATGATGGTGAATCTTTTCCATACTACCTACCAGGTCAGATCATATGTCAGAAATGAGGGTTTGCAGCAGGTCTGCAGYGAGAGCCTTCAGCCTGGAAGAAGCTTACCCTCACCCACACCTTTACCCTTCAGCACACAGCCGTGGCTCATCTCAAGCTCTCCACATACGGCACGTGGTCCTGAGGAACCAGGCACAAGGAACTGGCACACCTCCACCGCAGAGCTGGTGCCACAGCGAAGGGCTGGGAGATGTGCACAGAGAACAGCTCCATATGCCAGTTCTGGCACGTACCATAAATCCACTAACACCATTCTTGCTAATTGCTACAAAGGACTCAAGAATCATTCATTTGGTCTTTACGCAACTGAACAACTACACTATGAATTTATTTAGATGGATTTTGTAATCCTGTATAGCCAAAGCAAATTTTAATTACAAGTTAGTATGCCTGATATGCCACAAAGCAGATTAACTTATTTAAGGTCTAGCTTGTGAACAGCCTTTTCCTGCTTATTTCACCTAAAAAATAGCCCTCCACTTGCAAGGATGCAACTTGTCATTTTCATCCACATGCGAAGCTGCACCTCTTCGCTCTCATGAGCGTGAGTGATATTTCAGGTAAGAGACTGAGCAGAGCCCTTCACTATTTGCTTCTTCAAACTAAGCTTTACACATCAGAACATACATCYGACACGGGGAGGGGTTCACATCATTATGTGTTGATGAATCCAGTGCTGACCTGCATCTTTCAGGTTTTAGTATCCAAACAGTTCTTCTCCAGCCATTACCCAAAATAATGTTGCGAGCATTATAGCATCTCCACCACGTTCCCATTGCCTCTCCCTTCCCTAGGGCCACGACGTGTCAACATACAGAAACATCCACTGTGGTCACCACACTTCTTTCTTTATGTGCACCCAGAAGCCCCCGAGATATTAAACGCTGCAGGTGCGGATCAGAGCGTACCCTCTGCCACCAAACACAGCGACGTGAACCCTGACAGCTCCCACCTTGCAGACACTGACAGCAACAGGCAGGCCAGCCCTCGCAGGCAGGCCCCTACTCCAGAACTCTGTGTGTGAGCCCAAGGGGCTGCTAAGGGAGGGGAAGATCGCAGCATTACTTTTTTCTCTTGACTAGTTCCAGGCTTTCCTCCACATCACGCTCCCAGCAGGGATGTCTGACGTTACAAGCCCTACATCCACCACAGCACAGCTACCTGCGCTCTTCTACGGGTTACAGTTTCCAACATTGCACCACTGAACCCAAGCAGATATCAAGCTTAGCAAAGAAAGTAACAGAGCCACCCGGTTACGTACTGCAGACCTTTTCAGCTGGGAGTGAGGGACAGGAAATCAGATGAGTCAGCTTTAGCCCATCTTCGTCTAAAGCACACGCCTCTGCGGCTTGCAACAAGTCCTTCCTTCAGCAGAACTGCCTGTGTTTTGAGGTGCAAGACTCTTCATTTGCAGACCCAAAGAGCAAATTGTCAAAGTACAGGCCTACTACACATTTTAAACCTCCGAGGAATTCTAATGAGCATATATTCAAATCTAAGTAATCACTGAGCGTGGTAAGTACAGTACAAGACACTTGGGATATGCACAGAAAGTCCCAAACACTTAATTAAAATGTGAGGCTATTAGCACACAGTTTAATAAAACTTGTGCTGCTAGAGACAAATAGTCTTCCAACTTTTTTTTCATCTTTTTGACAATCCTACTAAACTCATTTTTTGTATTAACTGGAAGCAGTAATTAGCCATAGTACTGTCTTGTTGACTAAGCCACCCCAACCTTTCTCTAAAGTGACCAAAGAGAAACGAAGATTCCCTAGACTGATTTAGGGAAATGTGTGTCTGATGAGTTCAAACCCTCAACGTCCTCACCAGGATTCACAGATCCCTTAAGGGCTCATTTTTCAGGGGCAGAACTGGAGTATTTTGGGGTAGAGGAGAATCATTCAATTTTATATAATAAGCCTCAAACATATTTCAGTCATAATTTCTAGGTCCCCAGAACTCTGTCACTGCACCAAGAGACAGGGCTGGGGCAACCAGCCGGCACATGCAGGACAGGGCTGCGGTCTCGAACATCAGTAAGGAGTAACACAGAAGCGGCATTAACAGTCAGAGCTCGCCGAGTTGTAACACCAGCCCCACGTATCCAGGGTCCCCAAGCACGGCACAGACCCACACGATCCTCCGCAGCTCATTGCTATTGTGCCCTCCCTCGCTGTCATTACTCCCTGTATATTACTTGCTCACTTAATTACCCAAGGGCCAACAGTCTAGGAACTGTTTTCTAGGGAATTTCTTTGATGACACACTACCAATGCTGCTTCACCACAGCAGCAGCAATACCGAGGCATCCTGTGATATTGTAATGGGCTTGTGCCTCTGCCATTAATTCAATTACATCTCTGTCAAACAAACCAAGTCACATACATAGCTTTTTCTTGTATGGTAAGAAATGCCGGACATCACTTTAGTAGGAACAGGCCCTGTCTTTGCAGTTAAGAGAAAACTGTACAACAAGGTATTTTGAGCCTGAAATAGCAAATGGTCACTTCCAAGAGATAAGCAGTTTTAAACCAAGCCTGAACACACGCCCTAATTGCTCAGACCCTCTGCCAGTGCACTTCTAACACGTTTGCAGCACTCTATGAAGAAATTAACCCCCAGAGAGCAGACTAATAGTTACGACATTATGCAGTGATTCTACAGCAGAGAAAACAATTCATTAGGGAGTCAGAAGACTCCCACTCCTGACCATTTCGTTTACCATGAATGCAAATGCTTTGGAAGAGCCTTCTGCTTGCCCATACCACTGGGGGCACTGGCAGGGAGAGGGAGCACCAAGCAGTGGTCTAGTTCTGGTGGCAGATGAAGAGATTTTTAATCTCAAAGGGCACCAACTGAAGTCGGGATGTTTACAAAGATTAGACAACTAATCACACTCATCTCTCACATGTACCGAGCTGCAGACACCCTTGTATAGATAAGAACACAAGTGGGACTGGAAGCAGGCCTCACTGTAACACAGGAATTACATATTTACTTATTACTGCACTTATTAGTAGCTTTCAAGAAAGAAAGTAGAACCTATTGGTGCGATTCAGTCCACAACCTGATTTTCTGCTGTTCTATTACATGTGAGTAGTTTGCTGGGTATAAACCACTCAGCAAAGCTGCTCAAATGCAGTTGTAGAAAGTGAAATTTTAATGGACTCTGGCAAAGCAATGTGACATTAAAAAAAAAGTTAACTTACTTTCCAGTGCTACCTGGAAATACAGCAATGGTTTGCTCCCCCCCATCCATACTGACCAGTCAAACCATACAGGTTTGATGACATATCTCACCACAACAGGTTTATTCAGAGCGGAGACAGCTTTCGCTGCCTGTTGCAGTAGTGCCGAAGGGTTCTGGTAAGGTCAGATTTCCATGGGTACCACAAAAATATGACATTTTGCCTTAAAAAAAATTCACCACTGAAGAAGCAGATAAAGCAAATGAATAGGTGGACAAAGGGAAAAGGACAAGGTGACAAAAATAGGAACTTGAACTAAAGTAAACCCTTGTTACAAGACAACATCTAAAATCTGCCTCAGTGTTTTGAAGCAGGTGCAGCTGAGCCAGAAAAACATCCATAGCAAAACAGAGCAGTGCTCGGCTAGCCTGCTTTAATAACTAACCTTAATGAAACCAAACAAGACATTCACAGACAGGCTCTGTGCATGAACAAAACTTCTACAGAGTTCACTTCAGGACACAGGACCATTACCATGGCTCTGGTATCAGGAAACTCTCCTTTTATTTGGCAAGTCCTTTTTCACTAAGGGGGAGAAAAATTTCAAATTAAATTTTCACTACGGTGGGAACAATCTCCCCCTTCTTCGGTAGAAGCTCTTGATGTAACTCAAGGAGGGGGCAAGGGTGGAAAGGGGCACTCGTGCCTTTACCAGAAAAACAAGAAACATGTTATTACATATTAACCAACAGTTCACTCCGATTCTGAACTTGAGCCAGYGAAGGAGAGAAAGGGAGGTCCCGGCATTAGGGTTTGTGACTATTTCGTAGCTAAGTCTGTCACTGAAGGTTAGAAGGCAAACTTAAACAGCTCACTGACAGAAGTCCCAGTACAGGGTGTGAAATATCTGGCAGCTGAGCTCGGAAACTCAAACCAAACCAAGAAACAGAAAACAAGACCCTGCTAGGTCAGGGCTCTACACTCAGCACACCACAGCTAAAGATGCAATACAAGAGTCTTCTAAACATCTCGCAAGTTTTCCCTCCCACTACAAGATAAACCCTTGCAAATAGTTTGTTTTGGCTGCAGAAGGCTCCCCTTTGCAGCAGATAAACAACTATCTCGCAAGGTTGAGACAAACAGCTTGCTGCGGAAAACACAGCTGGCTGCGAGGTCCCTGCAAGCAGAGCACAGCCCCAAGAAAAGGGAAAGTTTCATACACCCAGCCCTACAAATGAAGCATAACACCAGGCTTCTCCCACAGTTAATTTTAATTAGTTACTTGTGCCCTGACTAATCAGTATGTAACTGGCACCTCGAAAGCTTCCAAGCACAGATCTTGAGTCACTGAAAAAAAAAGTTGACAACCCTTGTCCCCATTTTACAGCTGCAGAAATCAACTAAAAAGAGCCTTGAATTACTTCCCAAACTCATTAGTCAGAAGTGAAACCAAGAATAAACCCCAAGACTTCCTATGCCCATTGAGCGCACAATACATTGGGTGACGTTCCAGGCACCTACTACACGGGTGGGAGCAATAATTGCCATCCCAAAGAGCTCCAGGACCACGCGCCCCTAGATGGGTACACAAATAATGCAGACTGCAATGGCACAAAGTGTATTTCTGCACTCTCAGCTGTACCACCTCTCACCTTTCCTGGCTGACAGCACTAGAGTTTACCTCTTCAACATGAAATCCTACAGAGGAATTTCTTTAAGAAATACTGTCTACTCTTTAAGCAATACTATTAAAACAGTGGCATGTATTACGGGCTGTCTGTTCAGACAGACCTGCCTCCCTTGCCCTCGAGAACCAGCTCCCTCCCCTGTTCCCAACCCTTGGGCAGCGTTTAGAAGCAGCACCCTCCACAAGAGCGCTGGCTGCAGTTCAATGGTAAAGAGATTCCTGACTACCTACAGTTTAGGAAGCACTTCCACAGCAGAAAGCCAAGTTGTTAGTTACAATGATACAGAACTTCAGCTGGAAAATAATGACAAAGTTTAACCCCGCAGTTCCCAGCTACCGCAAATATTTACTCACTTTTTCACATTTGCCTCCCCATTGGGAATTCTGCGTAGCTTCTTCTTCTTCAGTATTTTCACAGCTCTCCTACAGAGGGTTTCAGAGTCCAACATCTCC
Source organism: Phoebastria nigripes (assembly GCA_035582835.1). Lineage (NCBI taxonomy): Eukaryota > Metazoa > Chordata > Aves > Procellariiformes > Diomedeidae > Phoebastria > Phoebastria nigripes. The sequence continues at coordinate 53,320 of JAYKAV010002960.1, forward strand.
TTGACTTTGCCGTAAGACCCTTCTCCAAGTAAGTCTCCCATCAGGTATTTGCCAATGAGCTTGGCCCTCTTCCGCCGCGGCTGGTAGATGACCTCCGTAGAGTCAATGCGATGGATAAAAGTGTCCATCCCCACAGACATCAGCTCGCTCTCTGCAAACATACCCAGCTGCTGTGGCTCCTGCATATCCATCCTGGATTAAGTTCCTTAACCTGTTTTCCTTAAGCGCTCAGGGTTTTAATCCTGTTTGTTAGTTTCCAACACTCCCTTTTACTCCTTCTTGAAAAAAAAAATCCAGAAGATTGTACAAACATGAATAAAAAAAACCAAAACCAAAAAACCTATGAGCTGCTTCCAGCTCAATTGGATGCTAAAAGATCCAGGTCTGGCTCCAGTAACACAATGTCTTTTAAAAAGAATATATATCTTTGACCAGATACACTCAGTTTGGGACTTGCTTTGCTTCTGACCTGGTCCCACTATTAGGGTTCTTTCAAGTCAACTTGGCCTTTAACTTGGCCCAGTTTGATTCTTAAGTGCTAGGTCATCCTCTGGGACTTTAGGCCACCACATAAAAACAGACAACTGCCGAGTCTCTTTCGTGACTTTCCATTCCTAGTAGATCATAGTCACCAACTCCAAACTGGATGGCAGGCGAAGCCYTTCTGCCCTGCTGTCCTCACCGTCCAGGTATGAGCACAGATGGGGTTTTTTTCAGCCGTTTGGAAGCTGAAACCAAGTTTCTTTGAAGGAGTTTTCAGAAACAATTCTAACGTCTTCGCTTTTCACGCCTACAAAAGTTTGAGGCCTTCGGTGCCTATCAAGATCTCCCAGGGGCATCCTTCAACCACTTGGATTCCGCCTGGCACATGATGTGTCACCACCACTGGTCCAGGTGTCAGCCGGTGTCAGACAACGCAAAAACTACRAGAGCTTTACCGACCCACCTTAAAACGGGAACAATCAGGAGGAAGTAATTCTCTCTGCCCAGTACCCAAAACACCCCATTCCCTTTCCAACACGGGAAGGTCAATGAGGAGATGCCAACCTCGCCCGGGCTCTCCCCCTTCTCCTCCAGGCCCCTGCCACAGGTGTCAGCCGGGGTGGGGAGGAAAACAAGCGACGCTGCAGCCGCCCCCGGGGAAAGCGGGGAAGGGGCCGAAAGGGGATAAAACACTTGAAGTGCAACCAAACTAGCGACGGAGCCAGGAGGGAAGGGACCCCCGGGGGGCGAGGCGACCGCCGGTTCCTCYCCAGCCGCAGCCGAGCTCCCCGCTTCCACAGCGGGGGGGGGAGCCCGCCCGGGACGGGCCCTTCCCCCGCGGGCCGGGGACGAGCCCCGCAGGCAGCTCCGGCCGCTCCCTCAGCCCCGGGCCTCCGCGCCCCGCTGTCGAGTCGGGGGAGGGGGGCGGGCAGCCTCGTCCCCCCTCCCCGCCGCCGGGCTCGGGAACCGGGCCGGGTCCCGGCGCCGCACTCCGCCCCCCGCGCCTCAGGGGGAGCCCCGCCAGCCGCTGCCCCCGCTCTGCCACCGCGGCCCTGCCCAGGGGCCCGC
>JAYKAV010002960.1:63874-75208 GCA_035582835.1 Phoebastria nigripes
GCCGCCCCGGCCGGGCCTGCCCGGGGCCGCTTCTCGCCGCGGAGGGAGCGGCCCGTGCGGCGGCGGGGCCCTCGGGCGGCCTGGGGCTCGTGTGGCTGCGCCTCGGGGGCCGGGAAGCCGCCGGGGTGGGGGCAGCGAGCCCAGCCCCCGCTCGTGCTTCTCCACGCGTGTCCGTCGCTGGGGTGGTCCCGGGGGCGGAGCCGGGGTTCCCGCTGTGAAACGGCCACCGCTCGCTGGGCGCGGTCGCCGGGGTCTGTCCCCTCTGGTTCGCGAAGGCCCGGCCTGCGCGTCGGCCCCCGCCGCTGGCGCGCTTCGCCGCCGCAGGAGAGCGAAGGGTGCTGGGGAGCGAAGCCCGCCGGGCGCGGGGCCGACGCCCGGTGCGAGTCCCGGCTTCGCGGCAGAGCGCGGGCTCTTCTGGCCCTGCCTCCGGCCTCGTCCCGAGAAGGGAGCTGTTGCCTGGGTCGCGGCTGGGACGGCAAAAGCCGGCGAAATCTCATGTTTCTGCGCTCCTCGTTCAGCCGCTTTTTAAATCGAGTGCTGTAAAAACGTGTACGGCAGTCCATCGCGGGCCAAGGCCTTGATTGCCAAGTTTCTGCCTGTTGTGGTGTAGCTCTTAATGGCCCAATTAAGAGCCTCCGAAAAATAGAGCTTATGCTAACAGACTCTTAACTCTAGTGCTGTTAGCGGTCACCGGTGTACCCGGTCCTTAACATAAGTAAATACTAGCGCAGGGTTTAAGAAAGAGCTCTCTTCTCAAGAGTAACCATAAATATCAGCATAAGAACTGTGACTTCAAATTAGCGTGCTCCATTTACAATTAAAATGAGACGGCCTTTTGAAGGGCAAGTTCTGCAGGTTCAGTGCTGGGATCCCAAAGCCTGTGAGGGTGTTTCTGGTTTGTGCACTATCACTGTTGTAAACTTAGTGGGCAGAAAGATATCGGCTGTACCTGTGCGGTGCCGTTGTCTTCTGCAGATTATCTACGTGTCATCTGAAATGCTGAGCTCTCTCTGACCTGTGTGGGTGCGTCTAAACTGAAGAGCAGCTGGTGGTGGGAATGTTTTTAAGGGGAGAATTACGTACTAATACTTCTTCTTTGAGTTCAGGGAACATTGCGCGTCCCATAAAGCAGTAAAAATTTTTGCAGAGTTCATTAGGTAGGATGCCAGCTGGAGACTTTGGAAGCCTGAATTCTGTTCTTATCTCTGCTGCTTGCTCTTTTTTTGATGGAGGTCTATTCGCTTGATGTTTGCACTCTCACTTTCCCAAAATAAGACTTATACCTGTAGCAGCTCAACTGAATGACGTCTCATTCACATGCTAGTGTGAGCACTCTTCAAAGGAAGAACACTTGAATTGTCTAAAGTGCTTTTTCAGTCATTGCCAAAGTAGCAGCCTAAAACCATCTGAAATCTCAGTGCTTAGCACTGACGTAGTGCAAAGCTGGCGTTATCCTGGAGTGCCTGGAATCACTGTATTCTGTCTGCCAGCTTGCCCAGTATTAGATGCTGAAGTTAACAGAACTGTGATGGGCATTAGAGGGTCTTTGTCTAACTAAAGAGTGGCATTTTTTATCTGGGGCTGTTTCGTGCAGTAGCTAGGATGGCTGACGAAAGTTGAAAAAGAAAGGTACGTTTCCCCCACCTGCTTCCTTCGATTACTGTCTTTCCTGTTCTTGGAATCATACTCGTGCTTTTGCTGGGCTTTCAGGCCAGCTGAAAGAGAAGGTATTTTTCCTTTGTAAAGGAAAATGTAATGGTAAACCCACAGAACTTGACAGGAGATGGCACGGCCCATGCATTTCACAACTTTTTTTTCTTTAATGATTAGATGTCAAGTTTGATTCTTTTAAAAGTGTTCTGAAAGATTTTGCTGAGTCCCATGTGTGGATTTTTCTTTTCTTCTGTATGAACTCACACCTTTTAAAAAAACCTCAGAAATTCTTTATGTTTTGCTAAATGCAGTTTCCTCCCATACTTTACCTTTTTCAGGGTCTTACGTCCTCATCCTCGAACAGGAACAGACTTCTGGAAAATCATTTGTCCCTCCCTTTACCTGCCTGGTTGCTTGCTGTTGAGTGTTGATGTTTTGTTTTGTGCTTGCTGAGCTCTCCACGCGGTGGGTCCCCCCACTAATCCCTGCCGACTTCGGAACAAAAAAAGCAGGACCAAGCGTCATGTTTCGTCATGTGCCAGACATGGGACAGGCTGCGTCTGCCAGACCGGACACTCATTGAAAAGCTACAGCTACTTTCATCGCAGGGTTTTTTTAACACTAAAGTATACGTGGACAGGAATTTTTAAAATTTTTTTTTTTTGTTTAAAGTAGTGAGCATATGGTGTGTTTGAGGGTTGTGTTTCCTGACTGAATAGGCCTTTTTAATGGTTAAGTTATAGATCTCTGAAATGGAGGGTCTATAATAAAAATGCTGACACGGGTTTAAAGCTTTTTGAATAGTGACACTGTAATAAAAAGCTAACTGTGTAGTCACTGAATACTGCGCTGTGATTTTTAATCGTGAGAGTCTGGATCTCTCAGGAAAGCCTTCTAGGCTTAATTAGGAGTTTTATATTCTCCCGAAACATTTTTTCAGCTTAAAACTTAAAACTCTTCAGTCTTTTTTGGTAACACGATCAAGGTCTGTAAACATGTAGCTATGAAAGAGGCGAATACATGCCTCTCTCACCGAGAAAGTATACGTTGAGCATGCCTGGAGGTTGGCTGGTTTGAAATGGTGTTTACGTGCTTACTATCAATAGGGAAGCAGCTTTGATGTCCTGGAATATTTTTTCCGCCGTGAATGGCTGCGTGTGAAACAGAACATCGAGACCTGCTCGGCTCCAGCGGACAGTGTTTCTTCCATCGTGTCTCTCGTGATTGAAACGAGGGGGTAGAGCAAAGCGTAGAGAATCAGGGACCTGTGTTTCTTGGCTTCTGACCTTAGTCAGCCAAGTTCTTTGTGCTCTTCTCTTTCCCTTTAAGTAGTGTAATAACGCATCTCTACCTTGCAGGTGTGCTTCTGAGGTTGACTTCATTAGTGTTTGTCTCGGGCTTGTGTTACAGCTCTGTTCTGGTGTGCTTCGCTGCTGCCGGACCTTGGCTGCACTGAGCGCCGTGGCTGCCATGTTAGCTGGCAGCCAGCACCCGTCATGCTCTCGCCGTGGTTTGTTTTCTTCCGGGACCGTACTGGTGACAGGCATGAGAAGGGGAGCCGCTCCGGTGCTCCTGGTGCCCTGCTTGGGCTCTGCCCCGCTGGCGGGGGGTGTTCAAGCCCCTGCTTTTGAGAACTGTTTCGTGCATTCGCTGTCTGAGCCGCTGGACTGCCTCAGCCCGAGCTCTGCCTTACAGGGCTTGCATGTTTACGCTTTGGAAATTTCAGTGCGTGGTTGTGTGAGGGTGATGCTGTATAGATTTACACAGAAACGTGCTGAGTGTTTCTTGGCGGAAGTGTGTGTAGTGTATGGGGAGGCATTTTTGCTCTGTCCAGAAATAGTCTGTTCTCCCAGGTGGAAGAGCAGGGACAGATGGAGTCTGTCTCTGCCCTACAAGCAAGCTTTACTTTGAGTCTGGGTCCCTGTTGGAGCAATATTTTGTTGCTCAAAGCAGAACACTTGAATTTGGAGACAGACCATCAGAGTGGGAGCAGCCTGCGAGCGGGGGGACGGCCATCTGCTTTGCAGCCGCTTCATTGTGGGGAAGTAACATGAAACTTGGAATGGTGAAGCGGGGACCCGACAGCTCTGCTGGTGGAGAAACAGAGTCCAGGGAAGCAGGAGCACATCACCGTGAGCTGAATGAATGAAAAGTGAGGTCAGCATTGCAGGTAGCATCAGCAATTAACTTTAATTGTGCAGCCTTGAAACAAAAGTGTCTGTGGAAGATTTAAGACAATTTATGTCAGTGGATAGATTAACGAACATTTCTGTTGTTGCTAAAGCTGCTGTGCCACTTAATTGCCTAATATTAATCCCTGGAAATTTAGGGAATGGCACATTGGGGCAGATGCCAGCAACAAGACTCCAGATTAAGCTTTTTCCCTCTCATTATTTAGTCTTGCGTTTCTGTGCAAGGATTAAGGCCACCGTGACTCTCACAAGTATCCGAACAGCACCAAGGAGCGTCCCAGTGATGGGCAGCGCAATCCTGGGTGCAGCACAGGCCTTGGTTGGTGCAAAGGTGCTTTATACTGGTGTTAATCCCTCTCATGGTGGGGAGAAGAATGACCCTGTTGGTGTTTGGTAGGGGTGGAAGGATGATGGGGAGGCGAGCCTCCTTTTCCTACTAGCTGCGCTTGCTCTGGGGCCTGGGCTCGTCCCCATGCGATGGGGTGGCAGTCACCGTCTGCACGGTCCGTTTCCATACGTGGATGCACTCGGCCGTGCTGTACAGCACTTCCTCACTGATGGTATGGCTATTTCCATGGCAGACCTGTATAGTATAAATATAGCCACTGTGCTCTTCCCCAATAAGCCAGATTTTGCCCTGAATTTAGCAACTGCAGTTCCTTATTCTCTTCCTTGTTCTTGTGTCTGCTCCTACAATCCTTGCAACCTGACCTTGTCTGAGTGTTGTTTTTCAACTTTTTTTTTTTTCCTGGCACTTATAATAATTAAGTCTGTTACATGCTAATTTAGACCTGCCTGACTTACTTTAAGTCTACCTGTGTGGGACAGTTAATATTTTCTTGTAAAGAGGACTTTTCCTTCCAAAAAGCTGTCTTTGATCCCTGCCCCCCCCTCCCATGGTCTAAGCTTCAAATGAGGAGGAGCTAGCACTGCTTGAAGAGTAAAGCTCTTCCTTTTCATTCTTGAAACACCACTGTCTTTGGACGGCAAGTTTGCTCTTTTGCCTGCACCACCATATAGCTTGCATAGATCTGGCAAGAAGCTTTGGAATGATCTCAATTCTTCTTCCCTTTGCTTACAGACTACCTAATTCCAGCAGTTAATCTGTCAAATAGATTGTTTCACACTGCATTTCCATGTTGAGTTGCATAGCCCAGGTAAGCAGCAAGGTTTGCCCCGTTTCCTTCTCAGTGTTGCTCAGGAGCCTGGCAGTGCTGTGCCTACGCGCTTACGGCTCCGAGTCTGTACAGAACAAACGCTCCTAAGTGCATTCTTCCTTGCCGAAAGCATTCAGGAGATCAAGGTGGTTTAAAGCGCCTGGGTTAGGATGCCCTAAAGTGATTCCATTTTCATCACAGATAATAAGTATCTTTTAGATTGGTGTTACCCTATGCGTTTGTAACTGGACTGGGTTGTATTCCTCATCTGCCTAAGGTTAGATTTTTCACCCCTCTTTTCTGTAACTCTTTCTAATAGTACTTTGAAGTTGCCTTCATCAGGCTCATGTTTTTTTCATGTTTTCTAATGTGCAAGGTTGGAGAGGTATTCTTCCTTTCTATGTTTTCATTGAGATAAGTGCATGGAATCGGTACAACTCTCTCTTCTAAGATAGTTCCTGGTAAGGAACAAACTTTGGATTCTTTGGTTTTCAAATATAAATTGACCAGTTGTTTGCTTAAGAATAGTAGAGAGCTAGAGTGAGTCACCCACAGTATTTTCTGTTTCTGCATTAACTTCTGCCTTCCTTGTAAGTTCACTTGAAATTCCTTTTCCAACAGTGTTTCAGATACTTAAACAAGTGGTACTGTATTTAATTTTGTTCTGCAAAGAACTGGATTTGCCTAATGAAAAAGAGCTAAGTTGCAAATAGCGGAGAGCATGAAAAAATGGTATTTCCATTCATAGTTTGACTCATCCGCAGGGAAAAGATCTGGTACTTCTGTTCGTGTTGAACTTTTGTACTCAGATACTATCTTTTGTCTGCTAGTCCCTATTCTAAATACGATGGAGCCTCATGGTAGCTCTGCGAGGGGACCATGACTGTATCAGAAGGGTAGATTCTAGCTTCTCTCCCTTGGTTTTCCTGTTTCTCAGAGTGAGTCACTGCCGGTGGCAGTGGCTGGGGCTCTGATTCGAACCCTTCCCTTCTCATCCCTCAAGGCAAAATGTTGTTTGGTCTAAATTGTCCAAAAATATGGCAAGAAGAAACATTAAAGAGGAACTTGAAGCTAGCTTGGCGCTTGAGACACAAAAATGGCTTTTAGGAGTTCCGTAGCATTAAGTTCCCATTTCTTTGGGCAGTTATACACTAATTGTATTCTGAAGAATTCCTTCCAGCTGCAGCTCCCGCGGGTGCCGGTGTCGACGGTTCACTGGTGGCAGCGCGGTGGTGGAAGGAGTGGATGGAGCGGGGTAGGGGCGTGAGGCTTGGGGCTCTCTTTCTGCTCCGTGGTGTGGGAGGGCAGGTGGGAGGGAAATTAATCTGCAAGCAGGAGAAGGAACTAGATCAAATTTCTGAGGTCTTTTTGTCATTATCGAGTGCATGGTAATTCACGATCAGCAGGTTTAGCTCTGTCTGTTCCGTGCATACCTGTGGTTTCCTAGCTATCTTCCTTTAATGGAGACAATTTAAAATACGCTAACAAAGACTGAAACACAACAGGAGGAAGTGCTTGCATTTACTGAGTGCACAATGGGTTGTTTTCACCTCTCTTGATTGCAGATGCCTGTGAACTAAGCCCTTACCCACAGCTCTATCGATACTGATTGTTGCAGAGCAGTTAATTATGTTTTTCAAATTGGAAATTGTCTGCTGCAGTGCTGGTCTGATAAATTTCTAAAAAGCTCAAGCTGTTAAAAGTCGAAATTTGTGCTCCGTAACCTCTAGGCGTGATGAATTCCACAGGAATTCCAGACTGAAGCTGCCCCTTACTGCCTGGGCTGAATAGCAAAACTTTAAGCAAACTGTTATTAATATTGAAACTGTTCCTATAGGTTCATGAGAAGAACTTGTGATATAATCAAATTGCTCACGGGGCTCTATCACGCTATGCAGGGAACCAGTTTTGTTATTAAACATAGGCTGCTCAGCCGTAAAGGAGCAAGTCCAATGTTTTTTTCATGCTTGTGTAATCATTGCTTGAGTGCCATCACTCTGAATCTGGGAGATCACTTTGCTGTTTCTTGGCGATGCTTGCAGAAGAAAATTACTGAAGTTCTTGGAGTTAGGAACCTTATCCTCGTGTTGTTGGGGTTCCCTTGCTTTCTGTCCCAGCTACCACTTGTACCAGGTGCTGGTCTGCAGAGCTGGTGTTCTCCTCTCCCAGCCTTTACCTTCTTTAACATAACTGCTGGTGGCGGGAGCCTCGTCTTTGGTGAGTCTAGAAAACTTTTCTGCTTGGTTGTAAGCAAGCAGCTTTACAGATTGTGCTTTGATGCTTTGAGATATTTTTTTGTAATTATCTAGGTTTTGTTGCAGGGAAGTGAAAAAATCCATTCTAGTGATTTTTAGGGGATTTATCCTTGCACTGTTTGGTGTGTGGGGTTTTTGTTTGTTTTGGTTTTTTTTGGTGGGGGTTTGGTTTTTTTGGTCCTATTGTTCCCTGAATAGTTATGGCACTGGAGTGCTTCAATTAATTCTTTGTGACAAATAACCCATCTGTAAAATCAGTCTAATTACTTTGCAGTTATATTTTGAAGCATAATCCACTTGGGAAGCTTTTTGAAATTCCTTGTTAAGTGTTTGGTACCTCCTTGTACTAAGGACCGTTTCCTGCGCTCACGGGGATGTGACGTATGCCACGCACCAGCGTTCCTTTCGGTATGATGTCCTAATACGACTTCTGTCATTGAGCTCAAGGTTGCTGTTTTCCATGGTTCTGCATTCTTTATTTTCTGGTGCTATGAAAAACTTGAGTCAATTCTCAATTCTTGAATTTGGTAGTAGCACTCTGCTTGTTTAGTTTTTTTTTTCCTAAGTAGAAATTTTAAAAGTGAATAATGATCAAACGTCCCAAGTCTGGTTGTCAAAGGCTAACAGGACAGGGGAGGGATTTTTAAAAAGTTTTTTTCATCTGTGACTCATGAAAGAGAGTTTTAACTCTGTGCTTTGAATCTTCGACGGTACTAGAGGTTACTCTGAAGCTTTAGAAAAATATGTAACTAGAACCTTTTTTGACTGTTAAGATCAAAAGTTGGTATCAGTAATTAAATTTTTGTTCACTGCTGGCCCTGGAATTTCTCATACTCCCAAGTCAAATTAGTTGCTGATAGTGCCCTAGTCTCTTTTTTTTTTTTTTTTTTTTTTTTTTTTCTTTCTTCTTTAAATAAATCCTGGTGGGCCACTTGCATGCTTCTGTAATAGAAATGATCTTAAACTAGAGAGCTCTGATTTGCCTTAACGGTGGGAACTGTTACTTTGCTGGAGTATATTTGGTAAGAGAAGTGGAAAAATGTTTAAGAAGAAGTTTGCTGTAACAGTTCACTTGCAAACTGTGGGCCTCTGTGTTTATCAGTTTTTATTGTTACAACGACAGGATGGGATGTGGAAATGAGAGCGCTTTGGCTTGCAAGGAACTTGCTGATTTTCATGGTTTTCCGTGACGAGGCTGCCTGGAGGATGGTAAGACAAGCACATACCAAAGGCTGTTTCCCCTTCTCCTGCTCTCGTGACGGGTATTGTCCTGCCATCCTCGGGCTCACAGAGATCTCTGAAACTGGCGTTAGTCAGTTTTTTCTTTAGTTTTCTCTTGGAATTTGAGTGCATAAGCCGGACAGCAGCCTTCTCTTATCGGAGTGTGAGCTTCTAGTGAGGGCTGTTACAAACTCCATGTTAATCATCCCAGGAACCTGATGTAACCACTGTCTTCCTGCACAGAGAACAGAAGATTATTTTGCAGTACAGAAGCTTTGGCGGAGCAGAGAAGGTTGGGGTTTGGTGACATCCAGCGTGTGCTCTGCTGCTGGGTTGCTGGTGCTGTTCTGGTCGGAGAAGAAGTGCCTTCAGCGTCCTCTAGCTTCGAGGCAATGGATGGAAAGGGTGCAGGGTGTAGAGTGAATTCTTGATGCCTCTTGCTTCCCGCTGTTATCGATGCTTGGACGTATTTTGGAATATACACTAGCTAGAGACCCCCCCATAAACCAAGGTGATACGGTATTCCAGCTGTCTTATTTCCATGTTGCCTTCAGACTTTTCTAGTGGTTTGTTCTGTGTAGGTAAATGCTGACAGGGCATGATTGCGTTTGTCAGAACTAGCAAGGAGCTCGCATGGGTGGACAGTTCATAGCAGCCTTGTGGTGGTTATTAGCTGTTGTGTGACATTTGTGCATTAAGGTAATGTTTCTTCAGCAGTGCACTGTTTTGTTTTGGGTTAACTGGAAAATGTTGAGGGGATTCATCCCCTTTCGGTGTGGCCTAGAGGACAAGACTGGGCACCTGGGTTTCATTCTTAATTGTTACTGATTTTCTTGGTGTCTCTGAACAAAAGATCTCTAGTTTTTGGGTTGCCCATCTATAAGGCTGGACTGCTGTTCACTTTGATCTCTTCAGAGGAATTATGTCATGCAAATTCAATGCATTGTCTTTTACCATCTGACCATTGCTCAAGCGTAGAAGTTTACAGTTCCTTAAGCAGTTTTCCTTCGTTTTGCTAATTGGGTATGATCTATTGTGCAAGAGTTTTCCTAAGGAACTAATGCTGTTTTAGGGAGAGGCGCTCTGCTCTGCAGAGAATCYGGGCAGTGAAATCTGGTGTTGCCAAGACACGAGATAATGTAAAGCAGGCAGGGAGAAATTCTGATATTGATTTTACCCTTCATAAGTTACTTTGGATGTGTAAGTAAAGCTGTATATTTGCTACAGCTGTTACGGGAATAACTGCTTCTGATTTCCTATCGAAAGCTGTTACAAATAGGGGAAAAAAAAAGCAGCAAAAAACCCCTGAAGTCTCTGGTGAAAAGAACAGACGCAATATTTTGAAGGCACCAGAGGATATTGATATCTCTAAAGCAGTCTGTGACGTTGACCCTTAGGTCAGCAAACCTCACCACCTCTGTTCAGGAACAGCTGAGCAGTATTTAAAGGTAATCTTTAAAAAAAAGAAAAAAAGCGGGGGTAAAAAAGGCTGTCTTCCTTACAGCCTTGTACTGCCAACGTCTCCCTTGAGTTGGAAGGCTGGAGGATCTTGGAGCAGGTTGATGGAAGTGGAAAACAAACCTAATTGTAGGTTTGCTGCTCTGCTCCCCACTGCTTCATTTGGGGGTTGGGATGTTGTAGCACAGGCTTAATTTATAATCTGGGTCCTCTTGTCAAATCCACCAAGACAAGAAGAAAAGCCGGGGATTTTATGATTGGGAGAAGGAACGAGGCAGGGCTATTTTTAAAGCAAACCCTTCAGTTTCATCTGTTTTGTGCACTGGAGATAAGTGGAGTCATGGTAAACCTTTGTCTTGTCTCTTATTACTTTCTTCCTTAGATGTAACTTAAAATTTCATAGGATCTCTTGTAGACCACCAGTGGCATCGGAGAACAATTTAAAGGAAAAGAAAAAAGCAACCCTAAAGCCCAGAGAGGAAGGCATCCCCTGGGATGATTGTGTAGCCATCAYGCTGGAGCATAGGTTGTTTCATTTCTTGCTGGTGAAGCTTTTTACTGCATCTCTTCACAATGGACTTGGGGTCAAAGTCTGCATTTATGCATCCCTGTTCACGAGTTCTGTTGCAATAAATCATGTTGCTTGGGAGGAAGAAGTCCTTGAATATTTTAATGCCTTCACAGTCTTTTGTGCGCAGAGCCACTTGATAGGCGGGACGTGAACGTTGGGCTGCCTGAGGAAATTCATCTGCAGTCCTTTGTCTTCAGGAGACGTAACATAAAGCAGGTTTTGCTTAAATAATAGGACTTCAGCATCAACGCTTAATTCGTGCGTGAGTGGGGCCAGAGCACCCACTAGTAATGGTGCTGCTTCTGCAGCCGTGCTGGTGAGCTGACTTAAGCAGCTTCTAATGAGGCTTCAAGACTACAAGTGGTCGACAGGCTGCATTTTGGGAACCCTGGTGCTAACGTTTGGCTAATAAATCAAGAGGCCTGAGGCCAGTATAACAATATTAATTAGGATGCTGGGGTGCTAGCTAAGTGTTTTTTAGCTATTTTTTGCTCCTGGGCTTATGGACTATAAAGCCTGAGTGTGGATTTTATGGTGTAATAAAAAGAAACACTTCTGCTTGTAAAAGAATGAGACTGCAGTAAATCTCTGGTGAAATAAAGCCAGTGAAAAGGATCTAGGTGATCCCAGGCCTTTGTATAGAGTATTTATTCTGTTAGCAATTAATTAAAGTGGCCTGAGATTTTTGTAGCTTAATGATCTTTTCAGGTAGCCTGGTGTTACTTCTGCTGGTGTATAAACTTTATTCTCTGGAGGTGATGTTTCCTGGGGAGAACGCTTGCATCTTGGTCACTTGGTCTCTTTTTTTTCTTTTTTTTTTCCGTCTC
>JAYKAV010002960.1:75223-108236 GCA_035582835.1 Phoebastria nigripes
TTTTACAATTTGTCAGGCTGTGGGAAGAGGCAAAGATTGGATTAGCAAACTCTGCAGTCTGTTTAAACCCGCGGCTGCTGGGAGGACTGGCCAGTCTGCTCCTGGGGAAGTTGCCTTCTGCTCTGCAGCCCCACCCCGACGAGCTGCAGCTTTCATCCCGCACAGGCTTGTGAGCTTACGTAAACCGTGTGCATCCCAGTGTGACTGCCTCTTTAGCTAAAATAAAAGGGGGAATACTTTTTTAAACCGCAAAGTGCTTAGCCTCTGGCAAATGATTTAATTCAGTCTGGAAGCCTGTGTCTTGCGAAGGCATTTGTGTGCCCGCAATTTGTTAGAGGAGCGGAGGCAGCGGGATCGTCGGTCTCCGCTCTTCACCCAGGAAGTCCCCTGAGTGCGAGGGCTTTGCCTGGTAACTTTTCACCAAGGGATCAGTGTCGGCCTCTCCTCTCCACCCTGGGCTCGGCAGGGATGTCGTTGGCGCCCTGCGGGTTCTGCAGCCTGCACACGCGAGCCCTGCTCGGAGCTCTCCCGGCATGGCTGCTGCCACCAGAGAAAGAAAGAAAGAGTCACTTTAATTTCGCTTTCCATTACAAACACAGAAATAATTTTGTCTGCTGAAAGGTCACTTATTTTTAAAGGGACTCTGACTCAGAAATGGCTTTTCAAATATACTCCTTGTAGCAAGTAGTACCTTCTAAATGATCAAAGCTGGYGTATTTTAAATTGCAGCTTCAGTTGGCACTACTTAGTTTTTCTGCTTGGCTAGCTTGCTCGATGAGAACATATCGGCCGGTTTCATTTACTTGGCTGTCATGCTACAGGCTTCTGGTGGCGGACAGGGTCATGGGAGGCAGAAGAGGGGCAAAGAACGATGCAATGGAAGTAAAGACATCACGGATGATTTTCTCTTGCTCCTCTGGTTGTATAGGTTGCTTTTACCATCTCTTTTTTTTTTTTTAATCCATTAAATCCAATTGGAAATTGATGTTCTGTGGGGTTATGGAGAATTTAGCAGAAAAAAAATCAGAAGTTACTTTGGAGGTTTTGACTGAGAAGTTGCACTGAAGGCAATGTCTTATCGTGAGGTTAATCCCTGCCAGAACAATACTCTTGCTTTAGCAAGCACGATTCTGAAATCTCATCTTGCTAGCAACAGGGAAAATGCAAGACAGCTGATAAATTCTTATATTTGTTAGGCTAATAGTATTAGTGCTAGAAGTATACTATCCGGTTTGACCTTTGTGCATAGCAGTGGCAAAAAGTATTCGTGCACACTGAACATCTGCTGTGAAATTAGGGAAACATCAAAGTACAGCGAGATCGGAGATGTGAGCGCACTCTGACCCCGCGAGGTGATTCACTCGTTGCTCAGCATGGCCATCGGTGCTCCGTGGAACGATGTTCCACCTACGTAGCATATTTTCATGAAAACGAGGGATTTTGGGGAACTGATCGTCATGAGTTTGCACAGAAGTGCAGAATCTTTTTGTGTATTAGACAAGAAAATTCATCAAGCTAAAAACCAGCTGTGTGTCTACCACAAAAATCACAGATGATTGTGATGATCTGCCAGACTGCCGCAGTGTTTGCAGTGAGGCAGGAGAGGTGTGTTTAATGTAAGTTTGCAGGTCTGGGTGAATTCCAGGTGTGGTGATATTTGAGAACTCTCTTTCCCAGTAAAAACCTCTCTTTTATAAAGAGGCAGCAGGCATTTCACAGGCTGACATCTGTTTACTGATCTCTTAGCTACGTTTGGTCTTAGAAGTGTTGTGGGTTTTTTTTTCCCCTTCTCCCCTTTCATAAACTTTAAATGTGCATTTCTTTTCCACCCTAGGACATGGTGCAGGGTGAAGAGCACAGATAAAGAACCTTCCACCACTCCGTAGCCTGTTCCACCTGCCCTGAGGACTTCATGCGGCAGGACGCAGGCTGATGCCCTCAGCACACCCTGCCATGGACGGGGGGAAGAGCTACCCGCAGCACGAGCACCAGCAGTCAGGCAATACACTCTACAGCATCCCTGGCCTCCGCTCCCAGCTCGCCATGCCAGCCATGGAGGTGAGGGCCCCAGCAGCTTCTCGGGGAGGGGTAGGGAGAGGCTGTTTGGAGGGTGTCAGCAGAAGAGGTCCGAGCAGAGCACTCCAGCCTGTCAAATCCTGGGAGTCCTTGTGCATGTTTACAGGAGCTATTTACCAGCCTTTCTAGGCAGCTGTCCAGGGGCATGAAGTATTGATTGGGAATGCTGGAGGGTTGAGGTGACGGCTGTCTGCTGCCTTTGAAGTGGGAGGAGGAAAACAAGGCTGTGATTAAAACAATGCCTCTCTAAAAGCTGATAGGTGCCAGGCTCCTCGGGAAAGGACTAAAGAGTTTACACAGAATTGCAGACTTTTGTTTCTACCCTAGCTCGTCTCTCTGAGACGTGCTAAATCTGTTGCTGGGTCCCGCTGTGCCTTTTTTGAGAGTGGCAGAGATGAATAGGGTTGTATTTGTCCTGATATGGCTGCTAAAACAAGACTGGGTCCCTGATGCATTTGTTCTCAACAGGGCAAAAAGCAAACCTCTATCCCAAAATAGCTGCAGTTTTCTGTTTCTGTTTATAACTGTTGTTTGAGTTTTGTCACATATAGGAATATAGAGGTTAAAAAAAGAGGCCCATTTCACCAAGTGCATGTTGCTTCAAGCATGAGGTATCATTGCTTTGGACACATGGAAGGACAGATGAAAGACTGATCTGTAGCTGAGTAATAAGATACTGTATTCTTTCCATGATTGTATTGGTACATGCTGAGCTAAAAGCTTCCCGTTAATGTTGGAGACTGTTCAGGGAGGTGGGAAGACAAAAAGAAAAGAACGATGTTTTCGGGTGTTTGCCTATGCAAGCCAATTTCAAGTTAATGGGTTGGTGCTCGCTTTCCGCAGAGACTGAGGTTAAAGGGCTAGGGAAGGGGACTGACCCTATTGTCCTTCTGGGGACAGTAATAGCAAAGTAGGTTCAAAAGCTCAAACTGGAGCGTAGCACTTGATTTCTCCTACTATGAGAGATTGAGCCACCTCTGCTTATGGAAGGCACTGAGGGAGAGAAGTCATAAGCCTGGCCTCAGATCTGCAGCTGCAGGTAATCGTCCCAGTCCTCTGCTGCTGTAACTGTTCTGGTTTCTCCTTTCAGAATTCCGTGCTGGCTGCCGACTCATGGAGTAGCTGCTACCCTGCCTCTTTCCCAACCTCGTCTTTCCCAAGTGAAAACCAGTGAGTGCTGTTCTCCTTTGTATAATTCCCCTCTGCTCTTGCACACCCCATGATTCAACTGTTTCTTTACTGCTTTCCTTGTTTACTTTATTTCGCTAACTGATGGGGAAATAATTGCATCACACACTGATCTTGTGGCATTTCATAAACTGCTACATCTTGGAAAAAGCAGCAAACAGCTTTTTAAAAAAAAAAAAAAAAAAAGAGAAAAACTTTGATTTCTGGTAACCCTGGAGGCTGCTATAAGGGAGGAACAGCCTTGTTTCAGCCTGGATTTGTTACACTAATGGAGTTCTTAAAAACACCCCATTAGCACGATCTCGCTGAGCAAATACATCATGCAATCTCTAGCTTTATACAGATGGTGCAGACAAGGAAGAAGGTATTACCGGTACCAGGTGGCAGACTTAGGGTGAAGTTAAAATCTTTTGCTGTGTAGGTGACTGGAAGCTGACTAAATACTACCATCTCATGTCTATATTGAAAAAACATGCACAGCCCCTAACTGCACAACCCAGAGTTCGTCAAGAGTCATGACTTTTTCCTCTTCACTGATAACCTCATTCCAAAAGGTGTGAGGTGATGAGTACAGGCTCGTGTGAGAAATTGTGACTGACTTCTAAGTAAAGCTGCCTACTATACAGCACAGTTTAGTGCTGTAAAGCAGAGTTGTGATGGGTTTCAGTAACCTTTGCATAGTAACAATGGCCCTGTCTGATGGGAAGAACATCAGACGTGCTTTCTAGACTCAGTGCAAAAACTTTTCTAGGTTACATGCCCAAAATAGCATTTTTGAGGGATCTTTGTGTAACAATAAACATTGTTCCTCCCTCTCCCCCTTTATGATGAACCTCCATCCTGGATCAGAAAGTAGGATATGACAGGAGATGTTTGGTACAACATAAAGTGGCCTTGTGCCACCACTGAGTGACTTGGGTTGGAACTCTGTTGGGACTGGGAGATGCTGATTGTTGGGAAGAAGGTTTGAAGGCTGATCGACGGCTGCTTTGGTCTCTCTGTGAATACAGGGAGTGGCACAGATATACAGGATGTGTTTTTATTTAGGTCAGAGGTGGGGGGAAGGAAAAATAAAAGCAACAGAACTTGATATTGTGAGCTAATGACTGTGTTCCAGGTGCTTGAGGATTTAGTTTAACCTCCTTCCTAAAGGGATTTTAGCGTCTTGATGGAAAAGCAGAGAGGTCCATCCTCTGGAGTGTCCAAGTTCCAGCCTGGCTGTCAGCAGTGAGAATCAGCTCCTCCGTTCAGAGGGATGAGACGTGTTTTGTCTCTGTATTAGTTCTTTTTGCTTCTCATGTGCCTGGTCCACCTCAGTCTGCAGAGTGAGGTAGCCAGCAGTGATAGGGTGACAGGGCAGTTCCTGACGTAAGATTACCAAGAAGCTGTCCCACAGGTGCTGAATGGAGCTCTGCCTTGCTAGTTACTCCCCAAAGTGAGAATTTGAGAGGAGTTATCAGATAAGTCCAGTATCTTTGCTCCTAGCTAGCCTGTCTCTGATTGGAAGAGGCTGTACTTTTTGAGCATGATTCCTGTAAATTACACTTTGTGAATCCTCAAGAGACCTATAACAGAATTTCTGTTTTGCTGTATTGAACCACAAGATTAGATTGTGTTTATCTATTGTGTTGGGTTTTTTTCCTTGACCATTTGTTCTGGTTTTGCCCCTTGCTTTCTTCCTGTTTAGTGCTGCTCTGCTGCTCATGTCAACTCTGCTGGAAACGTTACAGCCTTGATCCTGCAAAGACATGCCTGCATTTAACACAAATGTAAACTTGTTGACTTTGCTATAGTTTCTTTTGGAAATGAGGCTCCTTGTGGCAATTACTTGCCAGAGAATGATTTAGCCAAGGCTGCACCTTTAGCTTCCTGGTTTTTATATCCTGGTAATTGTTAAAATTACCTTTCAGGTGAAATTTTCCATATCTGTATTTCACAAAAAACAAAGAAGTCTGTCCTTTYGTATTTGAAAACTGCAGCTGAATCTTTTTTAGGTGGATTTGGRGTTAGGGTGTTACAGGTAGGAATCCTGAAAGGGATGGAAACATTGAAAAATGGGATTGTAAAGGGAGTTGTAATTATAGCCCATGTTGTAAAATAGAAAAATGCAGATGGCATTGAGTTAGTACAAGTTTCTCTTCAAAATCCTTGCAGAAGAAATCTCATTTGCAAGTGGCTGTGTTTGGACATGGCTTATTCTCATAGCAACAGCTTTGTCCTGAAGCAGGTTTTTCCTGTTTCTTTTCAGTAGTTAACTTTCATGCTAGAGAATTTCTTTAAAAGATACCAAAGCTTGCCTCTTTGTTTCAGATTTTCTTAACCTGAAAAATGTAAACAGTGTATTAAACCTTGCTGAAAGAACAAATGAGGTTCAGGTCCCCTGTAGGGAAGAGCTGTAGCTCAGTTCATTCCTAAGGCAATTATCCCTGAAGAGCTGGGCTTCCTTTGCAACTGTAGGCTCAATACATTCCTTGCTTCAGGGAGATCTGAGTCAGTCCAGTTGTGCTGTTAGAAGTCTGCAGAAAAGTATTTCTCAAAACCTGGAGCAAAGCTTTCTTCCCCAGTTTCCAAAACACACAACACCCTCTTTTCCTGTTGTTTTCATGCCCTTTTCTACTTTGCCACCTGCGTGTGGAGTATTGCTTACTATAATAGTAAAGTAGGCTTTGAAAAACATAAATTGGTCTAACGATGGGGAAGAAGAGTKCCAGACTGATGCCGAGGCAGACTGTGACCTCGCCAGCTCGTCTCTGATCTTCCACTGGCCTGAGATGTGGAGTTTGCATCTCTGAATGGAGGGCTATAACATCAGAGCATAAAGTCTGGCCAAAATATGCATAGGAGGTCTCCAGTGAAATTGCAGCATGGCCCCAGAAGGGCTTCAAATGCATCGGATGCATTGATGAGCAGCTGGTATGAAGCATGCAAGGCAGGCACAATATCACAGTAGTCTAAACAAGTGTTGTTAGAGCAAGCTTAAGCTGTCAAAGTATGGAGACCCACCTCCTGGGAGGGATGTGCATTGCATTGCTCACCTCTGAGATGTGGATTCCTGTAAAAGCCTGTCCACAGTGTGTTCCTCCAGGTCCTGCTGTTGAAAGTCCTGAGCTTCAGGAAAACTGAAGGAAATTATCAAATTATTTAAAAAAAAAAAAAAAAAAAAAAAAAAAAAAAAAAAAAAAAAAAAAAAAAAAAAAAAACAACAAAAAACAAACAAAAAAAAACCCCAAAGCAATCCAACAAAAAAAACCCCACCAAACAACATTCTGTTGGAGTGTGTGAAATAGCCCTACCCTGAGACCCACTGGCTGGACTGACATCAAATGATTTGGGTGAGTCAGATGTCAGCTCAGGTTTGCCTTGTACCAAACTGTTCCACTACTGCTGTGTTTAGAGTGGGTGGCAGCAAAAAAAGCAGTCTTGCTCTTTAGAGCAATTGTCTGAACTTGATATAATCCAAAGATGCTCCCCACCCAGCTCATAATGTCCCAGGACTCAGGGGTGAAAGAATTTCTCTGGGCCAGCTGCTTTATTCCTTAAAGAAGGGCAGGAACCATCTCTGCAGTAAGGCTGTTGGTGCTTGTTGGGTTCTGAATGTTGCACACCTTCATGTACTTTCCTTCATGTTTTCCTACAGGAAAATGTCCCTCTAGTTAGATTTCTAAATATTTTTTTTTGTAACAGCTGAGTTTTTTGGGCTGCCTTTATTGGCTTGTTTTGCTTGTGGGGCAGGGAGCAGACATCTACTTTTCTTAACCGGTACCCGTTGAAGGACATGTACTAGGTCAGCACATGTAACCTCCTCTTCACACAACGAAATGCTGCTTTCTTCAAACTGAGCTCTTGAGCCAGATTCCCTCTTTCTCTTTTGTGAAACAGAGTTCAAACAGAAGTGGGAGACCAGCGTTCCATCCCTTTTGTCTGTGTGGTTTCATTGGGGTGACTACCTTTCCACAAAGCAAAGTGGCGTTGATGCTGGCTGAGTTGCAATGGAGCATTCCTCTTCTGGGGGGCTGGTTGGAGCCAGTGCAGCCTCTTCCGTCTGAAGAGCACAGCGCTTCTCCGGTCTAAACTTCACCTTAGGCAGAATAATTTCTCTAAGAACTTAATGACTAAATGCGTTTAGTCATTTGGGTTAAAAAGGTCTGGTTTTATTCATCAAGGAGATCAGCACTTGGTTTTCTGCAGCCGAAAGAAGTAAAATAAGACGGCTCCAAACTCCCTAGCATTAACTCATTAAGCTCTGATCTCAGCACTGAAGAGATGAGTTTCACTGACTAAACAATAAGCATATGCATTTAATTATTATGAGGTTAGTAATTGATGTAGGGCCTTGATTGCTTCAATAGCCAACCTCAATGGTTAAAGTGAATCAGTGGCCTGAAAGGGACTGGTGTAGCACTTGCCCACAACCATTGGAGCGACCTCAATTGTGCATGTCCCTGGCTGTCTTCCAAGTTCAATCAGAGGGGTTTTGGCTCTGGGATGGGCCAGGTTAGCCAGCGCCTGGCTCTTCATGGGCAAGCTGAGTGTTTCCATGACAGGACATGGACTTGCAATGTTGGAGTTGATGAACGCAGATGTTGTTTTCTATTGTCCAGGACACCCGGTTCCTTCTTTAGTGCTGCAGCTTGAAGTCAGATCTTAGGATAAGAGTGCAAATGGGCAGTCTTTTGTAAATCCAGTGTGATTAAACCCAGTATAAATTTCCTTTCTAAAATGATCTTTAGTTATCCAGTGAACACCCTTGGCCTCTGAGGGGAAGCTGTTGATCCAGAGTAGGTTCCATGGAGCAGTTTACCAGTAACATAAGTCCTGGAGAGGGTGAGCAGGTATGTACAGGGCAATCTTGCCATGAGGCTGTTTTCACATCTTTGCTTTGGCAATACAGCAGGGTTCCCATACTTGATTCTTGCAGTTAAGGCTTTTTTTTTTTTTTTTTGCAGTTTAAACCTGTCTGTGGCTTTATGCCAGCTCTTCAAATGAGGGTGAATATTTTTAAGTTCTTATTGAAAGAAAGGTAAAGCACAGCACCAAAGGTACTAAAAGGACTTCAGAAGACGCTGCATACTTGGTGGCTTTCCTAAGAGGATGTCAAAGCAGTGCACTGGGTTGCTGTTGGCTCCTATTTCAGACTGCAAGAAGAAAGTGCATCTCATATTCACAGATTTGAAAACCAAGATTAAGGGAAGCAAAATAACATACCAAAGCTGGTCATTCCACAGCAGTTCAGGCCAGGGAGGTTGGGGCTGTCTTGGTCTCCTTCCCGTTACCTTAACTGACTCTTGTTCAGACCCACGAGGTTCTGGTGAAATAGGAGGCGGTGTTCACTTTTCCGGTAAAAATAGTTTTCCCCTTCCCTGGTTTGTTCGTTAGTGCTGGCCAAGCTCTGTCCTCATGCAAGAGAGACGGTGAGACCACAGCGGTTTCAACTTGAAAGCAATTGAAACAAGCCTTTCCCTGTGTGTAAATACATTAATTCCCAGAATTTATGCACAGATTTTAATTTGCCTGAATAGATTAGGAGAAGCTGAGAGTCAGTGCTGGATTGTCAGAGCTATTACGTGCAGGTGTGCTAAATCCACCCCTCTGCGTTTGCACGGGGTTAGGTCACTGTTTCGGTGTATCCCTGCAGTAGATAAAACCGTAGCAGCACTGAAAAGAAGGAAAAGAGGGGGAGAGTGCTGTTCCTTTCTGAGAGTATTATCTTTAATGATGAAAAAAGAGCAGGAAAAATCTATTTAGCAGAGCGAGATAACTGTGTTTGCACATAAATACATATGTAAATGTTAAGCATGGTGTATTAATGAGCTGCTAGCCACACATGGCATTTTAATTGCTTAATAATACTTTGGCAGTGCAGTCATTCCCCAGCTCTGCTCCTGGGTAGTATTTCTTTTTGAATTTTGTTTCTCTCTCCCCCCCAGTGCCTTGTTAAAGTTTATTGCTGTGGGTTCTGTAATCCTGGCATTACGAAGAACGTACAACTTGCCACAAGAGGAAACCAGTCAGATCGGGTGAAACGTTTTAGTGGTTCCAGCATGCAAACGTGTTGGGTGGCAATTGCCCAAGCAGAGTGAGTGCAGAGCCCTTACGGGAAAGATTACGAAGCACATTCCTTGCTCCTGCAGGAGAGGGAAAGGGCTTGCGTGTGTAATAGCAAAACCAGAAGACAACTGTGTAATAGAGGCCAGAGGCTGCCCCTGGGAAGGAGGAAGGGAATTGTCTGTTCTCTTGCAATTCTTACCTCCTCTCTGCTCGGAGGAAGCCAGTGCTGGGGGAAGGGAGGCAGGAGGAAGCGCTGGCATGTGCCCTACCCAGGAGGGAGCAATCAGAAGACCTTTGCTTTTTTCACTTGTTAGTTCGGCAGAGATCTTGCTTTGTAACTAGGTGTGATCGGTTACGTCCCTAATTCATCTCTGCCTGGGCTAATAGTTCTGTCAGGGTTGCATGTCCCTAATCCTTCCGTTTTTATCTGTCTTTAAGTTAAGATCTGTGACCTGTAAACCTCCCTGTCAAGGGTGTGCAAAGGGGGGTGTTTTCTTTCCCTGTCTGTGCTAGTTTGCAGGGCTGTTTCAGTTTTATGACCCAAAGTAGCGTTCGGGTGTGATATTTCTGTGAAACTTGATGCTTGTCATCCTGTAGTGCGATTGTCAGGTTCCATCACACCTGTCAAACGCTTGGTGCTGGGACATCTCAGAGGCTTAATTTTGCTTTGTTGTCAGTACTGAAAATATTATTTAGTCCTGCAGACCATTATTATCTATTAAATCCTTCCCAGTTTACACAAATTGCCGAGAATTGAATTCTTAATACAGCTTTCCAGACTCTTACACTACTGAGTCTGGGAAGTAGGATATAACTTGTGGATGTATTATTTTGCCTCGATATCTCTTCTGGATAAACACAGCTTTTTTTAATATCAGTCTCCTGTATGTGTCATCCCATAGTTGCAGCTTTACCGCTGATGATGGAGTCTGAAGCAACCTGAGAAATACTCAGGACTGACAGGAAATAACTGCTTTTCCCATTTCCTTACAGGCAATATTTTAATTCCCCTCACGATTTTTATATGAATTCCATCAGCAGACCACATTTCTTGGATACAAACTATGCATCTGTGGACCCCACTGACTTCTTACCAAAAAATGGTGATTTTCCTCAGGTAAGTACATAGCTACTGATGGCTTTGGGGGAGAGTGGTACTTTATGGTGACGGGTTTCATTTTTCAGTATTGCCTTATTGAGGGGAAAGGAAGAGACGGGCAATATCTTAAATTTGTCCAGCACCTGATAGGAATTGTGTGCAATTGGGATAGATTCTCTGACAACAGCAATTCAGAAGCTATCTGTTGGCTTGGTAGGAGCTTATCTGTGGTAAAATTGCTTCTTTTAAAGTGAAGTTTAACATAAACACTGAAAGTGCATGGGAGAATCCCGTTTGCAGGAGGGTGTAGGTAAGTGTGAATTTGAACATGCTTTGGACAGTTAAATCATTTGCCTCCTGGAACACTCTGCACTCACGTATGTTGCATGTGCTTTCTCACTGATTACAAGTGGTGGATTCCTGAATAGTGAATGTTTAGGGATTACATCACCTCAGTGCCTAGCAAACTGAGATTGGAGCCAGTTCATTTTTTACAGAGCTGAAGTGTGGGAGGAATGAATAGTCACCCTGGTTCATTTGGCACCTCTAGGGACCAAGAGGCATCCATACCTCRGGGATCTCTCTGGGTGGGAAGAAGCTCTTCCCATGGCGTTTTTGAAATGTTGCACTGGCTTTTGGCAACATCTCGTGATAAGATTGGTCAGTAAAGACTGGAAAGCAGCTGATATGGCAGAGCTGACTTGGAATAAAGAAGGGACTAGCTGTATCCTTTCTAGGAGTTAATATAGCTATTATCAGTGTCTGACTGTGTATGTTCTTTGCATTAGGGTTTCCCCCAGCATCTGAAGATACATAGTGAGTAAAACTGCAGAATGTTACCCTGCTTTGACCTATCAAGGCAACAGCCAAACTGAATGAACTCCCTAGTCTCAGCTCTCCTATCTCAGTAAGTCGCTGTTCTGGTTATCTGGGAAGCATGCAGGTGCCAGATGCAGTCCAGTGTCCTGCCTCAGGTAGGCAAAGGGCACAGCCCGCCATGCTTCAAAACCCTGCGGGAAGTAGCCAAGGAGGAGGAGTGCAGACAGTTACAGAGCACCCCTTTACTTCCAGCCCCTGACTTGTGTCCTGAACCGTTGTTTGAGCACAACTCTCCCATCAGACAAGAAACACGAGAAGGAGCAGGGCTGTGGCAGTGCTCTGGGATGGGCGCATGCTTCAAGCCACGTGCAGAATAGCTTTTTCGGTTAGACAATGCTATAGGGAGCTTATATTAGAAATTAGTGATTGATTTTTTTGTTGTTGTTGTTGTTTTTTGTTTTTTGTACGCTCAAGGTCTTCTAATGAGACCTGATTAACAGGTTGGTTGGGGGCTCATCAGCTGCTGACAGATTGGACCTTTAAGCCTCAGGGGTGCTTGGAGGGTCCCAAAGGAACCTTTAAGGTGTGCAAAATCATGGGCTCTCTTCAGAATCTTCATCTATGTTATCTATAAGTCAAACTTTGTTTCACTAAAAGTGTTATTTTTTTTCTGGTCACAAAGCAGCTTACCATCAGAACCAAGCTTCCTCTGACTGTGGGAACTAGCTAATCTGAACATCGCAGTTACTGCTTCAGGTTGTGTCTCGGTGTGATAGATAAGCACAGAGGCACAGTTTGGGTGTTGTGTGAGGTGGAGCCGAGTTTGTTGTTTTCCCCTCTTCTGTGTTCAGGTGAAGATTGACCTTTCTAGATGTTTCACTATTAATTCTAAGCATGCCTTACAATGTAGCCCGAAGTTGCTGAAAACAGCGCAAGGGAGACATGAGGATAAGCTGGGGCAGTACGGATGTACTTCATGCTGGTGTCGTGCTTTGACACACTGAGAAATACTTTGGCAGGCCCCATTAAGCTGCTGTGTGCTTTTGAATGTATTTTATTTTCAGTAACTGCTGAATGTCATGACACATGTATAAACAGACACTTTTTCCTTTGTAATCTGTCTCTTCTTCCTGCATGATTCATTAACTGATGCATCAGCAAATTGATGCATTTCCCCTCTTCTAGAGGGGGATGTGTTAATTCTCCCTAATTGTGCTTTTATTTTCTTGGCATGGCTAAAGAGAGGTTTTGAACCTCCTTGGGGCTCTGATTTCTGCAGGTTTGGATTTACATATGCTGGGGATTTGTGCCTTTTGAGCTGAGCCACTGGTGTAGTAGTCCAAATTCAACTCCCTGAGCAAAGCTGCTGGGGGTGCCTCACATTAGTGACTTGCCTGACGCAGCAGATCTGGTCAGTCACCAGTAGCTGTTGACCAGTCTTCTAAATGGATAAAACCAGATAAGTAAATGAATCGTAATAGCATTGATCTTTGCCTCCTGCAGAATTAATTGCAGGAGGAATGAGACAGAAAAGTGATCTCATCAACCTGTGGAAGCCATTTAACAGGCTGCGATGGGAAGAGGGAGAGGGGTCCTCTCCATAGGTCTCAGCTTGCAGGTCTGGTGTAGTTTGGCTGATGGGTTTAACGGGAAAAGGGTTTAATTATTTCTTTAACTTACGTATTTTCTAGTATCTAAGTGGTCGATCAGCTTCCTTCCCCTGCTACATCACAGAAATCGATCTCAGCCAGCTTGGAAGAGCAGATTTTTGGAGATTCTTTGTGAAAAGGAGATGCTTCTTTGTGTCGGCTGGGTAATAAAAGAGCAGGAGGGCTCTGAGACAAACCAGACATAACTGACCTCAAATGATTTCCAGAACAAGAAATAATTCTTGTGCCGCTCTCATCCTTTTGGAGAGGAAGTGACAGACGGGAGGGAGGTGATTGTAGGCAGTTACGATTTTGCTTGGACCCTTTCTTTCCAAGCCAACTGTTGCAAGACTGCCACTATTGCAGTGTGCTTGCAAGTGTTCTTCTGCTTCAAGTATAGAAACAATAAAGTGTCCATCTCTGAATCTAACACAGCCAAGGCAGTTCTTTTACTCAGGTATTGTACCATGTAATAGCAGGTAGTGCTATGTACGTTCCCATAAGGAACAGAGCATTTTTATGGGTGCTTTTCTGTCCTGTTTGGTGGTTGTCTGTAAGTCCATGCACTGAGCATTACTGCTTGGGGCTTTCTGGAGATTCCCACAGATAACCCAAGGCAGTGATGTGTCACCCTGTGTGCTCTGAAACTGAGAAACACCGAATAAGACCTTTGTCAGAGCTTTGTTTTCCAATCTGAAACTGATCTGATCGAGTTTGTACCTCAGCGGGCTGGTGTCTGTCTAGAGCTGCCACAGGGCAGATGGACAGTGCTCGCCAGGTGTCTAGTGTGACAGTGCCCATTAATGTGAACTAACACTAGCGTTGTGCTCTACTGTCTCTCAAAGAGGTGTTTCAGTCTTTAGTTATCCTCCAGCTCAAACGGCTTGTTGTGCTGAAGTACGGAGCCAGATCAGCCTTTCTGAACACTTGGCTCTTGACTTCTTTGAGCTTTCTACATGGTTTGCTCACATATTAGAGTGCAATAAGCAGTAACGTGGAAATCCATTGATAAAACCTAGGGCTTTCTAAACTACTAGTCGTTGCTCATCCAAAGAAAAGCTGATGATTTTTTCACAGGAGCCAGAATTAGAGCCTGAATCTGGTAGAGCAGCAGGCACTTAACTGGAGGCAGTGGCATCAGCCTGGAGTCGTCTGGGAGCATCCTGGAGCTCTTCCATCCCTTGCTTCAGCAATATTTTCCACTTTACTGATTTCTTGCTGTCCCAGATGCCAAACTGTTAAATATTAACAATCTGCCTGGAAAGTTGAAACATGCCATTCAGAAGGTGTGGGAGCAGCTTGGGTGGTTACATCTTTCCAGGTGACTGTATAGGAAAGTACCTATCTTTTCCATACTTGCCTAGTGCGGTGGTAGGAGTGGCAAGTCCCATAAACTCTGTGCTGTTACGACCATGCCAAACAGAGGAGTGAAACCAAAGAGAGAACATGAGGAGTTTGCTGCATGCTTTGGTAAGAGATTCTTGATTAAATCTGTGGTCACCGGGCAGACAAGGTAGATTGGGTGCTTATGTGGGAACTTGTGCTGCTTTCATACATGAATACAGACTATTCTCTGGCCTTTGCTCAGATACAAAAATCCTATCTATGATAGTTCAACAGCACAGGAGAGCTTGCTGTCCCCTTGGGTTACAGCCCTTTGTGTATCTCAGCAGCCTGCCAGCGCTTGACTTCTGCATGCTGTCCTGGGGGAGGCAGAGGAAGGAGATCATCTCTGATCTGGAGTGAAGCTTTGTGATCCCTGTGTGTGATCTGACAGCAAGACGGTGAACGCCACCTCCCCAAAATGTACCTGCAGCCGTTCTGGGCTGCAGCAGGACTCCAGCCTGGCCTCGGACTGCATAGCCTGCAGGCAGTTTGTCTCCTTAAAGAGTTTTCCAGGAATACTGAAAATGGATTTAAAAGGTGTAAAGAGCAAATGACTAATGATTCTGAGGTACTTGTGTAGTAAACACTTTCTGTTGGTGGTGATGATTGGAGGATTGGTCATGTGTCCTAGGGTTTGGGGGACTCGAGGGTTCGCAGAGTGGGAGGGCTGATGTGTTTTCCTCCAGCACTGGCATTTGCTCCCCCCTATCTTCTCTCCGTGTTTTGTTTCGGAGGTCCTCAGCTGGACCTTCAGAGTGTAAAGCCTTTGCTGGCCTGAGGATGCCGTGAGTGGGAGTTGCCATGTTTCTTAATTGCTCTGGGAATTTCTTTTTAGTTGAATCATTCACTGCTGCCGCCTGGGTCTGGTGAAGAGTGATTTCTGCGTGTATCGTAGCAGCCTCGCTGAATGCCGTCTGCATATTGGAAAAGGTGCTTCATTTGCATGGTCAGAACAGCCTAATGTGAACTTGAACTTGTTTCCTTCACAATATTTTTGTTTTTTGGCTTGCTATTGGGTGATTCATCCTTGCCGGTCTGTTGGCATTCTTTATATAAACAAGTGGCTTAAACTGAGGTTTAGGAGGCCATATTGGGGTCTGATAGCATTTCTTGATCTTGGGAACTGTTGTCTTAAGCCAAAGTCTCGCCCAGACCCTGCGGTGTCGTCTCCTTATGTAAAAAGTCTACTGACTGCACACACGTCCTTAGAAATCAAAGTCCTGAAGAGAAGCAGGTTTTGGTTTCCGTTGCTTCCCTCATTTTCTGCTGTTTATTCCTCCAGCCTCAGGTCCTGGTGAGTTGGAATCCAGTGCTTGTGTGCAGTAATTCTGCTGCAAAGGGATTTTTATTGTATCAGTGCTATCTTGTGTCACTGATGGTAAGAGCTGTTAATTGCCACAACAAAATACTAAATCCAGGAGGTTTTAACTTCTACTTTGGCATCTGCTGTCCCTCAGCAGCGGTGTGTGTTAAGCTGTAGTCTGTCCCCAGAGCCTTATCATAAAAGCAGAGCAGCCTGTTCTAGAAAAGCATACCTGTCACTTAAATACTTGCTGCTCTTGGCCACCACAGACTTTTCTTTAAACTTCACTGTTCTATCCTGTTTAGAGTTACTTAAAGCACACGACTCTGCCCATTTCCTCTTTCCTTTTGTTATCTAAAATGATCCTGCCTGTTTCTGATAGTCAATCTGTGTTTCTTCCCTTTGCTTAACTTCGTTTGACTTGCTCCTTGTGGCTATCCAGAACAGGACTTTTTCTGAACGCACAGAAGCCTCCTCTTCTGACTGTTTGCCATAAGTTACACTGGAGAAGTAAACCCGATCTTTTTGCAGCAAGGGTGAGCAGCTCCTGTTGATCGTGGAAGGTGTGGACACAGCGGGTGTGCAAGGGGGCTCTGGAGAAGCTCCTTCCTTTTCTCCTTATACACAAAGCAGCTCTGTGTATAAATGCTGTGGCAGGAAACTTGGGTACCCCTTTTAAAATTTGAGTTGTGCTTGGACTGGAGAAAGGAGGTCAGTCCAGATTGACTGAGCTTGTGGGGCCAGGGAGGAATTGGCTGCTTTTGGGTAGTTATTTGCAGTAATGCTGTAAAGATGCAGTTACAGCCTTGTTTGATCTGCTTGTGGTGTATGGGGGCTCTTGACCACATGTGTTAATCATAAACCAGCCATCTTTTCACCACCAGCCCCTTGCAATCTCCTATTAATCTTTCTTGTTAAAGGTGGGGGGGGGAAATTAACCTACTCTTAAAAAAAGTATTAATTTTTAAAAGTGCCTCAGTGCACAGAGCTGTGGTGATTTAAGAGAAATCGATGTAACAGTTATTAAATTATATGAAAGACTTGGTTCTGACTGAAATGAAGAGTTTCCTGGAATAAGAAACGTCCTGGAACTTCCTATCGCTGTCCCGGAGTTATGTCTACAGGGAATGCAGATATTAAAATCAATTTGAAACCAATTAACTGGCTCTGGTGCCTTTGAAGCATTTTAAGAACAAGTTGCTTTACATGCTCATGTCTTTGTTTTTGCACTCCAGGGTTGGGGTTTTGGCTGGCTTAATTACACTTTAAAAACACTTTCGGTGAGATGCCTAACACTTACTTCAGGCCTTGGTTTAGAAAAATGAAGGCTGTGATTATAACGGCTCATCTGACCTAGTTACAGTAAGTATGGTGAAATTGTGTTGGTGATGACGGCGTGCGCTCCCCAGCAGGACAGCTGCGAGCGCAGTATTTGGGCGTCTGCCACTGCCCTGCTCTTGGCGTGGGCTCCTGCCTCACCGTGGCTCACCGCATGTAGGGTGCCTGGGTGATGACAGATCAGATAATGCACTTTGAGATGATCCACCAGATAACATGGCCACGCACCCGCCTGAGCTCCCAACTTGGAGCTGAGCGAGTATTGCCGTCGATGTACGAGGAGACAGTGGCATCAGCCTGGGCTGTCGGCACGTGTAAAGGGTTTGGCTGCTTCGGTGGTGAGCTGTGCCAGAGCCAGGCACACTGGTAACTGGTCAATGCCCGTGAGCTGGGTTCACAGCAAAGGGCCAGACCAGGCAGGTGTGTGCGGGTGCTGCAGCCCTTTCCTGAACTGCAGGGCTCAGGCATCAGCACAGGATGCACTGACCGAGTGCTTGGTTTGCTCTGATCGTCTGATTTAGCCACCCTGAGCTGGTTACCGAGGAGGAGGGGACAGATGTGGGATGCAGCTGTTACTCTAAACCAATGTCTCCTTTTGGTTGGATGACCTGTGCTTTAGGAGTAAACTTTTCCCTTCCATGTATAAGAGGAGCTCTTGGGACTATCTCAGGTGGAGATACCTGTGGTTAAGTGAGAGTAATTCTGCTTTTGAGGCATAATTTGTTGTCAGTTGTGCTTGGCTGCAGATTGCAGGAGCCAGCCAAGATGCCCGTGGCCCTAGGGAGCGGGTACGAGGGCCTGGAGGGCTCTGGCGTCTCCCCCGTTCCAGACTTGTTAGTTTTCATCTGTATTGCTGTCTTCAAACAGTGATGTCCACCTCTGGGCAGGAGAGAAGGCACAGGAGGTGATGGAGAACTGCCTTCTGAAGTTCTTGGCAAGCACTGTTCTCTGCCTCCTCCCCTTCATAAAGCTAACAAAAGCGGGAAAAGTACTGGTCTGAAACACAGAGTGCTCTTAAAAAATGCTGGTAATGTAATTTAATAGCAGACCACTGGGAGATGTTTTAAAATAGATGCTTTAATTCAAAGCAGAATCGGTCTGAGTCAGCCTGATCGAGTGAGTTTCCCTGTCTCCAGTTCTGCTGGCGGTCGCTGCGTGTCCTGATCTGTAATGCGCTCAAAACACCAGTGGTCCTACCACAGCAGTCCCCACGAGAAATATTGCCTTTGACAGGAACACCTTCTTCAGTCATTTTTCTTTCCCTGGCCTCATATGTTTGTGATTCCCTGAGTTGCAGCATCTTGCTGCCTGCTGCTACGCACTGGTTTCCTTCAGCTTTCAGGATCACCTGCAAGAGTTTACTCTCTCGCTGGCTTTCCTTTATGCTTCACAAGTTTTCCTGGTTTCTCCTTATTTTAAGGCTCTCTGCACTCCTGCCAGCCTGGGAGATCCCCTCTGCGCTTGCTCGGTGGCAGGCTGTCTCCTGGTCCTCTCCCCGTTCCTGAACAAGCAGCAATTGCCTTCCAAATTTCAAGTCCTCAAGGGAGCCGTGTGCTGGCAGGGCTTGCTGATCCGAACACCCCCCTCACGCACACTGAATTTCAGCTCTGGTTATAAAATACCTACCAGCTGCTTTGTTATCCTTGTTCTTAGTGTCTGTTTTAAAAATAAACCATTTGTGGTCTCAACTTTTCAAAGCCTCTCAGTGCAGTCGCTCACCACGCACCTTGCTTCCTCTCGCTCGCTTTTGAAACTAGAGCAGAGGCTGCCCTGTGCGTGGCAGGAATGGCTCTCAGTTCTCGAAACAGCCAAAATGCAAAGCAAAGCCTTGCACCCAGCTGGGTGAAACCAGCCGTGTCATGGGAACAGGAGAAGCTAGGCATGGTCTGTACAATACATCCTCTCCCATCTTTCATGCCTGTGAAAAAACCCAACCCTGTTAGGATAAACTGCATGTACTCTTCCACCCTTTACCTACTCGTAGACTTATTTTTCCAAGACACATTGCTGTGATCTGATTATACATCCTAGTCACTGCTCAGGTATCCCTCCCGTGTGTGCAGCTGCCTGTTTGCATGGGGTGGGTACCCAGCAGCTTGGCTTGCAGAGACATTAGGGGCCTGATGGCTTTTTTCACGTGTGTCTCACCGGGTCGGGAAGCGGAGCCTGGAGTGTGCTTGGACATGTCTGAATATCCCATCTTTTGGCAGCTAAGTATTTCAGGAAATTTAATCCTGAACTCTTTGGTTGCGTGAGGGTGATGAGCTGCCAGGTCTTCTCCTGTACAGGTGTGTTAATCTATATTGATTTGTATCTGTGCTTTCCTAGAAGTTCAGCACATGCTTTCCAGAAACCACCAGCGCGTTCAGGAAGCTGTCCTGTAGGTCAGTGATTAGGAGGTGGTAGAGGATGCTGTGAAGGTTGCCCAAGAAAGTAGCTAACTGGGTGGTACATTTCAGGTTTTGCTGGAAGACGGTAAGTCAAATTAATGTGAATGCTGGAATAATTCTGCCTTCCTGTCCCTGTCTGTCAGCATGCGTGTTCATGAATTAATTGTGGAGAGTAGAAATGCTGTGGCATGCCTTCTCCCCTAGGAGAGGTTGTTAAAATTCCAGGTGGCGGTTTCTCAGTGGGTTATCTTGCCCTCTGTGATTATATTACTGTGGTCTTGCAAAATCAGTTTAGCAGTCCTGGTTATCTATAACAATGTCATACATCTTGCTTCCTTTTGGCAGTCCACTTTTGTTGCCTACATTTTGCCCCATTTGTCCACTAACAGAAAAAGAAGAGGAAATAAACCACCTGTTTTTTAAAGGTTGCATAAATAGCAAGACCTTGGTAGTCTTAGGCAAGAGTTGTTGGTTTAATCAAGGTCACACAGCAAGGCAGTCACCAGCAAGTCACTAATTAAGACATTTCAAAAATGTATTTGGTCTCTTCACTTCAAATGTATTGTTAAAGCACCTATCCCAAGCTCCAGGGCACTACCAGCTAATTAAACACAATCAAATTCAGATAAAAGCAGCAGTGAAAACCCACTGCCTTTCTCCACCCCAAACCAGCTGCCCACAGAAACCAAATGCTTCATTTTCRCCACAGTTCCTGCAGAATGCCTCTTCTGTAGCAGCACTTGTGTAGCTGCAGCTCGCAGCCTTCACCAGGAGGTGAAATGTGCTCTAATAACAGGAAGAACCCAGCAGCGATGCTCCAGCTCCTCCTGGGGCGAGGGCTGCTGGGGCTGCCCTTTCCTCGCTTTCTCTGACCGYGGCACCAGCATCCCTGGCTGTAGTCTGAGTGCCTGGGGAAAGGCACTCATTCTTTCCCATTTGCTTATTGAAAAAACTCTTCTGGACTAGGTGTTTTGCATGATGGAACATGGATCCTCATTATTAAGGGCTATTAATGTATTAATCCCCGTAGAACCGCTGTGCTGCAGTTGGTTGTACCATGTACTCAGCTGCCCTTGGAAATGAGCCCTGTTGCGGCTTTACTACCTGCGGGTGGTTTTCCAGCCCCAGGACCCTGCGTGTCTTTCTTGCAGAGGCCGGTCCTCCTTCCTCATCCGATGTTGTAAAGCAAAACTACCCCCCTCTGGTTTGTCTCCCCTGACTCTCAGAGGGGTTGGAGAGCACCTCATTTTCTGCTCTCATCTCTTGCAGGCCTGGTAGGGGCTTTGCTGTCTTCTGTCACTCCAAAGTTTTGTTTTTTGAGGAGTGCCTTTCAACGTGGGATTTTCCAGCAGTTCTCGGCACGAGGCCCCAAGAGCACTTGCATCAGCAATGACAGCAGGCACCAAGCGCCAGCTCTAACGCAGAACAGCGATGAGCTGCGTTTCACTTGAAGCTGTGCCATGGTTGCGTGGAAAGACTCGGAGCAGGAACAGAGGGATCTGCAGCCAGCGCTCCTCTCCCTGTCCTCAGCGTGTGCATCTGCACTGCTGGGTTTGTGCTCTCCCGGCTTTGCTGGCCAGGTTGAGTCCCTCTCCCTGCCCTCCTCTGGCRGCACGGCTGCACAAGAGCATTTAGCGGCGAGCCTTGCCAAAGCTGCGCTCCYGGGCACGGAGCGGTGCCGTGTCCAGCCCAGGTCGGAGCCCGTGGGAGCTGGGGGGGGACTAACCCCGCGGCCAGAGCCCGGCACCGGTGCTGCCGCCGGCTGTGCCAGGGAGAAGCAAACAGGAACCTCTTGCACCCAAAGCAAACAGAAAAATTCTCATGGTTTTTCTGCAGGGCGGTGGGTACTCTGGCAAATTCACTTCTCCTTCAGCCTCGGGCTGTGTTGGAGCAGACTTTCCTTAAGCTTACGATGACTGAATTCCTTTTGGATGTGCCTTTTTTGTGCCTTTTTCGCTTCCCCACCAGAAAATTTGCTTATTTCTGTTACCAAAACTGTTAAATAAAGTCAAAAGGGAAGGCCTTGGAAAAAGAAGTCAATGTTCCTGGACCCAGAAAAATCAGAGTGATCTAGAAAAGAAAGTTAAGAAAATGGCTACTCCTTTTTATTCTCTAATTGCAATATTTGGGGTGGGGCAGATACTGAAGACAAAAGAAAGCACATGGCTCTTGGCGGGGGGGGGAAGCTGCGAATACTCTTCATAATCTTTTTCAGTCTGATTACTTCATCTGAGCCCCTGAAATCGGGAGGGCAGGAGCCCCCAGCCCCAAAGCAGGGGCTGCTGTAGGGGAAACACTGGTGTTTTCTTTGATGGACGGAGGGGGACGAGCCAAGGGGAGCCAGGACCTCTCCTGGCTCCCGTGTCTGGCCGCGCCGCTGCGGAGCACAGCTTTGTTTACAGTGTATCTGTGGTTGAATTACACCACATACAGTAATTCTCATCGCATTGCCAGTAATTTCACTGACTTACCAAGCAGGCATCATTTCCTGAAAGTCAGCCCTTGTACTTAGAGGAAGTAAGAGCACTCTCCTTCATGACTAAACACTATATGCAAATTTCCACAGGCTTAGGACAGACGCACTGTATGGCTGTCCTTTTTTCCTCCATTTTCACTCCTTTCTTCTGCATGTTAATTTTTAAAAACCCTTGATGAGCTCTCTTCCTGGCTGTTGCTGCTGTCGCGGTCATGAATGAAGACCTTTCTCCATTATATACTGAAAAATCTCACCTTACTGCTTCATCCACGTCCTGCTCTGCCAACAGCAAACTGAATGCTGTTTTAAAATGTCCCAAATGCAGTTCTGGCTAAAGTTCCCATCTCTCTACAAGGTAATGCCTGATTTTTCTTTTTTTCTCCTCCTTGGAATTCCCGGTGTGTTTTGTTTGCGAGGGTAGCCAGCTCCAGCTGCTCTCCCGGGCTTGTGTGTCCCCCGTCATTTTTGCAATGGCAGCAGAGGTTTAGGGGCGATGACTCTTGATGCAGGGCAGTGGGAGCAGATTTACTGTGCTGGAGATGTAATTTGTACTTTGCTGAAACGTGTGGTACTTGGAGACTGTTCCTGTCGGTTAGAACTTGGTCACTAACTGCGAAACTTGGAGGAAGAGGAGCTGTGTGGAGAATTGATTGGTGTGTTTATGTAGTTGTAATAGCTTTTAGGAGTTTTATTTTTAAACCAGATGCTGGGTACAGAAAAGCAAGGGAACTGCTTGCCAGCCAGAGCACTGAACCCTTAAGACTGCTTACATTTGCAGCTGTTAATTCTTGATTCTGTCTTTCCTGAAACATAATTTGCTTAATCTATGATTTTCAAGACACCAAATCTTTCTTGTCTGGCAGCATAGCTTTGTTTGTGTATGTATGTTTGTGTGTGCCTCTCTATATATATGTTTTGTTTTGTTTTGTTTTTTTTAAAAAAACCCTATCAACTGTGTGCTATGTAGCGGAGTAATTGATAGTTACTGTGCAGAGGGAGTATTTGTTTCCTCTGTGTCTGGATTGTGAGCAAATAAACCATTTATATTGATGGCTTGATGGCCAAAAATATTTTTAGGATGCATACTCCTTCTGTATTTAGACTTCACCTGTTCTTTCATTATTTTTAACAAAGACTTTGTTTTGGCCAAAGGAACTAAGCTGTTTCCAGTGGCTGGGAGAAAGAGGTTAAGTGTTTGGGTTGTTTCACCCTGATTTTTTTCTGATCTTTTCTAGGGAGTTAATTCTTGGTTTTGATAACATTTCTGTTTCAGGATAATGATAGAAATAGTGTGTCATAGTAGCATCAACTGGTGATTAATTTGCACTCACAGTTTAGAAGTCCAGCAAATGATTATCATTGATTTATCAAGTTATTCACTAGAGCATCTTCTGATATGAAGACCAGACAATGATTTGTGATCCTCTATCTCCTGTTCTAGTATGTTGATGTTACTTCAACTTCAATGTAAAAAAAGAACACGCTGGTGAGACCCATAGCCAGCAGCTGTGCATCGGCTGGCTGTTGACCCCTTATAAAATTCTCCTTTAAGCAGTCACCCTGCTGTAAGGGAATCGCCCTTTCGCCATTTTATAGCGGGTTTCTATAAACTTCATCTCTGACTCGAGCAGTTAGTTCTGAACCATGTTTTCACAGCAGACTTCGAAGTCTCTGTTTGTGTCCGTCCTTCTGTAACAGGAGAAACTGAGAAAAGTCTGTGCTGTGAGACGCAGCACTCAGGGTTGAGATCTTCAAGCTAGCATTTCACCCAGGTGTTTGCTGTCCTGGTGCACAGGAGTGTTCAACAAAGCAGGCTGAAGAGATGGAGGCAAAGCAGGTCTGCCAGCCCCCTGTGGTAAAATTCTCCCACCAGTGATGATCTGCAATGTGCTGTCTGGGTTTTGGTTGCAAGCTATGCTAAATTGGAGGGGGGGCGAAACAAAAAAAATTTAAAAAAACCTCCCAAACCCCCCAAAAACAAATAGCCTAATTCCAGAAATAAGATTTACGTAGAGAATGGTTGCAGAATAGCGTTTCAAATAAAGATCCTGCCTTGTGGGATAACTTCCATCTGTTGCAGAAATTGGACTTCCACTGAAACATAAAATAAGTGCTATTACTGTAAAAACCTCTTATTTCCAATGGGAAAATTTTAAAATTCTTATTAATCAGCCTTAAACAGGGACAAAATAACTCGCTTCAAATCCTGACGACTGAGATGGGTGACCTCTCTGGAGTGATTTCACTGAGCAGCTTCTCAAGCACGTCAGACCATTCGAAAAGCAGAAGCAGCGCTTTCCAGATCTGGGAGCTGGCTTTGCAGTCCCTCCGCTCGGCTCATCGCCCCTTTCCTGCGCTCGCTGCACCTGTAACCTCCTCACTCTTCATGGTTTCTTGGGCCATCTCTTCTACCCCCAACATCTTCATCTCCTTTTCAGCTGCTGCTGTCTGTGTGTCGGGGGCTCGGCACCTTTTGGCTGAGGGTCTCTTCTGGCTGGGATCAGCTGTAACGGGTATCACAGTATCAGTGGCTCTGACAGTGGCTTTATCCCGTTGAGGAAAGGAGTCCTTTTGCTCACTCTGTTGTTTCGTGAGCTGGTGGTTTAGGTGACGATCTTTCCTTGCCCTTGAGGAGACTAAGGTAGCTGCTCCTGTTTGCTCCATATAAACCAGTGGAGTAATTAGTCAAGGCGTGGTTTATAATGACACAGGTTGTAGTTATCAGTATGGCTTTGTATTAAACAATTACACTGCATTTTGTATATAAGCAAGTCTAATTTACTGGGGTTGCACTGTAAGCTCTTCAGGGCGGGGATCTAGCGCATTACTAGTTTTAGTGCTCTTTAGATAACGTAATTAGGTAAGACAAATGGGAGACTCTGAAAGTTTGTGACTTGCCTCGTAATACTGCAAGAGGATGGGCTCACTGAAGTCATTTCCAGGACTGGTATTATCCTCCCTCTGACTTGGAGGCTGATTTCCTCTTCCCCGTTTCAGTCCAGTGCCCCGAGCAGAGGGAGTGGTGGTGGAGGTGGTGGGGCTGGAGCCTTCGCTGGGGCATTGAAAGGGCTGGGGTCAGAAAGGCGGAGGGCGCTTGCCGGGGTATCTGGGGTTGTGTTACAGTGCTCTGACATGTCCCGTTGCTATTCCAGCCCGGCACTTTCCTCTCTTCGGGACCCTAATGGGCAATGGCCACTCTAGTCTGCTCTACAGCCTTCTTGTTGCCATGCCTATGTGTTTGCAGACGTTTCCTCCTGAACAGTGGTATTTGCAGATGAATAAAACCTGCACAGAAGTGTCTCGCCGTAGCTCAGCAATGAGACCGGGTGGGGATCTGAGACCATCCAGCTCCTTGAGATGCTGCTGCTGCTGCTGTCCCTGGGTGGTGAAGCCCTCAAGTGAAATGCTGTCAGTTAAATGCCAAAGTGGATCCATGTGACAAAGTTTTTCATAATGAAAAGAAAAAACAAAAAAMCACTGGCTAAACAAAGCTGGGGTTGCCTTGCAACTCCAGCCTTTTGGTTTAGCTCTTTCTTGCCTGTAGCATGGTATCTCCCAGGCCTGCCTGTCCTTGAGAGAGGAAAAACATGCTTCTGCTCTCAGCATGCAGATTATAATAAATGTCTTTCATCTTTTAGATTTCATGTCAAGGATGATGATGTCTCCTCTTGCTTGTTATGAATAGGAACTAGTTCTTGCACCTCCTCATGTGAGCTGAGCTCTCAGGGCTTGTTGGGAGCAAGCTTCTGCTCTTCCTCCTGCCTGCCAAATGTTGTGTGACGGGTGCGAGGTGGCCAGGCCCCAGGTGTGCTTTTTTTAGTTTTGCATTCAGGATCTCCCCAGGCAGCTGTGAAAAGTAGCACGTCTGCGTCTCGGGACTGGCTGCTTAACCAGCCGTTGTTCATTGCCTGTGGACAAAGCACTTGTACCATCACGGATTTCGAGTGGGAGTGTTGTAGTTCCAGGTCCATCTCAGGAGCTGTTTGTGTCACTGTGTTGTGGTGGGTACTCAAAGAAGATAATAGCTGTTGTTTCTAGTGCTGGGCTTTGAAAGAAACTTCTTCAAAGCAATTCTTATGAGCCTCTTGATACCAGTCTGTATTTATCCTCTGTGTAGTATCTGGACTGTCAGACACCCTAAGCGGAGTTTCCAGCTGTTTCGGGTCCTCTGACTGCTGCGTAAGTCCAGTGAATCAGGTACCAGAGCAGACGGGTGAAGGAGCAGTCCATCTGCCTGTCCATCTCTCTCTCCCTCCTTTCTGGGAATGGCCAGAAGAGTTGCTACAAAATTGATCTAAACTGTTTTATACCAGGCGTGATATGAGAGAGTAGTATTAGGTGGAATTGTTAAACTCTCTTCCTAAGCCCAGATGTCAATGCTCTCTGCTTTACCCATGTCCTGGTTGGGTCTGAAGACGTGTGGTAGCACAGGAGTGGTGACAGTCCAGAGGCTGTTGAACTCCTGCAGCGCTTGTTCTTGGGATCTTGACTCCAGAGGAAGAAGCAGAAGGGTGGTGAGGACAGCAAGGGGAGATGATGGCTTGTTTCAGCAGCACAGTGGTTCGAGGTAATCAGCAAGTGTCTCTGCAGAGGACTGGAAGGTTGACAGATGCAACAGACCTTGGGAGGTGGGAGTTGATGGGAAAAAAAATCTCAATAGCATGAACACTGTTAGCTTGAATCCCACATATACTGCCCGTACAGTAGTCTAGGTGAGGAGCGTAAGGCTGTGGGAGGTAGACAGGCAGGTTCCTGCAGGGTGCACAAGGCACTTGCTCTGGCCAAGAAATGCCATATTTAGCCAAGTGTTTTCCTGCTTTCTCGAGTGCGAAACAGAGCCCCATTTCCAGAGATCACTTAATTCCAAGATGATAAATCTAGGTGCCTGCTTCAGTCTCTGAAAAGCCTTGGTTTCTGGGTAATCCTAAAATAGCCACAGAAATATCAAGAGTAAGAGCTGCACAGGAAACGCTGCCTGTCTGCTGTTGGGCTGACAGCAGCGGTGTCACACATGAGCACAAGGACCCGGTGCTAGCAGGAGGGTGTCCCGCATAGCAGTACCGCCCTGGTAGCACAGCCTAACAAACAGCCTTTCTCCTTGAGCCTTTGGGTCCCCCCAGTTGGTTTTTGACAAATACAAACTTTACACATTATGCCTGCAATCTCTGTTACTGCTTGCCTTTACGTTAGTGCATCGGTGCTCTCGCACAGCTGCCAGTGCCTCCACCTATGGCTTTGGAGGAACGACTGTCGTCTTGGCTGCCAAACAAGACATATCTGGGAAGAAGGTGAAGGGAACACGTCCCGATGGTTTTAAACACTGCAAAACCACAACTTTTGATAGCAATAGCGGGGGAGTCTGACCCAACTCTTGGCCCAAAGCCCTTAGGAATAGTGCAAGCAGGCTCAGCTGTTCATGATTTTATGTCAGGCAGAGCTAAGTGACTTTTAAAAAATCTTTGGCTGCCTTTCTGCCTTGTAGTAGGAAATTGGCCCTTAACTGGAAATGAACAGCGATTTCTCCTCATATCAGACACTGCGGTTCTCCTGGCAGCCACGCTGCGGTATTATTGCACTCATTTGGTTATCTGGCCTTAGCGGAGAGCTTGAGCTGGCTGTGTACTGACAAACCTGACCCTTGTGAAGAACCACAAAACTGATTTGTGTTGGCAGAGTCCTATGGGGCACCAAGAAAGAGCTGTTGGTCTGTCTGCATATTCCTTTGGGACAGAGGCACTTCCAGCAGGACCTGTGTGCTGGAGCTGGGTGTTTCAAAGTACGTTGCTCTTCAGTAAACAGCAGACAAAGTTTTTCTGCTTTGAAAAAGTTTGAAAGTGGTATTTGATGTGGAAGGAGAGCTGAGGTGATGTGAGGGAGTCAGGGAAGGTGCAGTGATCTGTGCCAGAGCTAGGGATGTAGAGTAGGAAGTGCTTTTCAGCTATTGGTTCTTGCCACCTGAAATTTGAAAAAACAGACAAGGAATTGATGACAGGGAGGGGACTGAAGGCTCCTTCTGAGCTAGAGTCCGCATGACTCAAACCACCATCATCACTGGGTTGGCACAAAATAAAACACTTGTAAGCCATCTCAGCGCAGGCACCAGAAAAAGAGCAAGGGCAGAGCCCGATCCTCGTCACTGAAGCACATTCCATTCTTGTCCAGACTGAGGCATGCCCTTGGGAAGAGGATTGGTAGATTTGCCAAGATTGATCCAGATGCAAATCCAGATGACACTAGCGCTCCTTCCCCACTGCTCCTGGCAGCCTTGTTTGTGCAGAATGTGGCACAAGGAGACTAATTTTTTCCAAAGCCTCCAGGTATTGCTGTGTTATAAATTGCAGTTACGCAGCTGTGTCATTATCAGGTGTAGCTGGTACTCTGTGGGCTTCTGTGCATGAATGAAACGCTTGAGTTCTTTGGGTGTTAGGCTGAGGACTTTTCACCCCTCAGCAGTCTTTTTAATCAAATACGAAGTTGAGGTGACTGTCTTGTTCAACACTCCTCTTTCTTCCACTCCTGTATGTGGAGATGCGCACAGTCTGAGTTAGTCTTGAACGTGTACCAGCACTTCTGTCCGGTCAATGTTTTTCCTACTTTTTCAAGAAACTGAGATTTTAAAACAGCTGCTTAGAGCATGTCCTCATTTACAAGTTAATTTCGAAGTTCTGTGGAGCATGAAGTAATGGAGCTGCTCATTTAATAGCAAGAAATTAAAACTTCCTGGATGAGTAGGTGTGAGAAAGGAGCTCTCTGGTCTTCTCATCCTGCGTCCTCTAACTGTGGTCATTTCTCCATTTCAGGATTCTTCATACCTCGATGAGCTCTCCAACAACAACTCCCTCTTCTCATCCCCTGCGGATTCCCTCTCTGACATTGCGGATCCTAAGGACTTCT
The DNA here is from genome assembly GCA_035582835.1 of Phoebastria nigripes. NCBI lineage: Eukaryota > Metazoa > Chordata > Aves > Procellariiformes > Diomedeidae > Phoebastria > Phoebastria nigripes. The sequence goes on from JAYKAV010002960.1 coordinate 103,890, forward strand.
TGCCTGCCGATAGTCTGAACCACGTGCCAACACTATGGGATATAAACACGCCGCAGCAGAACCAAATAGAGGTATGGGCTGCTCCTCTTCCATCCTCCCCATCAGACAATAAATACCTCAGGCTTCATCCCATGGTGTTTTCACCAAGAAATCAAGAAACTAACCCGATTCCCTACAGGGGTGAAGTTGCAGTACGATGATGTTGTTTTGCTATTACCAACTTCACTTGAAGAGGGAAGGGGTGAAGTGATTATACACGCTTTAGTCTCCTGGAAGCAGGAGAGAACCTGCACATCCTCAAAGGGATACGTGCACTCTTTCAGAGTGTGGTGCAGGCACTAGCTCTTTCTTCTGACAGCTGTGGCAGGTGGGTGCCTCACGAGGAAGGTGTATCCCTAAAACATTCAGCAGGTCCAGAGTGACCTGCGACAGGGCACTCGGGAGTGCTGAAGAGATGGACTCAAGATAAAACACCATGACATAGATCATTAACTGTCCCCAGCAGCAGCCACCACCATTTGTTTATTCTCCATGGCAGATATTTTAGTAACAACGACTAAAAAACAAACTCTGTCTCAACTTAAGACTAACCATTTGTGTTTACTTTGTGAGTCCAAATCCCTGCAAGCTTTTACATCTCTGAGTTTTCCTGGGCGTGTGATCTCCCGGCAGTCCCACAGCAACATGTGGTTCTGTGCATTTTTACCAGCCTTCTGCCATCTGTTTTCCCGCATCTGTTGGGACTGATTACTCACTATTGCACAACCTGGTATCAGTCACCACGGGTAGCCACCGGCTTTGGTTGTTGGTGGAACCAATACCATACACATCTGCTGAATCTCTAGATCTCAGCTCTCACAGTGGATGCCCAGCCGTGCAGTAGGTTTCCTTTGTAGGTCATTGTCTTATGAAGATTGTGGGGGGAAAAACATCCAACGTGAACGCCCCAGAAGGCAGTCTGGTATGCCTGTGCTTTAGTCACTGTTGTATTTTGAGGTTCTGTCATGTTTTTAGAGGCTGCATTTTGCAGTTAGTAGTGTGTCTGACTGTATTTCCGTGATGAACACTGGCTGTTTGTCACAGCTTGGAAATAAGAGTCTCAGCAGCAGTTCTGCTTTGAAATGATGCTGCTGTGTGGCTCGGTGACAGGTTGTCATTGAAGGAGTGTGGCTTGGTGGCGAGGGTCCTGGCCTGGGACTTGGGTAATCAAAGCTCCTGTCTGCCTTAGACTTTCTGTGAGATCTTAGGCTGTTCATGCAGATCCTCAAATCAGACATGTGAGCTCTTGCTGAAATCAGTGAGATTTGATCACCTTTATAGACCTTTGCAGYGTCTGCTTGGCCCCGAGCATGGCTGTAATTGGAGGCAGAGAATACCACTGYCCTCCTTCCCGTGGATAAATGTGTTACAGATCAAGGGCCACGCCGCTGTGCTGGCAGCGAGGGCTGCACAGGCAATCCACACGCAGCCTGGTATCTTTGGACCCGTTTGAACTTGAAGTTTGAGACAGCAGGAAGAGAGCTGAGCTATTTGAACCAAAGAAATGGCTGAAGACATCACAGGCTTGTAAACTGGATGATTAAAAAAGCTAGAAAACAGATACATCCCCCAAGACAGAGAAGGCATGTGCCTTATTACTCCTAGTGTCCTATTATTGTTGGTTTTTTACATAGTAGCCTAAATCACTACAGAAATAGTTCTGTGGTGTCCTGTTTCTAAACATGTGAGCTCCGGTCGAGATACTTGATGCCTAAAAAAGCTTGTAGTTTTGTGACTGTGGAGTATATAGCGAAAAACTTACTGGGAAAAGCTGTTCTAAATCCAGCGTAAAGAATGCAAGTGAGAAACAAATATGTGTCATGTAAGTGTGAGACTAACTTGTCCGACCGTAGCGGAGCAGCCGTCTCGGGTCTTGTTGCATACTGTTCTTCACGTCCTCCCCTTTCCCCTTGTTGTCCTGCAGAGCACTTAAGTTCAGATAAGGCCAATTAACTCCTTGGAATTCCATTTATAAACGACTTCCTTTTGAAAAGAATCTCTAGCTATTTTAAACATTGTCTTATCTGTGTTTTCTGAATACGGAGGTGGTTGGGCGGTTTTTTTGGTTGCTTTTTTGGTGTGTTTTTTTCTTTTACTGGTTTGAAATTTTGTGACGAGATGTCAGTTAAGTACATCCTAGTCAGGAGATTTCAGTTTCATTTTTGCATGGGAGGTGGTAACTCACAGGACACTAGGTAAATGGATTGTCAGATTGACTCATGATTGGCAACTGTTTTACTACCTGAATTTCAAATACGCTTTTTTTTTGTTGTTGTTAAAGGAGGCAGACAAGTGATCTGTTGCAAAATCTCGAGGCAGTGCCAAAGAAAAGGTTCCTCACTGTAACATTCAGTGCAGGACAGAGACTTTGCTGATACCCTGCACCAATATACAAACAATTTAGATAATCTTTCCCTGTCCCTTCCCACGTCATTGCACCACCATCATTTTCCATAAAACTGCAGGACTTTTGGCTTTTGAGTAGCCAGAGCAGTTACTAAGCTACAGTACAAAACCGGACGTCGGTCACGTTACACCGTATGTAACCTAGGTGAATTCAGTCCTAATCCATTTGGATACAGTACATCCAAGCAGTTGTAGCTGTGTAGTCACCTTTTACCCAGGAGCAATGGCCAGCCTTGCACTGTCTTGTCAGGACAGTAGTTAATTTACTGGGACAGAATTTCAATCTCAGAGATTCAGGTGGAGCAGAAACAGCAATCTCTAAACAGCTCTGATACGTGGGACATCTCATAAGTGAAACTGGATGCATCCTGCGTGAGACCCACGTATAGATCCCAGGTACAAGAACGGCCTTGTACCTTGTCCTCTTGAAAAAAGAAAAAAAAAAGAACTGTCTTCTGTTGTGTAGCAATTTGAAGATACAGTGTGGAAAAGACCATACCCGTATTTTAGCTTTCCCCCTTCTTTCTATCAGCTGTCACTAGCACTGGGGAAATGGGTTTACAGAAAGGGGGACAGAGCAAAATTGGAGAGAAGCATCACAGTGAGACTGCGCAATGCTGAACGTTTCAAGCTCACTTAAGAAACCCTTATCTCGAGCGCCAAGGGCTGAAGCTTTAGGTGGAGTGTTTGTGATTGAAGAGGAAATGGCTGGTGCAGAGCTGCCTTCGTGTGCCCGTGCGGAGAGGACTGTTATCCATAAAGAAAGGAGACGTATATAATGTGTTGGCTCTGTTTATCGTTTCAGGAATGGGCATGGAGGGAAGAGCTACTACACTGTTAAATATTTGCAGGAGTTAGCAGAAGAAACGCACTTGCTTCATTTGTAATGAAGTTGTGAAATACCTTTTAAAAGTAATTCATGTAATCCATTGTGTTTTCTCACAACCATCTCACGAGTTTACAGTGTTTTTAAGATTGGGTAAGCAAAGCCCTGCCTCTGAAGCCTGTAGCTAGAATTTTTGTGAGCTGCTGACATAGTTTTTTCTAACTCATTCACAGCACTTTAAAAATGTGAACACCCTTCTCCTAGCTCAATACATAGGGAATGAATTTATGCAGGGGGGAGTGGGCTTGTCAGCCACATGTGACTGTTTCTTTTCCCATGGAAGTCACAGCGAGATGGGGCGAAACAGAGAATAATGCAAAGAGGAGAAAAATGGAGTAAGACTGAATCTTTGTGCAATTGTCAGAGGCTTTACTGAATGAGTCTCTCTCCTGCTTACATCCCAGTGTTCTCATGTATGCTGTGTATGCCTCTTATGTTAATGTTTTTAGATACGTAGCATAGAGTAAGGAGAAAATCAAACTGGGAGGTGAGCAAGAGTAGAGAAAGGAAGGAATTGTGCAAGTTCAGTCTGGGGCAAGATGATGTGTCGCCCACTATAGCTCCTGGTCCCACCTGGACTGGCCCTCACAGCATGTTCTCAGCTATGTGTTTAGTTTTTCAGTGCTCCAAACGTCCAAGGTTTCTGTCACTTCCTTTGCAATACCTGAGGTGAAATGCTGTGTGCCAAAGCCACGTGGCTGAATTGGGATAGCAGGGATTTATACTTTGAAGACTGTGTGATGCAAAACCAGACCTGCATTGACTTTCCACTGCTAGAACTGAGAGCASCGTGTCCTGCCATTCCAGCAGATCTGGGCCTTTCTCTTGCCTAAGAAGAAACTTTTATACTGAGCTGAGATTTGTAGGTGGAGATGTTTCACCTGCTCTCCAGATTTGTTGGCACTGAAAATAGCTCTTCCGTCCAGCTTCCTTCTGGTAATTCTGACTCAGGCTTCCAGTAATGGAGGGTGTTTTTTCTTTCTTCTTTTTTTTTTTTTTTTTTTTTTTTTTTTTTT
>JAYKAV010002960.1:108251-134635 GCA_035582835.1 Phoebastria nigripes
TTTTTTTTTTTTTTTAGTTTAAAAAAAGGAAATAATCGGAGTGTTTATGCTTAAGAACTTCCCATCTTTCACTTCTGCTGGTGGAGTATGGGTCTCTAAGTCTGGCACTCTTCACAGGCTATAAACTTGAAGAAGTGCTGCTTCTGGAGTTGCTGATTACTTTGGATGCCATGAGCTGCTGGCTTGACCTTGCTCACTGTCGGGAAATTCCAATGTGATTTTGTTTGCGTGGGGGCAGACAACGGATCTCCTTGATTGTGCCTTCCCAGCTAGGAGTGTCTTGGGAGCTCTCCTAGCTGGCTGCGGTGCAGCGGGCTGGATGGTCCAAAGCCATCATTAACTCTGAGACAGCAGTTGGCGCCTGGAGAGACCTGGCCAGCCCGTACGGCAGCCTGACCCCCACCGTCGCTGGCCTGGTGGGGGTCTCGGTGCGGTTTGAGCTCCTGGGCCACATGGCTGGTCTCTGTAGTGGAGGTCCTCACCAGTGGAGGTCCTGGTCTCTGCAAGAGTGAGGTGAGCCTGAGGGGCAGCTGGAAGCATGCAGGCTTTGGTGGTCACAGGCAAAGGATAGCAGTCCTTAACCTTGGGACAGCTGTTAATTGGTGCTGACCCACGGGTTGTGCTCTGGTGCAGTTATCTAATTACTTTGAACAGTGGTTTTAATGCTAAAAACAAAATTGCAAAATCGTTAAGTAAATGCTTGCCTCAAGGGCAGTTTGTAAGAAGATGTAAAGTGTTAGTGTTCTGATTTAATGCTTGGTCCTTTCCCAGTGATGGCTTTTGGTTGCAATTTTGTTCAGTCTTTCCCATTCCCCCTGTTTGGATCTCCTCGGCTGTACTCCAGTCTCCCCTTCTGGTCCCCAAAGTGATGCTGTTTCTCTTCCATTAGCAAATCCATCCCAGAGCTCTCGGTTGGACTCACCAGTTCAGAATAAAACACGTGATCCCGCAATGAGAATCTGCACAGCTCCTTTTAATGAGGACCTGTCTTGTCAGGAATGGCAAAGCAGTTTTGTACAGAGCTCCCTTCAAAGCAAATGGGAAAACTAACGTAACTGCTCCAGTGCAGAGCAAATCCAGTATTCCCATAATAAACTTCGATCGGGTCTTGACAGGGACTGCTGGCTTGTAAGAGTCCTTTGAAAGTGGCAATGTTTGCACAGGTAATCTGTTAGTGCTAATGGGAGGTGTATGAAAGGTGGGCTTATGCCTGAGATCTCGTGTTTAAAGGCAAAACGTGCCATTTTGGGGTGACCCATCTTAATGCTGTGTAGTTTGGCAGAAAGACTCCTGTCCTGCAGGTGTGGGAGGACACGTGTCCCTGCAGGCTTTCATCACACGTGGGCACACGCACAAAATGTTCACACCTTGCAGGAATGTATTTACCTTGGTCAGTTATTCCCTCTGTGTGTGTTGACAAAGGCATGTATGGCATTTGCAAGATTTATTAGTTTCCAGAATTATTGCCCAGAGCTTTTCATTCACAAACAGAAAGTATTAAAGCTGACTGACATCATCAGAGTGTAAGATCTAAGTATAGAGCACAAGTATCTTTACTGTTGTTGTATTTTCATACTTGTTGGGGTTGGAGGGCTGAGGGTTAAGACTGCTTTCTCAGCTGCACCCTTTCTGTTCCAGCTGTTCTCACCCAGCAGATCGTTCACTGGCTTAAACAGTTCGAATGACCATGKTCCTGCTGTCCCCAACACCCCGCTCCTCATAAGCTACCAGGTGAGAATGATGGTCGGCTTCAGTAGGATCGGACACCAGGCTCTTAACTTGGTAATGTTGCAGCGTAGAGGGGAGCAGTTCTGACCATTTTCCCTTCAGAGGGAGTGAGACAAGAAAATCAGACAGATGCAAGTCGCTGCCCTTTCCCAGAAGTGTCTTATATTTCTCTTGGTGGAACCTTCTATGTTAGAGAATGATTTGGGCTTTCTTTACAGCTAAACCAGCACAGTCAATAGAGGCTGCTCTTCCTGGAATTACATGACTGCTTTATGCTGCTGAGTACCACACTGAGTTTAAAGCTGGTCTAGGTCCCTTACTCAGGGCCAGATTAGAGCACAGCTGGGCAGAATTCGTGCTAGCCCACAGCGCCTCTGAAAAGTGATGTAAACATCGTTCCCTAATTTGGTGTGGACTAGGCGTTGAAAGTAGCCTTAAAACACTTGCTGGGCCCCCGGGGTGGGCTCTCGCAGATGGTTTTCCTTGTGTTGCTGTAGTCTATAAATGAGATGAATTGTATTTGAAGGGTTTGTGAATTTGCATAAGGATGGTTTAAATGATAGTTTCTGGCACTGTGTAGCACTGCGTGTGTCCATAGTTCAATGAGAACATTAACATTTGGTCAATGCTGTGTTTCTTTTCAGTCTCAGGCTCCTGCAGAGGAGGAGGATGAGGGTGAGGAGGAAGAAACTGAAGAGCTGGGGCAAACTGAGACCTATGCAGAATATATACCTTCAAAGTGTGAGTGTCTTGCCATTGCATGAGTATGGGAGGTTCTGTTAACTCCATTGTGGACCAACCTAATTAACTGCTCCCTTATTTTCCTGCAAGCAGTATATGGTGTTTGCTGTGGCACATCCCAAGCTTGTGATTTTCTAGAAGAGCTTTACCAGTGTACTGATCCTTTGTTGGTGCTACGCTAATTTAACAGAACACTTTTCTGTTGCTTGCTTTTGGGGGAGGCATGACTGGTTTTTGGCAATCTGAAATTTAAATGGAACAAAAGAGTGAAGAGCAGGCGTCGGGCTTGTCTCTTCTGTTCCTGAGCAGAGGGCTACAGACTATTACTATGAGGTCTGCAGTCCTTTTTGAGGTGCCCCGTGGGAGTGAAGATCTTGAGTTATCTGTTTTCTGTGTGGTCATTTAGCCAAGATTGGGAAGCACCACCCTGACCTCGTGGTTGAAACGAGCACTCTATCCAGCGTCCCCCCACCCGACATCACCTACAGCCTTTCCCTGCCATGCTCCGTTGCTGACAAAGGGTCACTCTCTGCACTACAGCTGGAAGCAATCATTTATGCCTGCCAGGTATGTGGCTCCACCTTGCCCAGCTTGCATGTCTTACACTAGAAAGAAACTGCCTTTTGTATGGACAGATGTTCAAGTGTGTTTTAAAATAACCTGTAATATAGGTGATGAAACTTCAGAGGCTTTGGCATATGGCATTTTAAATGCCTTTTGAAAGGATTATTTGAAGCTGGGGACTTCTGTGGGGTCTGTTTCCCAGAGAGGCAAGAACTCTTGACTTTTGTTGCAGAGGGGAGTGCTTTACATTTTGGGGGCCTGGGGGCCTTTTCTGTGAACTGCCACTTGTGACACTTGACCATTCCTGCTGTCATTTATCTGAGCAGGAAATGCACTTGCATTGATGGGATATGTGAAAGGGTTAAGTGGTGCTCTTATAAGCTCACATGAAAGCTGTTAGCAAAAGCAAATCCAGTTTAATTTCCAGTTCTGTTCTTGATTTTGCAGCAACATGAAGTTTTATTACCCAATGGGCAGCGAGCTGGCTTCCTCATTGGGGACGGTGCTGGAGTTGGAAAGGGCAGGACAGTTGCGGGCATCATCTTTGAAAATTATCTTAAAGGGAGGAAAAAAGCTCTGTGGTAAGTTGTTTGGGGTTTTTTGTTGTTGTTTTGGGTTTTTTTTTTCTCTTTTCCCGTAAGACCTTGGAGTTAGTTTGGATCTGAGAGTAAGGAATTCCTTAGTGCTGATGTTGGCTTTATAGTTGACTCATGCTGTGGCCTTTGGTAAGTCGTTTCCACCTCTTTGTGCCTGTTTGCTGTCTGTGAAATGGGAATATTTCCCCTGCAGCGGTGATGGAGAATGAGTCACTATGAAATAGCAGATTATGTACTACTTGGAGTGCAATGTCAAGCCTATCCCCGCTCTCTTTGAAGTCGGCGGAGGGGTGTTTGTGGACTTCCCAGGTACAGAGTCAAGCCCCTAGAGTATGGGGTTTTGCTGCAGAATACACACAGCTTGTTGTAAGTGGCAGGCTGGAGTCTGCTGTAGGATCTTGCATTGAGGTGTGTGGGCAGTTGGAAATGTGACAGTTTTGCACACCTACTATTGCTTTAGTCAGAGCTATTAATCACTGTGCATGCCCTGACTATCTCCTTAGGAGATAACCAGACCCACATCTTGCTTTGCAGGTTCAGCGTCTCCAATGATCTCAAGTATGATGCTGAGAGAGACCTGAAGGACATTGAAGCCTCCCACATTCCTGTGCATGCTTTGAATAAGGTAGGGGAGAGAAGTTGTAATGGTGTTCTGGAAAATCAGCCTACAGTAGCAGTTAGATGGATCCACCTTAGCATGTAAAGCAGCAGTTGCTTCTGCCTCCGCGTGGCTGGTGGCACAGGCAGTAGCAGACAGCAAGCTGCTTGTTGTTCCCTTCTCTCAGCGTGCTCTTCCCACTCTGGACTCTTGCTGTTTTTATACGCTCTGCAGAGCTGCACCATGAGCACAGAGCTGTTTCCTGCAGGGAGAAGTGTCTCCAGGCAAGTGCAAAGTACAGCAGGACTTGAACCTTCCTTGCCATTCCTGAAGAGTCCTGCAAAGGGAACAACAGCTCCTGTTAGATGGGGCTGTGCTCTGCTTTCCTGGGCCAACGCTTCCCAGCACTGGTTTCATGGAACCGCTTTTCAGAGCATGCGAGTAAGGGGGCACGTATAAATGCACAGATTGGTGCCTGGCAGGGGGCTGCAGACGCACAGTGCCGTGGCTGAGCATGTGGGCATTTCCCCCCAGCTGAGCGAATCAGAGAATTTTAAGACTTTTTTCCAGTTATTCAGTGATGAGGATGAAGTATTTCTCAAAAGAAACGACCAGCAGTTGTGTAGTGGCTATTCACAGGGTTCTTCGTAGCCTGTGCTTTAGTCTCTTGTCCAGTGCATCAGCCTTGTCCAGGCTTGTGTTTGCCACACCGCTGGCCAGTTCACTGAAACACTCTCCTCTGGTTTTTAATGGTGTTGAACAACCAGCTCTTACGAAGTCAGTGGAAACCACACGTGTTCGACACCTCTGAGTGCACTCTATTAAGAGACTGAAAGGGATGTTTGTTTTCAGATCAAAAAGGCTTTAAATGGAACTTTCTTCAGATTGGGACCATGGGTTTTTTCCCCTACCTTTTATTTCATTACAGGTGGGACCCATGACAGTAAGATCGGCAACAATCTCACCTGGTCAAAGAGAAAATTATTTTCTAGAAGTAATTGAAACAGATGGGAGGGTTCAAAACAATTAAACATTTTAAACTGTTGCTTAAAAAATGAAGTGACTTCAGTTGGCCAGAAAATCGAAGCCCTAGCATGGTCTCCACATTTCACTGCATGCATCCAGATGTGCAGACACATTGGCTAGTGGAACTTGTCCAGACATTTAAAGTCCCTGTCATCACCATATCTCAGTGCCAAATAGAAGTGCTAAAGACGTCAGCTACCAACAGTCTTTTGTCTGTTCTGCTCTCAGATTGGGTTTTGTTCTTGGAGGCAGGAGCATGTGTCCTGCACAGTCACAGCACAATCGGCGGTATTGATTGTGGGCAAAGAATGGGCGCGACATACTGAGCATCATGAGTGTGTGTGCTCTTGTTCTTCCTTTCTGCAGATTAAATATGGTGACACAGCTACCTCAGAAGGAGTCCTGTTTGCCACTTATTCTGCGCTGATTGGTGAGAGCCAGGCAGGCGGGCAGCACAGGACACGCTTAAAACAAATTTTGGACTGGTGCAGGGAAAATTTTGATGGAGTTGTATCCTTTTAAAAATAAAAAAACTGGAGAGAGAGAAGAATTGCATGCTTGTGATTGTACTTCACCAAGGAACAAAGAGCTTGGGGCCATCTGAAGTCACTGGGAGCAGCTGTGCCGACCAGCCTGGTGCCTGCGGTAGATATTTAAATGCTGTAAGCACATGCATCCCCAGATATTTAAATGCTGTAAGCACATGCATCCCCCCACGCTCCTCTCTCCTCCTCCGCAGGCTGCAGTGTTAATGGGAGGAGGGGAAGAACACAGCTGGGATTAACCTTTTCAGCATTCTTCTCCCTCAGCAATACAAGACAAGGCACACCTTGGAAGTGAAGGGAGGGGGAAATGACTTCRGGCTCTGAGGAGCAGAGGACTAGGCAAACCCAACAGATTTCATGCAGTGTGGGGAACGAGTCAGTCCTGTTGATGTTGGGACTGGTTGTTCAGTAGGCTGGAGGAGGCTGGGTTGTATTTTCTGTCTGCTCCCATCCTCGTGATGAAAATAGATCCTTTCTCCTTAACTGATGTTCCCCTCCAGATTGTGTTTGATGAATGCCACAAAGCCAAAAATGCCAGCTCCACTAAAATGGGCAAAGCAGTGCTGGACCTTCAGAACAAACTGCCTCGAGCAAGGGTTGTTTATGCCAGTGCCACAGGTAAGCTTCTCTCGGCATTGAGTGGGCGCCATGCGTAAACAGTCGCCAGTCACCTCTGTGATCTGAAGGATGCCCCTGAGATGTGAGCACATACACTGCGAGTACACATTCATGCAAGAAGATATGAATGGTACTGCAATGCTAGAGGGGAGCCTAGGGTGCTAAGATCTGCCCCGAGCCCCATCACTGCCCATTACTCGTGACTTTTTGGCAAGTCAGACTAATTTCTCTGCAGTATAACTTGTTCCTGGCCAGCTGTTCAGCTGTATGATGATGCTTGCCCACTTAGTGTATGGAGGGCAATGTTTGGAAAGGTCCTTGGGTCTCCTGAGGCATGATGGCAAATGACCACCCTCTTAAGAGTTCACTGTACTTGAGTCAAAACTGTTCACAACTTCTGTGGTTTTGCTAACAGTGAATTCTGTTCAAACAGGTGCCTCTGAGCCAAAAAACATGATTTACATGAGCCGCCTGGGGATCTGGGGGGAGGGCACCCCTTTCAGAGCATTTGATGAGTTCCTGCATGCAATTGAAAAGAGGTAAGTCATGTCCAGCATCCCTTTTCATGTGGCTTACGTTTTGTGGCAGCCTTTGTTTGGGAAATGGGTACAATGCCTGAGGACAGTGTCTGAGGACAGCTTGAGCCAGGAGAGGCGGTGGTTCTGCAGAGGCACCTACCTGCTGCTGCCGTGTAGCAGAGGAAGGGGTCTCACAGCTGTCTTCCTCTCCCAGGGGAGTTGGTGCAATGGAGATCGTGGCAATGGACATGAAGGTCAGTGGAATGTACATTGCCAGGCAGCTCAGTTTCACTGGAGTGACCTTCAGAATCGAGGAGATCCCACTGGATCAGCAGTACAAGATTGTCTACGACAAGGCAGCAAAGTTGGTGAGCTGGTCCCACTGCAGTGGGGAGACTGATGTTTAATTGCGCTTTGGGCACAGCCACTTGTTAGGTGGGAGGGTTTGAGGACCCTAAACGTGGCTGTGACCACAGACTTTGTTGTGTAAGAAAGAAAAGGGGTACACATGCTCAGCTTACATAAAAAATTACCTTATATTTTTTTGCATCTATTTAAAAGTTCCGGATTTGCAAACCAGAGCTTGCAACATCATGCTAGCGCAGAAAGGAGAGAATGACCAGACCATTCATTCAGCCTAACACAGCGACATAAATACTGACGTTAAATCAGATTATCAAACCCCAGACTGTTCTAATAACCTCCTGCACAGCAGTAATGAAAAAGAAAACTAAGATATTAACTCAGCCTTTCTCGGTATTGTCTGCAGTGGGCAGAGGCCTTGACAGTGTTCCAGCAGGCAGCCGACTGGATCGGCTTGGAGTCTCGGAAATCCTTGTGGGGTCAGTTCTGGTCAGCTCACCAGCGCTTCTTCAAGTATCTCTGCATTGCTGCTAAAGTCCGGCGACTCGTTGAGCTTGCCAAGGAAGAGCTGGCGAAGGATAAGGTGTGGTATCAGAGCCTCGCTGCAGTGGCAGCAGCCATCAGTCTTACATTACAAGTGATTTTTTTGTAGTCTGCAACCAAAGGGAGTTAATTATTGTTCAGCTTGACTTGAAAGCAATTTCAAACCTCTTTAAGGATGAATTTCTCTCCAGATTAACCAGAAGGAAGTGCAGTGTCCAGGTTTCTGAGAACATTCACGGTAAATTATCCTGGGTCTCGTCTTCTGAGGCATTATCCACCGCTCATTTATGGTAGATGTGGGCAAGCTGATCTGAAACAGTATTTTGGGTCATGTTCAAGCTAGAAGAGGTACCAGATCCTTCACCTTGAGCACAGCCCTGTCCTTTCATCCATCTGGATGCAATTTGGAAATTTTAGGCAGAAACTACCTAGCAAAGCCGGTTAGCTTCTGTAATTGGAGTCATCCTCTCTGTGGTGTGAGCAGATGTACGGTTTTGGACGCTGAAAGATTTGAGATGGTTCTTGATCAGGAGCTCTGCTACAGGCCCAACATGTATTTGGGACAGGGTCCAAGGGAAACGTACCTGGGACTGTGAAATACAATCTCTTGAGCCTGTAGCTGTTTGCCCTGACGCTGGCTGCGGTACACCCTCCCTGACGCCTTGCTGTGCTGTCCCTTGTGTTTCCATGCAGTGTATCGTCATCGGCCTGCAGTCCACCGGGGAGGCTCGCACCAGAGAAGTCCTGGATGAGAACGATGGGCATCTAAATTGTTTTGTCTCTGCTGCAGAGTGAGTTAAAAATCCCTATTTTTCTGCTGGGGAGATGCATGGGAGGCTGGAGGCGTGCTAGGGAAAGCCCTGCCCTGGGGCCACTTATCACCTGCAGTTCTTGAAATGCAGTTTCATAATGCCTCACCCTGTAGAAGCTGTAAATAGAGAGGAAACTTAGCTGAGTCTTTGAGGCACTGTTTCTTCAGCTTGACTTTATGAGCTAGATCCTGGATTTTGAAGTTTCCTGTGGTCCAAACTTGCATGAACAGCCTGATCCGACTCTCTACACACTGAAAGGAATTGGCAGGTGTAGGAGAGCCAGAAATGTGAGCTCAGATGTGGTTTGTGTGGGTCTGACTCTGGAAAACGGGGCTGTTGACAATGAAGAAATGAGCAAGAGAATCTCATGTAATGACAGAGGCTGGGATGATAATGTGAGGCAACATCGCTGGAGAGTGAGAGAAAGGAGTGGTACGAGGAGTTTAGATTCGCCAGTGTTGGCTTTCAGCACGTGTACGAGGCAGGACACATTGTTCGATTGCTGGGCTTCTGCAGTGTCCTGGTTGTGCTGCCTTTGTTCCTAGCTGAAGGGCGAGTTGGTTGTGCCTGAAGTGAAGCCAGCAGCAGGACTCTTGCTACCCTTTCAGCAGAGAATGAGGCTTATGCTCCCCCACATTTCTGCAGCTTTCAAAATACTAGCCCGTCCCATGAATGCGGCTGTTCCTGCACGATGGGTGACAAAAACCTGGGACGTTGGGTTGAGTTGCGTTTCCTCTGTTCTGCAGGTGACAGGGCTGTTACTGTTTTGTTTTGAAGTGACTTTTAATGCAGGTGAAAGCAATGAGAGATGCCAGAGACAGTACGTGTCCAGTTTAGGCAAAGCTTTCCTCCCTTGTTGATGGAGGGATTGTATTGGTCTGTGTCACCCTGCTGTCTCCAGTCCATTCCTGAAAAACAAATACCAGTTTGGTGACAGTGCGCAAGGCAAGTCTAACAACTGCTTGGATTGATTTCGTCTCTTGGATTGTTTTTCATGTCACAGAATTCAGAGGAATTGAGTCTAGAGGACTTTGTGGTCCCTTTGAGCCTTGCTCAGCTGTCGAAGGAGGAGGGGTCTGTTAGCGATCACGCACGCTGCTTGACTCTGTCCCCAGTTCTAGAGGCAAGAGCTCTTTGCTCAGCAGCACTGGCCAGATAACTGAGTGTCTCCTGGCATCTGCTGAGCCTCCAACTGCGGTGTCCTGGTTTTACAGCACTTCAGGGGATTTCTTGAGGGGAGTGTGCTGGGAAGAAACAGTTGTTTAAAAGATGCCGAGAAATGGGGTTAAAAATAAACGGGTTGTTCAGTGAGTGAATACCAGCCCAACCCTTTGTTCGCAGGGAAGACGGTGAGTGCAAGTGTTGGGAAAATGAGCAAGGTTTCATGGCAGGGAGGCTCCAGACCTGAGAGTGAGTCTTTGCATTTTGAGCCCAGGGTCGCCCCAGCACACGGGACAAAAGGGCTCTTTCTGGTGCCGTGTAATTGCAATCACTTAATAGCCAGCACAGGGCTCTGCCCCTTCAGGGAGCGGTGCTGTCTCTGTCTCCTTCAGCCCCTCACACCAAGGGTCTTAGAGCTCCCTCCCTGGTTCCCAAGACTCCCTTTTTCTCACACGGGCGAGTTGTCATGTCCATACCTCTCAGCTGTTGCTTTCAATGTTTGTTTGTTTGTTTTTTTTAAACCAGAGGTCATTCAGCACTGCCTTCTCATTGCACCGGAGGTTCATCCCCACCCAACATGATCAGCATTTAAGCATTTGCTCTTTTATTTGCAGAACAGCCCACAGAAACATTTGTTTTCCACCTCTTATGATTTTTTCCATTCACCTGAAACCACTACGTATCCGTGTTTTGTCACTTTTCTCTGTTTCGTGGGCAAGCAGGCCCACGTCCAGTTAATCAGAGGACTTGGTGGAGCACATTCGTTGGACAGCCTGACGGTGGTCTCTGCTGTCAGAGCACAGAGAGGGGCTGGGACACTGGGACTTACTGGATTTTTCAGTAGTGATGTAACAGCTTCCCAGTATAGTGTTTCCCATTTAAAACTCCCTCTTAGTTGCTATATAAAGGTCTTGCAACTTTGGCATGCCACGTGGTCTGTTGCAGTGTCTCCCTGGAAAGGCCCCGCTCCCTCCACCAGCAGGGAGGCYGCGGAGAGAGCGTTTTTCCCGGCATTACAGTGCTTTGCATCCCTCAGCACGCCCATTTCATGGCTGAGGATCTGCTGGCACAGCCCACGCTCCCATGGCCGACTTCTGTGTCTCCCAGCAGAACCCTTTGGTGAAACACKCTCAGTCTGAGTTGCTGCTGTTCTGGAGAACCACGCCGTAGCAGTGGCTGGCTGATCATGCGCTAGTAGTTGTGGTGCAGGATTTACCCCCCTTTCATGAAATGTGGTGCTATCTCAAATACACATTGCTACATGATAACCGGCAGATGTTCCTATTCCTGGTAGCTAGAATAAATTTTGCATCTTACTTTCAGAGGCGTCTTTCTATCACTAATTCAGAAGCACTTTCCTTCAACCAAAAGAAAGAGAGAAAAAGGAACTGGCATTAAAAGAAAACGTAAGAGCACACTCCACTGCCCAGCATCTGACCTCCTGCCTTGCTGCTTCACCCCAGCCACTCAGCTTTTTCTTTTTCTTTTTCCCTTTCCCTACTTCATGCTTTTTGCTACTCTGCCCTGGTTTCAGTTTGCCCTCCTGCACATCTCCCATCACTCTCTCTCATCGGGAGGACGGCAGCTCTAGGTCATTCACCCTTTCCTCCCTCTGACCCACTTCCCTGTCACAGCGTAGGTCCTCGCCTCCACACTTGCCCAGTAGCTATGCCCTTTTCCCTCAGCCGCTTCCTTGCCTAGACTGGTGGCAGATTGCACAAGAGTCCCAGCTGCATGTCTGAAGCCCTCTTGCAGCAAGGTGGGGGTTTCTCCACTTCCCCTTATGTATAGCATGGCAGGTGTCCTGGGGGAAAAAAAAAAAATCACTTCCCTGCCAAATTATTGGCTGCAGCTGCAGGTAAGAAGAGTTTTGGGATTTCTCCTCCAGTGGGATGTGGGAAGGGGAGAAGAGGGGGACAGCAGCACTGGCAGACTGTGGAGGTTGTCCTGACTGGCTGCTGTTGCAGAGCAGCCTGTGCAAGCTGGTTTGTGAACCCTCTCACGTAGCAGGGGTATGTCTTACTGTGCTTGGAAGTAGACAACGTCCCGAAACACTGGCACCTTCCCATGTCCTGCACATTCCTCTGGAGGCAGTCAAACCTGCGGACTCCTTCCCCTGAGGAGTTAGCACTGCTTAGAGCCGGCTGTGTGTTCATCCTGACGTGTGCAACTAGCTTCAGCCCTGATAAAGATTGCCTTGTTCTTCCTTTCTCTCTCTTCCTTTCTCTTTCTTTCTCTCCGTCCCCCTCTCTCCTTCCCTTCTTAACTTCCCCCTCCCCCTCCCTGAGAGGCTCTGTCTCTCCGAGATCAGCCTTTCATTTGGGGCAATCTCAGCTATTTTGTGATTTCTCCTCCTCTTTCTGAGCTGGCACTTGCTGTTCTGCATTGATGGACGAGGCTGGGGACTCTCCCTTGACACCGCTCGCTCTCCCTTGCAGGGAAGCAGAGGGGCCGCTGTGCCAAGGCTCCGAAGGGCGTGTGTGACCCCGCGGGTGTGATCAAGATCAGTGACGACAGCAGCACCGACTCCGACATGGGGCTCGACAGTGACTTCAACTCCTCCCCGGAGTCTGTGTTTGAGACGGACGATGTCATCTT
Organism: Phoebastria nigripes; assembly: GCA_035582835.1. Lineage (NCBI taxonomy): Eukaryota > Metazoa > Chordata > Aves > Procellariiformes > Diomedeidae > Phoebastria > Phoebastria nigripes. The sequence goes on from JAYKAV010002960.1 coordinate 120,663, forward strand.
TGTTGAGCACACCTACAACGGCTTTGCAGCTGAGGACAGAAGTAAGCAGAGCAGCAGCATTAGCTCCTTCCTCCCTGGGGGGAGCTGGGAACTGGAGTCACTTCATTCCAGTGCACGGGTGCGCAGCTGGAGACAGTCACCCACCCCAGCGCCCCGCAATCATGGACAGTGGCAGATCAGATGTGACCCTTGGAGGGTCTGGCTAAGGGGATTGCAGAGTCAATGAGCTGATGTGAAGAGACTTTCTTGGTGTCTTCTTGGAATGGTGGAGCTCCTTCTGTGCTTGGGACAGCCTTATGATCTTGGTTAGATTTTATCCTGTGATGGTCAGACTTGGGCTTGTGTGGTTGACTCGCATTAACCTGCTGTGATCAGTGAGCAGGAAGAATTTGCCCTGCATGTTCCTTTCCCCACCAAATCAGGGGGAAGCACAGAGGGAATTCACTCCATGCTCAGCAGCATTTATTGCAAGTCAAGGTGTCTTTGCCTGCTCATCAGATAGTGCCCCCAGAAGCCCTTTGTGACTTCCCCCCACCCCCGCCCCGCCTCTGATTTGCAATTATCAGGTGACTCTAAACTTCTGCATTTTACATTCCAGATAATTTTCACGTGCTGCCTTCCCAGAAAGAGATGCATGGCCTGAGAGAACTCGAACATGTGGAAAAGATGAAGCAGGACCTCCTAGCAAAAGTAAAAGCACTGGGCAAAGAGCTACCTCTCAATACCTTGGATGAACTGATCAATCACTTTGGGGGCCCGGAGCACGTGGCTGAGGTACTCCTCACAATCAAGAGTATATTTCAGTGGCACTGGGTGACAGGAAAAGGGTCCAGGAAAGGGGGTTCCTGCTGGAAGAGGGTTTCCTCTCCTTCCTTGCAGTCTGAAAAAGCTGTCGAGAATTGACTTTCTAAATTGACTTGCTGCGCTGTGCCGGTCTCTCCCCTCTGCTAACAACCTCTCTCTCTCCTGCGCGGTGTGTGCAGATGACGGGGCGGAAGGGCCGGGTAGTTTGCAGACCGGACGGCTCCGTCGTGTTCGAGTCTCGTGCAGAGCAAGGCCTCTCTATAGACCACGTCAACCTGAAGGAGAAGGAGCGTTTTATGAAAGGGGAAAAGGTGAGTCATGTTCGAGCCAAGGAAACCTCCAAACACCTGCATGGGAGTGAGTACACTGAGAGGGGAAGGAGAGGGAGGGTGCCTTTGCATGCTTGTGCCTTGCCAGCTTCAGGCCAAAAAGGCTCTGCGCCTTTTCTGGCTGGCTGGCTGACCTGCTGGAAGGTGACAAGGAGTCCTGGGTCCCTTCACGGGCTGGGGAGTTGTGCTGTGGGCTGTTTCTTGAAGCTGTTTTGCAGATGTCCAGGAATCTCACTCACTTGTTGTCTCTCTCCCTTAGCTTGTAGCAATAATCTCTGAGGCCTCCAGCTCAGGTATCTCTCTCCAAGCAGACAGACGGGTGAAAAACCAGAAGCGCCGGGTCCACATGACGCTGGAGTTGCCCTGGAGCGCAGACCGGGCCATACAGCAGTTTGGTGAGGGCTGGGTGTTCTTGGTCACTGTCCCCTTCCCCTGAGTGTGGTTCAGACCATGAAGCCTCTGGCAGCCCTGGGAAGGAAAGGTGCGTGTGGCCGCCCGAGCCAGGCTTGTGCTGCAGCTGGGGCAGGCGTATTTAGCTTTCTGAGATATGGCACCTTGCAGAGCACAGTGCTCCTGTGTTTTGCCAGGATGGAAATGCAGACACAAAGCAGTTGTGACTGATTTATCTTGTGGGGAAGGTTTGTGTTGACTTCAGGAGTGATTTGCGGTGTGGGAAGGGGGAACCCTCCCATACATGTTAGCAGTGTGTCCTCATGAAACATGCCGGGGGATTTGTGTTCCACCCTGGGGAGGCTCTGTAGGATGGGGAGGGACAGTTCCTCAATATGTGAGCACAAAAGAAATAATGCACATCCTAGCTTAAACTGTGGAGTCACTCCTCAGCCCCAGAGGGTCAGGGCTATAAACTCAACTCTACCAAGGTCTCAGCAGCACCAGGGTGATGAATGTGACTGTGCCTCTGTCCTTCTCCCCCAAAGAGAGATCTCCTTTGAAAACCAGCATGATGGAAAGTTGTTTTGGCGCTCTCAGCTCCTGCTCAGCTTCCCTTCCCGTACCAGCCAGGCTGTACCAACCTCTCCTTTTGCTTCTGTTCTCATGTCCCTGTAGGTCGAACACACCGATCGAACCAGGTTTCTGCTCCAGAGTATGTCTTCCTTATCTCTGAGCTGGCAGGGGAGAGGAGGTTTGCATCCATCGTGGCAAAACGTCTGGAGAGCCTAGTAAGTGCCCTGCAGCAAAGAGATTAATGTGTCAGTTCCAGTTCTCTCTGAAGAGCTTCCATTTCGGTGTTCCCACTGGCATGGCCAGCGTAACTAGTATGGGGGATTGCATCATCCCTGACTGAAGGCATTGCAGTTGTGGAACACAGAAGGCTTTCAGCATCCTGGGATTTGGGAAAGGAAGTGAAGAAGAATACGTAACCGAGGCATCAGGAGGAATTTCAGGGAAGCAGAACCCAATTCCAGATGCTGGAATTCCCCCACTGTTATAGGAGCATAAACCCATCTGTTTCCAGAAAGCTGATGAAATAATTAATGGAATAATTAATTTGTCTCTGTTTCATTTTTCTTTACTTCTGATAAATCCCCAAATACTTTGGTAAAGTCTCAATATTCCAGAGGAACACTGCCTCCCCACAGCATGTTCTTATCCTGGCTTCTTCTGAGACGTGGCTTTGGCCATCCTTCTCTGGTGTTTTGCAACAGCTAAAAGTAAGAACTTTTTGCTTGGTCTGCCTTCCTAGGGTGCCTTAACTCACGGAGACCGACGGGCCACTGAATCCCGAGACCTCAGCAAGTACAACTTTGAGAATAAGGTAACTTGCGGCTGTTCTCGGAGTAGGTCAGCCAAGGAGGGGTTGAAGTAGTTAGCAAGTGCCTTCACTGGGAGCCAGAGCCAGGAAGATCATTGCTGGCATCTACAGGCAGGATCTGGCCTAGCACCCAGCTCCCCGCCCGTAGCCTCACGTACAGCGTACAGAACTGAGTTAATAATCAGCGTTGTGCATCTGAGCACCATGCTGGTGAGAGGCTTGTGCTCCCACGGGGGAGCTGGGAAGGGCGCTTGGGCCTCTGCCCCCAAGGGAGCTGGTGCCAGCGCCGGGGTGCAGATCTGCAGGTTCCTGCACTCTGGTCCCCTAGGGACAGAGGAGGCCCCTGACACACAGCTTCCCCCTTGGCACAGCCACCAGGTCAGTGGCCGTTCCTGGAGGCGATGGCTTTCTCTGCAGTGCCAGCAGAAGTGTTGTGACACACTCAGTCCACTGCTGGGCTGCCAGCGTAGGTTCGTCCCGTGCATGACTCTTGTCTCCTTTCACAGTACGGGGCTAAAGCACTAGACAGAGTTCTCTCCACTATCCTCAACCACACGGAAAACAGAGTTCCTGTGCCCAAGAGCTTTGACAGAGGGGAGGCTGTGTTTTTCCATGGTAAGAACATTACCAGCTCTGGGGTTTCTTTGCATCTTGCTGGCCAGGTCAGTCTCAGGTTTGAGATGCTTGAAGAACCAAGCAGCAGGCTGGAGCAGAAGGTCAGAGAGAGGGAACAGTGCCACTGGCTCAGCAGCTCACTAGTGAGCAGGGCAATTGGCCACCCAGATGCATGTCACCCTGCCAGAGGCAGGGGAAAACAGGTCTGGGACAAGCTTAGCTGTGAAATAACTGGCGCAGCTGGAGGGGAAGCAGCCCTGCAGGACTGCTGAGGAGAAGCTTAACCCGAAGATGTACAAGCTGTCTTCTGCCATTCCAGAAATGAAGCAAGGTCTCATCTCTGTGGGCATCTGCTGCAATCAGATGAAGTATGGCACTGTCTCAGTGGAGAAGGGTATGTGTCAAACTTTTCCTGTCCAGCGTAGGGGAGAAGTGATGTCATGGCCCACCCGGTCCATCTGCACCAGCGCACAGCCTCGAGAGGTTTGCTGTGCAGCGGGGGCAGGATGTTTGCTTTGAGGGGAGGGTCCTGTGGGGATTAGCCCACGCTGCAGGTCACATTTCCCTGCAACAACCTGGCCACAGCCTGGAGGAACAGCCCTTGGGCTGCTCTCTTGTGCATTAGTGCTGTGCTGCTGTCGGGAAGGGACGTTGGGTGGCTCTCTTTGGGAGCGTGCTCGTGGGCTCCATGCCCAGCTGTGCCATGTTCCCTGACCCACCGCTCTCTTGCAGACTGCTCCATCACCAAGTTCCTGAACCGCATCCTGGGTCTGGAGGTGGACAAGCAGAACATGCTCTTCCAGTATTTTTCTGACACCTTTGACTATCTGATTGAAAAGGACAAGAAGGAGGGCAAATACGACATGGGCATCCTAGGTACGGAGAAAGAGGGGTGGCCAGACTTCTCCCTGCTGCACCCCTGAGGTTCCCTGTTCCTCCCTGTGCTGACCGATGGCTGTTCCAGGCTGTGCTGTTGCTACGGCCGTCTTGGGCACTGCGGTGTCCCCACACAGCACAGATCCTGAGACTCTTGCAGGGAGAGGAGGTGGTATGGGAAGATGGATCTTACAGCTGGCATGTGTTTTGGTCTTTCCTCCTGCTATAGATTTAGCCCCAGGAGTGGATGAGATCTACGAGGAGAGCAAGGAGGTCTTCCTGACCCCTGGGCACCCGCAGGATGGGCAGGTTGTGTTTTATAAGGTAGGCAGCTTACACAGCTATCTCTGCAGTCCAGTCTTCTCCAGTGCTTCTCAATCTGGGGCTGTGAGCTGCTGAGTCCCTCCCCCTGCCCTGTGGCTTTGTGTCATGTTTGTGTCACATCTGCCTTGGCCATGAGCAGGTGACTGATGCTGGGAGTCATAGAGAGAAGGCAAGGAGAGGCCCTGCCCAGCCCCAGGCGCTCAGGGCTGCCATACCCGTGAGGGCAGTCTGGCAGTGCCTGTTTCTAGGCTGCAGCAGCACCAAGTTTGTGTTGAGGGTGTGATTTGTGAGACAGACACTGATGCACTTGTCCTGCGCCACCCCCCACCCCCCTCAAAGTTTCAGAATCCCTCTGTTTGTCCCTGTTTAGATCAGTGTCGACAGAGGCTTAAAGTGGGAGGAAGCTTATGAGAAGTCACTCAAACTGACAGGATCCTTCGATGGGTTCTACCTCTCCTACAAGGTAGGTCCCTGGGCTCTGCCAGGGTGGCACCTCAGCTTGGAGGATGACTCCAACGGGAGAAGGTCCACCATGGCTGTAAGAGGTCTATGTCTGACCTCTTCCTGGGGGCTGGGAGATGCCTCCAAGAACCTCCATCCTGGAAGGAAGGGGGTTAGTTTAGAGAAATATGGACTTGGGGAGAGAGGCTGTGACTGTAACCATCAGCTCTACCCTGACAGATGCGAGGCTGCAAACACACCTGTCTGCTGGCAGAGCAGAGCCGCGGGAAGAACTTCATCCTCTACAAGCCAAATATTGGGAAGCAAAGCCAGCCTGAAAGCCTGGACAGTCTGCAGAAGAAGTACTGGCGGGTAGGTGGGAGCTGCAGCCCTCCAGTGTGGGGAGAGGGAAAAGCCTCTTTCTCTGGGCAGGGGTGGCTTTGGAAGGACATTTACTGTAACCCCTTCACAGTTCCTTGTAGCCCTGTTGTGGATTGGGCAGAGATAGTGGTAGCACCCGGGTGTCCTGACTCCCAGCCCTGGATTTCGAGTCTCAGCTCCATGTTGGACAGTGGAAAATCTCTAATGCTGTGTGTTTCTTCTGCAGGTGCTGCCCGAGGAAGCCAAGGAGCACTGGGAGAGCAGTTACCACTTCTCCTTGACGAAGTGTAACCATGCTGCCTGGTAAGGCATCTGCAGCCCCAACCTGTCTTGCCCTCCCCAAGGCAGAGCTGGTGTTGAGGAGAGGGTCCCTGGCTGTGGCAGTGGGGAAGGACCACGCCGGGGAGGCTGTGGGTGGGGGATCCTGCTCTGCCGTGGGAGCCTGTGCTGATTTGGGTGGTTTTCTCCCATTTGAACTGAAGGAACAGGAGCTGCAAGCTGATCCAGGAGGGGAAGGAGTGCTTCCAGGGCATGCGCCTGCGTCACTACTACATGCTGTGTGGGGCCCTGCTGCGGGTCTGGAGCAAGATCGCCAGCATCATGGCAGACATCACCAACACCAGCTACCTGCAGATCGTCCGCCTCAAGACCAAGGAGAAGAAGAAACAAGTCGGTGGGTGAAGTGCTGGGAAAGGGAAGGGGAGCAGGACATTTTAGGAGAAGAAAGAAGGGGTCCAGCTGCCCAGTGCCAAGATTCCCTTCCTAAAAAGGGACTTGTTCTGGCCTGGAAGCACCCACTGCTTAGGTGACCCCATGGGAAGGAGGGGAGCTGGGGCTACCCTGACGTGTTTGGGCACCGGGCAGAGGGTGTGAGCCAGGCTTGAGCTGCCCCCTCCATGCCCATGTGAAGCGGTGCTGTTGCTGCCTGCTACGAGCCTGCCGCGGAGCTGCTTTTGCTCTGGTTGCAGTCCCATCTCCCTGCTCTGCAGCCCGGCCGAGAGGCGAAGCAGGCTGGGAGCGTGCTTGACAAATGGGCCCCAGCGCTGCTGCCCATCCCTCTGTCCCCACAGTGCCCTGTCTCTGCCTGAAGTGCTTTGGGGACTGATGCACATTCCTCCCCTAGGGATAAAGATCCCCGAGAGCTGTGTCCGTAAGGTGCTGGAGGAGCTGAAGCAGATGGACGAGAATGTGAAGCGAAAGCACAACCGACTCCTCCAGGCCCAAGAACAGAGCCCACAGTTCTCCCTGCCACTGCACATCCTGCCACAGCCCCTGGACCTCACGCAGACGGCGCCCGGGGTCCCCCTGCCCAGGCACTCCCTGCACCAGGACAAGATCCTGGACTTGACCTACAGCCCTCCCAGCGACAGCATTCCCGACGTGGTGATGAACCCAGAGCCTGGTGCGTTGTGCTTCCCCTCGGAGCCTGTTCTCCAGCCACACCAGCAGCACAGGTTACCCTTTGGCTTCAGCCACCCTTCTGCCTTCAAGAGCCCGACGCCTGTCCTGGAGGGCAACATGCCTCTGAGCTCCTCACTGCATGAACACCTGCCTCTGCCTCACCCAGGGCCCTTGCAGACACTGCAGCAGCAGCAGGAAGATTTTGTCCAACAGGATGGGAATATCAATTTTAGAGAGATCCTGGAGGACATGCTAAGGACGTTAAATGGGGCCCCCCAGGAGAACATGCTCCCCCAGGAGCGCCAGAGCGTGATCCAGTTCAGTGGGCCTTTCCCAGACTTCTGAAAGCCAGCTGGGCACGCCAGGCGATGCTCGGCCGCTGTGGATCCATATCCTTTGGTGCAGAGGTGAGAGCTGGGGAGCCCCGGCTTTTCTACTGGTTCGGACTGACCCTTTTCTGTTTTTGAGGGAAGAAAAAAAAACTATAGTTCCTTAAAGCAAAGTTTATTTATATATAATATACAGTCAGGCATGTATAGATTTGTATATAACATGCGCTTGGGGGGAGTTGAGTGCTGCCAAGTTCAGCTAATCTGGACTGATGGTCTCTGCTGTGTTCGAGTCCTGCTCAAAGGTCAGTGCCCATGTAGGACTGAGGAGAGACGTCCCCTCCTCTGTGCCCGTCCCCCTGCAGACTACTGAGTGTCCAAGCTGGGTCGTGCCTTCCCCAGCCCTCCAGCCCAGAGAGGTGGTCCCCCCGGGAGCTGGCTGACCAAACTGTGTCTGCATCGGCTGCTGCCAGCTTTCCTCTTGGGCTGCCCCAGCCCTGCTGTGGGCCTTGAGGCTGCTCTGGAGGGCTGGGTCTGAAGGCAGGGGTGAAGGGGAAGGGAATGCTGTCCCAAAGGAGTTGGGAGCCCCTGAGCTCAAGCGTCCCTCTGTGCAGGTCTGGGCAGGCATAGCTGAGAGAAGCAAAACTGACTATGCCTGCTCTGCCCTTCCCGGGAAGGGACACCGACACCTCTGGGGCTGCCTGAGCTCCGCAGGAGAGGGCAGGAGCTGGCTGCACCCACGCCTCGTTTGTCAGTATCGTGGCAGAGCTTGTGAGTTTGTCAGAGCTCAGCCACACCGGGACCACGGGGGGATTCCCTGGAGCAGAAGGGCCACGTGCCCCATCGGCCTGTCCTGCACTTTAGCCTCGCAAGGTCGCTGTGGCTGGCCGTGCTTTGTCCAACTTCTTGCTGTTGCGTGGTGTCCTTTCACCTGGCCATCCCACCGGTCCTGTTCTGTAGCGCTTGTCCTTAGCTGGGCCATGGACGCGGGCCCGGGTGTCTGGATCTGGGTGACCCAGCCCTGCCCACCGCTGACCTCGGTGAGAGCTGCTCCCAGGCCCCAGAAGGGAAGAGTTCCCTGGTGAGCACTGGGAAAGTGCAGTATCGCCGCTCACGCTGCGAATTCAACCTCCAATACCAAAGAGCAAAGGTCTGCTTTGCAAAGCACTGGCCCAGACAACCCACTGCCCCTCGGCCAGGAGCAGCTGGGCAAGCTGTCTTCTCCCCAGGACAGAGGTAGCCTCCAGCCACCTCTGCCACCATCCCTGTTCCAGCAGCATCTCGCCTCGGCAGGTCCCGGGGAAACTGCCTTTTGTTTTCTCTCTTTAATCTAAGGAGTCTGGCAGGAAGCTGCCTGCTGGCAGGAATGCTCCAGGCCTGGCAGCTCCTCCGCAAGCCTCCCCTCTGCTGTGTTTCTTTTCTCTGCCTTGAGTCATCGAGGTATTTCCTAGAAGTGGCACCAGGATGTTTTCAGGGGAAGGACACGAGACCTTCCCTGGCTGGCCCGGCCCTTCCTTGGAGAGGACCTGGGGAAGGAGGTCCAGCCGGGAGAGGCTTCTGCTGGGGTCCGCCATGCCCTGACTGGTCAGTCTTGAGGGGGCTGGAGCTTTACGGTGCCTGGTGGAGTCCCCTCCTCCAGGCAGAGAGCCTTGACCCCCCCCATGTTCCCCCCAGGGCTCAGGGACTGGTCGAGCGCCGTGTTTGCTGTTGGGAAGTGCTTTGGGTCAATGTCCGCAGTGTTTGTGCTCCTGCTGAGACGGGAGCTACCTTCCCTGACACATTAAGACCGTGGATCTGCCCTGCATGATGCACGTGTGGGCTCATTTCTGAGGTTGCTCTGGTCCCTACCCTTTGTTCTGGGGGCTCGTCCTTACCCCCCACCCTCCCCGGCTGGCACCTGCCTCCCACCAGCTCGCCTGGCCGGGGTCAGCCCTGCAGTCAGGGCTGCTCGGGGCTGCGTTTTACTGCATTCAAGGAAACCTCCTTACCTCAAAGTAAACACCAAAGACAGGGAGCCCCTGCTGCCCCCGCCCCGGGGCCCTGCTGCTGCCCTGAGAGGTTTGTGCTTTTCCTGCAGCTTTGCTCATGGCAGCCATGCTCGCCTCTCGCCGCGGGGCCGTCCGGGGATCGCCGCTTTCTGGGGGTGCCGTAACGGCCTTTTCCTAGTCCTGCACAGAGCAAGGCTCTCCCCTTCCCCAGACCCTCCTCTATTTAAAATATGTCCCAGTCCACACCACTCGTGGAGAGGCCCTGGCTTCGCCCGTGTCCTGATTCGTTCGCTCGGCGCTTGCTGAATTCTCAGTGAGGAGAGAAAAGGACGCCGGGAAAACCCATTTCAGAGAGGCTTAAACTCAGGAATAGTGAGGAGGAATTCTCCTGCTAGGCACCCTCCGCCAGCCACTTCTCCACCGTCACCCGGAGCCTTACCCGGTGGCTTTGACGTTAATTTTAAAATATATGCAATTCTCCCTCCCTGGTCTCTGGAAAGACAGAGAGCACCTTCAAGGAAGCCCTTCCCTGCCCCGATCCTGTGTTTTTGTCAGGGTTAATAATATGTAACAATATCTTTTAACTAAATTATTATGCAGTTGTCCTACTGATTGTATGTATTTTTAAATGAGTCCCTTTTTTTCTTCCCTTACACCTTTTTGTTAGCACTTTTTAATCCGCTTGTTGTTTGCCTTTGTTTTTCTATGTGTATTTATAATTAATTGAGATGTATATATGTAAAGAGATTTTTTTAGACTATGTGCCTTTGACTAATAATTCCTGAATTTTCTACTTGCCTCAGAAGGATAATTTTTCATTCTGCTCAGTAAAAATGGAAAGGAAGCCACATACGAGATTTCTGTAAGTCCCAGCTCTCTGTCTGTCTGTCTGTCCAGAGGTGTAGACCTGCCCCAGGATCCCGTCTGGGACTCGGATCAGGATAGGGAATCCGAGGGCCAGGGTCCCACTGGCAGCTGGAGTTTGTCTCCTGTGTCACCAACTCGGTGGCAGTTGAGGACTGCTGTCCCGAGCCACCCCCTTCTCCCTGGGACGAGTGGGGCCGAGGCAGGCAGGGGCCGTGCGGAGGAGGATCCTCCCTGGAGCCCGCCCGGGCACTGGCCTTCGACGAGGCTGCTCCTTCCCGGCTTTGCTGGGGAAAACACAGATAAAGGAGCCACTGTTCAGGCGTGTTCCTCCAGCACGCGCTGTTGCTGCTTCGTCGCTTGTGGCTGCTGCGGCGCCGGGACATCTCGCCCAGGCACTGCTGGCCCTGCTTTGTCCCCGCGGGAGGTGGGATGGTGGTGAGCCACGGGCGCTGGCAATGGAGGAGCAATTCGTGCCTTGTGCAACCGCGGCTGGGCATTGCGGTGCTGCCGCCAGAGTTCACGGCGAGACCAAGTGGGGCTGTGGGGCAGCTCCTGAAACCAGCTGCCTACCCCGGGGGGCCGAGCGGTCAGGCAGGCTGGAGCAGGATCCTCCTGGCATCCTTGATGGGCCGGGCTGCAGGGGGGGGATCAGACTTGTGGGGGGGACCCCAGCAAGGACCCTGGGGCTCTTCCCCACTCCACCCTTGGCTCTGCATTGAGGACAGGGTTCCCCATGGGGGCCTGGGGTGCTTGGGGGCTGTGGATGTTAAGGGGAAACCCAGCACCTCCCTCAGACCCTGAGGAAAAGAGGCAAAGCAGCAATTCTGCACAGCAAATCACCTGTAAAACACAAGCTCTCCCTGCTCACGGGAGATGCTGGCGCTTGGCAGGCTTGGCAAGACAAGGCTGCACCTTTGCAAGTACCAACAAGCCGCAGCCGAGACTTCCCGAGGAGGATGGATGCACCCATGGTCCTGCACGCTGCAGTCAGACACGTCTCCGGCTACGTGAGGTATTTCACTGTGTCCCAACGTGACTTGGGTTTTGTTTTGCAGTAATTAGTTCTGGCCATGGCTTGCGCCACTGCTGGAACTGGCCCCTTCGCTGCCGTGCCAGGGCCAGGGGGTTGCTGCCGAGTGCCCAGACTTTGTCTAACGTCTGTCAGCCTTCAGCTGTGTTGGGAGAAGAACAACCCAATTGCCTCATCAGGGCAGATGCCTCTTGGGATCTCAGGAGGGTTGGGTCCCAGAGGGGACACACAGGCCTTCCCCCTGCTCTGGCTTTTCCTGCCCGAGCTCCTCAGGAGCGCCAGCTGACCCAGGATTTGTGTGCAATTCCCTCCTCAGCACTAATGAGGATTATCCCTGCTGAGCTCAGGAGTTGTGTAAGGTCTTGGCTCCCTTGCAAAGCTCTAGGTTCTCACCCGGAGCAGCCCAGCAGATCCAGCCCCATCCACCACTCACTGCCACACGCCCAGACGCAACCGGTCATTTCTAATATGTTTATTGCAAGGGGACACCAGATCCTGCTTTATGCCCATAGAAAAGGGCTGCCCAGCAGCAGCCGCCGGCCCCGTGAAGCCTTCTTCCAGCAGGTGCACGCCAGGTCTTCAGGTCTGCCTCACCAGCAAGCTGGCTTGAAGACAGACCGTCATTGGGGCTGGATGAGAAGACTCCACAGGCAGCAGGAGGGCTGGTGCTGGGTCGAAGGGACAGTGCAGGTGCGAGATGAGCAGATCTACAGGTAGGCAGGCAAGTCCTTCTCAATCACCTGGGAGAAAGAAGGGAGCATCGCGCTATGAGAACATCTTTGCCCCAAAACCATGCCCGAAGCCCCCTCCATCCCACCCCAGAGGGACTGCTTGGAGCCACCTACCCACCCTGTGCTGGGCACCTGCTTTCCCTGGTGCCACAGCCAACCCCCCCAGAGCACAGGGGTGCCTTTTCTCCCCTCAGCAAAGGGAGGAAGAGAGCCAAGACACAGCAGCAGAGCCTGCTCTGGAGCAGTGCTCAGCCCCAGCGCTGCTGTGTTTCTCTGCCACTGTCACGCTTCCCCTTCTCCCGTGGGTCAGACAGAGCTGTAACACCAATCGCGCCGGCAGCAGACTTACGTAGGGATCCTCCATCGGACTGTACCTCTTCACCACTTGGCCCTCCCGGTTAATGAGGAACTGTGGAAGTGAAGCAGCACCCAGGTGAGCGAGTCCAGCTGTAACACGGGCTCCACAGCCCTATGAGAGCAGCAGAGCAGCCCAGGGAGCTGCTGGGGCTGGGGCGGGTCCTGCCTGCAGAGCTGTAGCCCCCRGCAGACCCGCTCCCCCCTCAGCTGGTTACTGCCTCTCTGGGACAGGGCTGGAGATAACCAGGCTAGGGGCTCCCAGGGGTCTCCAGGCACAGGGACCAGGACAGCGCAGAAGCCCCTCGGGCCRTCCCTACCGCGACATCCAGGGTAACCACACAGAGCAGAGCCTGTGCGTGAGGATCCCTCCTCCCCGCAATRCCTCAGGGACTCCCCACCGCCCCCCAAAGAGCGAGGGTGTGACCCAGGCAAGCCCCGGAGAAGGCAGCTGTGTCCTACCTTAGTGAAGTTCCATTTTATTGCACTAGGAGAGAAAAAAACAGGAGTGAGACTGTGGCAGAAAGCAACCCTTCCTCTTGCTGCAGCCAGGCCACCCGCCTGGATGGAGCAGCCGAGAGCCGACCCCTCCCTGCCTGCTGGGGTGGCTTCCACAGCCCCCCCCCTTCCCACACTCACTTGCCCAGGGTGCCTCTTCCTCTGGGCTGTTCCTTCATCCACTTCCAGAGCGGGTGGGCATCCTCCCCGTTGACGTCGATCTTACTGTACATGTCAAACTTCACACCGTAGTTTTCAGCAAATGCCTTAATCTGAGCATTGTCCCCGGGCTCCTGCGGAAGGCAACATGCGCTGTGGGCGCCCCGGGGCCGCACAGGGAGCCCGGCCAGCCGAGGGCTGTCCTTGCGCTCCCGGGGAGCCCTCGCCCCGCTGCCCCCCACACCTGTTTTCCAAACTGGTTGCAGGGAAAGCCCAGGATGCGTAAACCCCTCTCAGCGTATCTGGCGTGCAAGTCAACAAGCTGAGTGTAGTTTACAGCAGTTTTTCCTCATTTTGAAGCCACGTTGGTGATGATGCAGACGTAGCCTCTGGAAAGGGGGTGAATCAGCAGCCGTTCCCCGGGCAGGAGCGGGGCGAGGCCCCTCACCCCCCCGGGGCGAGGCGGGAAGGCGCCCGTAAACAAGCCGCTCTCCCGGGTTATGCAATAGATTGTGCCGCTGCGGCTTAATCACCGCCCGGCGCCGGGCCGAGGCCCTTTGAACCGCGTTCCTCCCCCCAGGGCGCTCGGCCCCAAGGCCGACCGGTGCCCGGCCCTTCCCTCCTACCGGTACTTCTCCAGGGAGACGTCGTTGCCATCGATGTCTCGGGCGTGGAAGTCATAGATGGCCTTGGCCGAGCGCCAGTCCTCCGCCTGGGCACACTGCGGGGGCGCCGGGAGACGCCGTCAGCGGCCGCCGCCCCCGCCCCTCCCGCGTCCCCTCCGCGGGGAGCCCCGCAGCGACCGGCCCCGCACCGGCGGCTCGGTGCCTCCGTCCCCCCGCCGGGGCCCATCCCATCGCGCCCCGCCGCCCCCGGCCCCTCAGCCAATCGACGGCTCGGACGCACGGAGGCACCGCCCCTTTCGGCCGCGCAGCCAGTTAGCGCGCGCAGAGGCGTGTCCCACCGGATGATGGATGGGAAGCTGACCAGTGGAAGAGCAAGGTGGGCGGGGTGGCCGCGGGGATGTTTATCGGCGGGGCGGGCGAGACCATGGGGGCGGGGGGGCAGGGAC
>JAYKAV010002960.1:135488-159846 GCA_035582835.1 Phoebastria nigripes
CCGTCGCCGGGGCCGCCGGCGGAGCGGTGAGGGCGGGTCGCCTGACCCGAGGGCGCTCTCGGCAGCTCTGCCACGACCGGGGCTACCTGGTGACCCAGGACGAGCTGGACCAGACGCTGGAGGAGTTCAAGGCGCAGTTCGGTGACAAGCCCAGCGAGGGCCGGCCCCGGCGCACGGACCTGACGGTGCTGGTGGCTCACAACGACGATCCCACCGACCAGATGTTCGTCTTCTTCCCGGGTGAGCAGAGCCCGCTCTGGCGCCGGGCCGGGCGCGGTTCCCCGGGCTGCGCTGCCTGCCGGGCGCGGGCAGAAGGGCTGGCTTTGCCTTCCGGAGGGGTTAACGGCAGGAGGGAGGGCTCTTTGTAACCCAGGCTCCCTTCCCAGAGGAGCCCAAGGTTGGAATAAAGACGATCAAGATGTACTGCCAGAGGATGCAGGAGGAGAACATCACCAGAGCGCTGATCGTGGTACAGCAAGGCATGACCCCGTCGGCGAAGCAGGTACAAAGTACCGTAAAAGGAGGCTGCCTCAGAGTCAGGGTTATTGTGGACCGTGGATGTTTTGCTTGTCTGTTTTTCAGTGCCGCTTTAGGTTAATAAAAGCCTAGAATTTCCTTCCAGATAAAATCTTTCGCTAAAGCCTCTTGTACCTTAACACAGGCTCTTGCTTAACACGCAAGCGTACGTAACCAGAACAACTGGTTCTGGTTCCAGAAGAACAGCTGACGGCCCGTCAGCAGTCGGGAGGTTGACGACAGAAAAGAGGATATTTGCAGTGGTCAAGAGATCTGCGCGCTCTTTGCCTGCGTAGCTGTATCTGTGTGAGCACGGGCGTTGTGGTTCCACGTTTGCAGTGACTGGTGTTTATCGAGGAGCAGATCTGAGCACAGGCAGGGTTGTCCCAGCGCAGCGCTGCAGTCTGACAGAGCTTTCCCTTTTCAGTCCCTGGTAGATATGGCTCCCAAATACATCCTGGAGCAGTTCCTGCAGCAAGAGCTTCTGATCAACATCACAGAGCACGAGGTGAGCAGCGTCGGGCAGTGGAGCGAGGGCGGGACGATCAGTCTTTTGCGCTGAGCTGCGGCTCGGGCTGCTCCCAGAGGCCTTCTCTTGGTTGGAAGGCCGGGCCGAGTGACGCAGTCATCGTTTTCTTCCTTACAAACGTGTTGCTTCTGCCGCCGCTGTGAGGAGCCAGTCGCTTTCTCTGGCTTTCTCATCTTACCGTCTCTCTCCCCTGTTGTTTACAGTTGGTCCCGGAGCACGTTGTCATGACAAAGGAAGAAGTAACTGAGCTGCTGGCCAGATAGTATCCTTTGTTTGTTCCTTCCCTTCTTGCCTGGGTGTGATGCATACTTGCCTTGGGCTGAAAATGAACACATCCGCGTGCGATGGTTTATTACTTTGTTCCATTAGCTGTGCTAACRAACGGGTGCCTGGGCCAGTTGCGTGTTCTGCTGGGGGAGCTTCTCCTTGACTCCCTGTGCAGTAAGCTGAGAGAGAACCAGCTCCCGAGGATACAGGCCGGGGATCCTGTGGCCCGGTACTTCGGAATAAAGCGTGGTCAGGTAAGAGAGAAGTAGGCTCAGGCAATGGTTCCCTGTGGGCAGGGCAAGGAGCTGAGGTCCTCTGCAGCATTTCAGAACTCTGGGAGACAGGAAAAGTATCTCTTTCAAATGTAAAAGCTGTTGTAGGTTAGGTACAGACGTGTGTGAGCTGAGCAGACTTCTAGCAAGGAGATTGCAGAATCGGCTGGTCGCAGTTGTGACACCAGCCCCGCGCACCATGATCTCCCCCTCCCCTTGCGCTGGGGGTGGCACTTCCACGCCGAAGCGGGGAGCTCAGCGCCGGCCGTCTCTGTGGTGCCGAGTGCCGCAGCGTGGCGGCCACGCTGCCTGGCCTGGAGCGCACGCCCGTGTTGGGCGGGGAAGCCCTGCGGGGGAAACTCACTGCCAGCTTCTCTCCCTCATCAGTTCCTTCTGTTGGCCCTCTAGGTAGTGAAGATCATAAGACCGAGTGAGACCGCGGGCCGCTACATCACCTACAGACTGGTGCAGTAACTGGAGCTATCGGTAAGGCGGAGTACGAGACCCTCTGGCTAGCGGAGCGCTTTGGGCAGTGCCTTAGGCTTACGCCAGGGCGTTCCAGGGTTGACTTGAAGTGAGCTGCCTCCAGGAAAAGATTATCTCGGAACTTTAAGTTGTTTGTGGAGGGAACTGTTAGCGAGAGGGCAGACCAGAGCAAGGCTTAATCAGTCTCTTGCCTCAGCATCCACCGTTCAGGATGTGCCCGTCGGTGCTCAGGGCGCCAGTGGGGCTTGGCCTTGAGAGCCGTCTGCTGAGGGAGGCGTGAGGTGATTTGCATCCCGAGTTCTCTTTCTTCCAGGTGTGGAAGAGTCGTGTGACACCTCCTGATCTTCCCATCTGCCGGCAATTTACAGACACTCTGAGATGTCTGCCTTTTCATAGATGGCCAAGAAAATTCCCTGCAGTCGTGTTACTTGGCCTAATTCCTTGTTTTCCAGCATGGACTTTGCTGTAACTCCTTACTCTTCACTAAGGACTCAAGCCATGGAAGTATCCTGAAGCAACTGAAGCATGCAGGGAGGAAGCGAGTGGAAAAAGGCTTTTGCTTTCCTATTTTATTTATAGGATCTTATTTTTAATAAAGCTTTGTACTCTCGCTGTTCCCCACTGGTATTGTACTTCTCAGCCTCTCCCTGTACCAAAGCCTTCTGGACTTTGTTTTTCGTTCTGTTTAGAATAACTTGCTGCTGAGGCTCTGAT
Organism: Phoebastria nigripes; assembly: GCA_035582835.1. Taxonomy (NCBI): domain Eukaryota; kingdom Metazoa; phylum Chordata; class Aves; order Procellariiformes; family Diomedeidae; genus Phoebastria; species Phoebastria nigripes. The sequence goes on from JAYKAV010002960.1 coordinate 138,273, forward strand.
GGACTCTCCATCATGGCCGAGCCAAGAGCCCACCCTGCAGAACTCTGATCCAGCCGTCGTGTGCAGTTCAGACTTACCTCGTTGCTTACCTTATCTCTTCTAACCTCTGGCCCTTGTTTTGAGGCCGTGGTGCTCAGATACTGCAACAGAGAGCTGCTTATCACCCCCCAGTTGCTTTCGTTTTAATCTGTTCCAGGTCTCTTGAGGGTTTTTAAACTTCAGTTAACTTGCTAGAAATACTTGGAGTACTTCCTTACGGTGCTCAGCCTCCTGCGGCCGTGGGCGTATGAACCTGGAAGACTCTGATCTCCAGGACAGACACGGGTCAGAACACACTGATTTTTTTTTTTTTTTTTTTTTTTTTTGGAAGCATGTCAATCTGAACACAGCAAAACATGTAACGCAGCTTCGTACAGCAGTACAGGCATGTCATAACAAACACGCTTTACTTTTTCCACGCTGAATTAATATACAAATAGAAGGGTGCTTGTTACTGTGTGAAGCTCAAGCGTAGCTTTTATCCCTTCCCTCACTCGCATTCACCTGTCATCCATCCTCGCAAACACACGCGGTACCGCCGTGGTAGCAGTGCTGGTAGCAAGAGAGGGCATCGGCCTCGTTCCTCTTGCTACTGTGGAAATGACCTGCTGGAAAAATCCAACCATCTTGTTGAAGAGCTGCAGAACAGAACGTCTCACAGGTATCTCTGGCTCTTCTTTGGCTCAGTTATAAACCATTTAGCTGTAAATTAACTTTGGTTTTGTGTACCTTTAACCGGCTATGCTGAGATGCTTTTCCGATGAGTCTCGGAGAGCTCTGGGAACTGTGAAGCCCAGGCTCTCCCTGTGCTGGAGACTGATCCTCTAAGGGGCCATCGACCAGATGTTTGACCCAGTCCTACAGTAACGAGGTGCGTACAACCCCCCAAATGCCGCTCAGTGTATCTTCAGCTGGAACATCGCTCCCACTGCGCTTGGCTTCCTTGGCCGGAGATCTGCCTCTGCCCTCCCCCTCGCTGTCCCGTCGGGGTGGATGCTCTTCAGACCTGGAGCGGTGAGGCCTGATGCGTGAGCGGGCAGAGCGAGAGATGATCTGGTGTCCAGCATCTCGCTGAGGAAGGGTCTGGCTAATTATTAGAAAACAGCTTTGGATTTGTGCAATTTCTTGGGAGCCGTGGGCTGTGAGTTGCCTGTGTGTGAGGTGCCCTTGCGCATCCGTCCCTGGCCGGGAGCTCGTGGTCTTTGCTCGTCGCACCCTCCCGGGCCGAGGGTCTAGTGGCACGCTCAGCGGTGACGGCAGGAACGCAGCCCAGGTACAAGCAGGGTAATAGAAGGAAACGGCTTTCAGCTCTTTCTAAGCTTAAAATATACTTGTTTCTCTATGCTTCAGTGCAGAAAAGTCTCGTAGCTTTAAAAAAAATACTTTAGCTGGTCTTGTTTAACCCTTTAAGTTCCTTTGCCAGCAGAGGTAGTGGATTCATGTTGAAGGGTTCTCTCTCTACAAAAAAAAAAAAAGCCTCTTATACTGGCAGGGGCTGTGACTCGATTCAGGCTGTGGCGGTCCTGAGGAGGGGGCATCTCCCCTTGGTGACCTGCTCTCTGCCCAGCTCCATCTCGGGGCCAGCTGGAAGAGCAAAGGTGTAGTCCTGGACTTGCAGATTAGATCTTTGGAGACCAAATGTCTATCAAAAAAAACCTCTGAGAGATCAGGCAATGCTCAGGACCCTGCAGCCAGGAAAACCTGTCCCCTGAGCTTGCTCACAGCCTGCGGGTTGCTCTTTGCGTGGCTCCTGCCAAGTAGAAAAATGCCCATAAATACAAGCAGCAATGCAAACCTTGTCAGCCGAGCCAGGAAAGGCACGTCGCTGGTTGGGTCCTGTGTTGCTTAGAAGTGCAGAGGCAGTAAATTCGTAGCTGGACTTTGAATGCCTGGTACAGTCAGTTATAAATGATAGATGTACCTTGCAAACGGCGCAGCCATGGCCCTAAAGCCGAGGCCGGCTCTGTGCGAGATGGTGCAGGTGGCTTTTACCCAGCTATGCCAAACCCAGCACTCCTCTYGCCGTGTCCCCTTCCCGGCAGCCGTTCCCCAGGCCAGCAGAGCCAGCCCGCGCGCGCGGTGCTCGGCGTTGTCCGTCTGTCCATGTGGCACCCATGCCTTGCCGCAGTGCCCTTCTCCTGCCCGCTGTTGGGGAACTCTCCCTGCGTCAGTCACCTCCCGGCAGCCTCGTCTCCCCTTCCAGCCGCAGCCAGCGAGGATGATCAGATCCTTTGATCCTCCTGTCTCGATTTCTGCAGTAGAGGCATGGGATTAAGGAGCGCAGCAAAAATTAAGCCTGTGACCTGGCATGGGCACGGCAAAGCCCTGGGTTCCTTCCCAGTCCGGAACAACAAGCGAAGGGTCTGCCCTGCTTCAGCCCCTTCCCAAGAAACGTGCTTCGTGGGCTGCTGGATTGAGCAGGGGCTCCCAGCAGTCGAGGCAGACTGACCCGATTTTCCCCGTCGGGAGCCGAGGGGCTCAGCGGTTTTGTGTGAAAGCTCCAGCCACGAAACAGCCAGGACTTGCCTGCAGCTGACACACCAAACCCCCCTGAGCTGCCTGTGGCTCCGTGCTCTCCCTCCCCACCCCTCAACATCACAGCTTTGTGAGTCGCTACGCCCGGGCAGTTTCTGGGTTTTGCCCCTTTGCCCCGTTCCAGCGTCCGCGGTATTTTTGTTCGGTGGCTTAGATAAACCGGGGCTGCTGCTCGCTGCCTGGCTCGCGGCCGTCCTGGCACCTGGCTGCCAGATGCCGGGCAGCGGCAGGCGTGGATGTGTTGTTGGACTGGTTTGTGTTGTAGTCCGTGTCGGCAGCGGAAAGGCGGCTCTCGGGGTATTCTTCTGCATCGCTTTGCTCTTCTCCCAGGGGGCTGCGGCAGCGGGGAGCGGTGCCCTCTGCATCCGACTGGCCCATGCTGCAGCTCCGGCTCCGCTGTCCCTCRCTCCCGTCATCACAGAACTGAGCTTCATCTGTGCTGGTCTCGCTCTCCTGTTTCGTTAGCCGGGTTCGTGGGCCCCCGCTGTCCTCCAGCTCGGAGTCGGAGTCAACAGAGCGGTCACCAGACTCTGCGGGGGAGAGGGAGCCCTGTGCTACGCTCTTGCCCAGCACCACGGCATCAGCAGGAGCTTTGTTCAGCAAACTTGTGGTCTTCAGGACAGGGGAAGGGCTTTGTGTTATTGCCACTAGTGATACACCTCGTACCTCCCGAGAGACCTGTGCCCGCTGGGGAGCAGCCACCGGCTGCCTTTCACTTACCCGCGGGTGAGTCGGCGCTGTAATCCAAACTCCCCTTCTCTGAAGGCAGCTCTAGGAAGGGGACGCTGCCGGGAGGGGCTGCGGGCTGGGAGCCTGCRTTGGCCTGGGAGGAAGAGGTACAGTGGTGAGGGCATGGAGGAGGAGAAAACTCTCATTCACTGAGAAATGGTTCCAGAAATCTCACTGTTCACTGGAGAAATACCAACTTCTTGTCCCGGTGTAAAAGTGTGTAGGCTCCATCCTCCCACCCCCTGCCTGTCTCACCTACTGAGACTGTTCTTTTGGGGCAGAAAATCACTCGCAAGTGGAGTGGGGATGCACATGGGGACGTGCCGAAGCAATGCGGGTTTCCTAACAGAAAGGCAAGAGCATTGGCCAGACCCGTACCGTCGTGTGGCGCAGCAGGGGTGGGGAAGGTCACTGGTGCAATCTGCAGGGCAGAGCACGAGGCTGGGGCAGCGTTCAGGAGAGGGTGGGGGGTGTTGGGGCTGCAGGAGGGGCTGCCCCAGCTGATCTGCTCCAGGTTGCAAGCGCAAGCAGGCCGTCTTGGTAGGCTCCGCATCCCCTAAGGGCACTCCCTTCCCCAGAGACTCCTACCAGGTCCGAGCAGCTGGCTGCCTCCTCTCTGCTGTCCGTGGCGTATTTGCTGGGGTCGGCCAGCACCATGGTCTCCTTGTTCTCAAAGATGGTCGAATAGAAGATGATGAGCGCCTCGATGATGCGAGCTTGGTGGGGATAATCAACCAGCGAGGACAAGGAAATAGTGGCATCCGTGGGCCTTGGGCGCATCAGTGTTGGCCCAAAGACRATGCCCAGGTTGCTTGAGGTCATCTTGTTGTCCTGTTCCACTTCCACGATCCTGGGGAGGAGGAGGAGGAACTCGTGAGAGCGAGCAGGGAGAGGGGTCGGGGGGACAGGCAGGGCATCCAGGCTGGAGGAGATGCTGGGCTGGCAGCACAGGAGTCCCCTCTCGTGGCGCACACGAGCTTCGTGAGCGGCAGAGAAGTAGCTGCAGCCGCAGACCTACCTCCCCGCTCCTGGGGAGGGCTGGGCTGTGCCCGCTGCCAGCGTGGGTCCGGTGGGGAGGCTGCACTCACCTTCCCACTCTACGGAAGAAAGGGAAGGTGCCCCAGCACCCGCACGGGCTCTGGACCTGCCCTTCTCACCTTCTCAGGTGCTGCAGGAGATACTGGAGCGTGGCCATGTTCTCCCCAGGAAGCTCCTTCAGCAGCTCCTTCAGCTTCAGCACCAGGTTCACCACCACCTTGTCCGTGTCGGCTCCTTTGTCCACCAGCTCAGGGCCCCCTTTCCCGCTCTTGCCCTTGGCCTCGCCGCCCTGTAAGCTCTCCTTGGCCAGGCCCATCAGCTCGTTGTACATGCGGAAGGGCATAATGGGCTCCGGCAGCTGCAAGCAAGAACAGGGGAGATGGGTGCTGGAGAGCCGTGCTGGAGGGCTCACCCCCTCCCTGAGACCTGGACCTGCCCAGTGCTGTTGAGCTGAGGAAACCCGAGGCCTTTCTACAGCAAGGGAACATTCCCAATGCTTGCAAAGCATGCTACCCAGAAGGTAATGTTCATTTATCCATCTCCTGAAGCGTGTAAATCCAGCCTCATTTGTCCTAGCCAATTAGTACCTGTGAAGTTCAAGCAAAAAGCAGCGTTTGATCAACCCGTGGGTGCTCTCTGCTGCATAGGTCCCTCCGGGTCACGGTTAGGGGGTTCTCTTTTTTCCCTAGAAAAGCCCTGGCCCGGGGTGGGCACAGCAGCAGGTTCCCCAGCAGCAGGAGGTGGTTAGAAAGAGGTCGGGAATGAAAGAGGACAGGGCTGGGTTGTTCTGGGGTGGAGAAGGCAGGATGTAATCGGCATAGCCGGCAGCAAAGGCAGGGCTGTGGTGAGGTGGAAACTCTTGCTTTGAAGTTTGTATGAAGCACCCAGAGCAGCATGTTAACTAATTGGCGGTTTTGCATGGCTGGCGATGTTTTCAGAGTGGCTTAAACAGATGGTTTTGGGGATAGGCTGCCTCCCACAGCAGAGCGGGTTCCCTCCAGTCCAGCACTCTTACGGAGGGACTTTAAACCCATTTCTCTGCAGTGAGACCTTGGATCGTGGCTCAGGACGGATCCTTCCTCTCTTTCCACTCTGCCTTTCTTCCCCAGAGAAACCGCAGAGGCAATCCAGAGCCCTTCTCTCTGTGCAGGGGACCTAGGGACACGGCTCCCTCCTTGAGCTGAGCCCGATTCCCGAGTTAACGCACAGGAGCCCTTCCACCGGGTTACACCAGCCCTCCAAGAAAGGCAGCACTAAAGAGTTAAGTGGTGAGGCTGCAGTGCGAAGGAGAAGTGGCTTCCTCTCCTTCTGCCTTGCGGTGGCTCCTGGGAGGATGTGGGCAATGCCGTTTGCGCTGCCAGTTTTCGAGTTTGCGTATTGGCGTTTGGTGGGGGTGGAGAACTGCTGTGAGCAGGGCACAGCACCCAGCTGAGCCCAGCGCAGGGCGACGCGAGGGGCACGGCGCTGCTCGGGGCGAGGTGAGCTCAGCCCCGGCTCTGCCGTGCGGAGCGACCTTTGCTGGATCACTTCCCTTTTCGTGTATCTGGTTCCCCAATTGCAAAGGGGAGGGAGGATTTGGTGCTTCTGCACGTTGTTTTTCTGTGGATACGAATGCCACTGCTGCAGCGGTGGAGGAGCCATGCGAAGCGATGGCGGGCGAGTTGTGCGGGGGCTCACCGAGAGCAGGAAACCCGCAGTCAGCTCGGAGGAGGCGCAGCGTGAGCGCGCTTCCCCACTCGTGCATGTGGTCCCATCTCCACCGCTGACCCGCTCCCAGCTGGGAGGGACCCCTCTCACCACCCTCTGCCACACAGTTATTAAGCCCAGTTTGTGCAGAATTACTCCTGCCAGAGATGACTTGGCGAAGCCAGGTTTGTTTCTGGGAAGTTAGTTCCTCTGGCCACCTCTCCCCTGCCTCCCCCCAGCACCTTACCTGTCTCAGGTAGAGCTTCAAGACGTTGCTGATATCATGAGGGGAGGCCTGGGACAGCTCCACCAGCTCTTTCCCATTCTCAAATGCCTGGCAAAGCTTCTCCACGCGGGTCTTGACACCATTCACTCGGTAGATGCCCTGTAAAAGAGAGAAAAGTGGAGTTGAAGTGAGGAGAGATGTTTCTCCTCCAGTCTGCACAAGACAGTGAGCTTCTAGCTCCCCTCCTCTCCTTTTGGGGTTGGAAATCCCTCTCAGAAGTCGTTCTGGGCCATCCCTTTCCAGCTCAGATGTTACTGTTGTTCCTGTTTCATAGGAAAGAGGGAGGCAAAAGAAGTGAGTTTCCAAGGTCAGAGTCTGGGGTATCAGGGCCAAGTTTATCACCTGGGACTTTCTGGCCTCCTGCCTCCAGTAATCTGAAAAACGAGCCTGTTGGTTTTCGTGCCAAGGCAGAAGAACATTTCAAGAGAAGGCAGCTGAGCCAGCTTAGCTGAAGAAGAGGGAAGAGATAGTGCGTCACCTTGGTTTTCAGCGCCCGCTTCTCAATCTCAGAAATGCACTTCTTGATGATGAAGGGGATGCCATCTGAGCTACTCTGAGAAGCCTTTGTGAAGTCTTGCCCGAAAAGCTGCAGCTTCCCTTGGAGTTTCTTGTGCCCGCACTGGATGGCCAAGGTTTCCAGACACTTCTTGTGACAGGCCAGGTAGCACTGGAAAACACAGGGAAATGCGTGGAGGTGGGAGACAGCACCATGGGTTAGGTGGAAGGGCAGCCACTGAGAGACAGCAGGCATCGCTCAGAGAACAAGGAGCTCATGGAGCAGGACGGCAGACAGGAAAAATGCCTTTCTTGGAGACATCGCAGAACCAATGCAAAGCACATGGACCCCTCCCCAAAGGAGAACGTCTTCCTAAACCCAGGTTAGAGCTGTGCTAAGGTAGTCCTGCCCCAAAGTTCATGCTGGCACCTCTGCTTCCACAGGGAACTTAGACCTGGCTGCGGTTACACCCATGGTTTGAACCACACGTGTGTCAGGGCTCCTGGCTGGGCTTCCACAGCAAACCTGTGACACCCGAGTGAAAAGCTGCACCGCAATATGCTGCTGCAGAGCGTGTGGCTCTCATCTGGGGACAGGGTGAATCACAGGACCGTACGCAGGTAGCGGTGAGGTCACCCCGTTCATGGGACGTATCCACCATCTCTTCTACCCACCGAGCTCTCTTCCCACTTCTCCCAGCTTTACCTCCTCGCATTCTGCTCCCTGGAAGTAAACGTAGCTGTTGCACTCCCGACACTTGGAAGGAGTACGGAGCTTCCTCAGCCGATGAGTCTGGGCAGCCTTGGATAAGCCAACGTTTCGGAAGGGCCCTGTTGGAGCTGTCATCTCTGGTGTGATCCCATTGATGCCTACGAGCAGAAGACAAAGAAATGCAGCTGCCTCCTGGCTCCTGAGGAGGTAAGGTTAAGCAAAGCTCGAGCAGAGGGGTCACTGTCACAGACCAGACAACCAGCTGGATGCACTAGTTCTTTCGCAACATGGCAAACAACCTGTACCCTGAGGTGCACAGCCCTAGCTCATCTGTGCCACTGGTTTGAGCAGAGCTCACCCCTTGGTAAAGGAAATGCTATTGGGCTCCTCATGGGGTCACCCTCAAGTATCCTCCCAGTGATTGTTCCGTTTACCTCCAGAACTACTGAATTTGGGAAAAGTCAACCTGCAGTTAGCTTTGCCGTGGTGTGCGGGTGCGCAGCAGGAGCGCTGCGTCACCTCCCGCGCTGTCACGTACTCTGCTCAAAGGGGGTGGCGTTCTCATCCTTCTCTCCCAGCTCTTCGCTGGAGGACATGGTGCCGTTGGAAGACAACCGCTGGAGTTTATGGCTGAATTCACCTGTCAAAAGAAAACCCACAAGCCAGTGAGATTATTGGCAAAGCCGTTTCAGCTCGTGGCTGATTCCCACAGCAAGCAGTCGTGTGCCTTGCGTGGCTGGGGCAGCGCGCTCTGGGGAAAATGAGACGCTGGGAGCTAGCAGGGGCTGCGCGTGCCCGTACAGTGCCTCGCAGTGAAGCAGGCTGCAGCCTGAGGCTCAGTGGTCCCCCATCCCATCCCATCCCATCCCGTTGGAGATTGGGATCAGAGCAGTTATTTACAACACAGTGTTATTACAAGGCAGATAAAAAAGAGAAGCGACAGGTCCCGCCTAACTCCGATGCTCTGGTTTTAGGCTGACTGTGTTAGAAGGGGAAGGACTGCCTGCCCTGGGCTGTTTTCGGTATCTACCTGCGTTAGAATCCAGGCTGCTGTCAGCTTCACTGATGGAGGTTGGCCAGGATTTGTGGACCTGGTGTCCCCTCCCACCTGCAGAGGAAAACACATAGTCCATTTGAGATTGCTTCCTGCGTTCAGGAGAGACGGGAGAAGAGCCTAGACTCTGGGAGACACTTAAGTTACTGAAGGAAGCTGCTTGGCTTCCTGTTGACAGGCTGGTGAAGGGGCTGGTGGGGTTGTGATGCCTTCAGTAACACATCCAGCAAGGGAAAGAAGAGATGGGAAGATGGAGGATGGTCTGTTAGGTAGCACTAGCAAAAGCAAAAAACCCCCATGGATGTGATTTTGTGTCCTTCAGGAAATTCAGCTTGCAAGGCTTCCAGCCTGTCCTACTGCTGCGAAGAGAAGCCCCCCCTCGGTACCCGTGGAGTCCTGCTTTGCTCCTGAGCAGGGGGGAGGACGCAGCCTGCTGCGAGCGGTGCCGTGGGGACGGCGATGCAGAGGCTCCTCTCTGCTCCGGGCTCACCTCTCCGCTCAGCCGCCACAGCCCCGCTTTGCTGCTCCTTGGCTCCTGCTCCTCCTTCCGAGACCATCCCATCCTTGGGCAGCCCGGCCCCGTCAGAGCYGGCATTCGTTGAGAAGTCGTTGGCATTGAAGCTGCCTTTCCGTGTCCGAGTAAAGGGGGACCTGGTGGGCAGAAAGAAGGAGAAAAGGGAATGCCTGAGTGGATGAGAAGGAAGGACACTGGAAAACCTTATTCATGGCTGCTATCCACCTCTCTTGGGATTTACAGTCCTCTGTCTTAGATACCAGGTAGCCTGTCTCATCCATCGGAGGATGTGAGAGGAATTCCCAGCTGCTCCAGCCCCAGCTTTCCCAGCAGGAGCTGCCTGCAGGCATGCTGAAGGCATGCTGGTTTCTGCAGGGGAGCACAGTGCCAGCCCAGGGGAAGGCTGCCAGCGACAGAGAAGATGAGCGTAAACCAGGAATGACTTCCCCCTCTCCTTTCCTACCAGGCGTTGTGTGACACGTAGGGCTCAAAGTCGTATTGGATGTCAGGTTCGTCTCCTCGCTGCAGCTGCTTGACGTGAGAGGCGTATTGCTGCCCGGGGTCGTAGAGCTTGCTGCTCTCGCACAATGTCTGGAAGTTGACAGGCAGCGGAGCCGTCTGCATGTGCATGATCTGGTAGAAGGAGATTGTGGCCTAAAAATAACGTAGAGAAATCAGATGTGAGCTTTGTGAGGTGACACACAAGGAGGAGAGAGACAAGGAGCTCCAGGTTAGGTGAGAAATCAGGAGCACAGAGCGGTGCTTGGTCTGCAGCCTTGAGCCTTGGCTTTTCAGAGCACAAGGGAGTGAAGAGAGCTCTACGCCCACCTGGACCTCATCTGAAACAGGAGCAGCTAAGCCAGGTCTGCTGGGGAGGCAGCTCTGAACCTCTCCCGAGCAGGCTACGGCCACCCCCCAGCCCTGGCAGCCACCCCAAGCAGGCAAGCCCCACTCACCGTCTTGATGACCTGGTCACTCTGTTTGATCACTTCGTGGATCTGCCGCAAGGAGTTCACCTTGGTATCCTCCAACTCCTGCTTCTGGGTATTTGCATCCGCAACACAGGTCCGATATGTGGCCATCGCCTCTTCTGCCTGAGAGTCGGGAGAGCAAGAGATGGAAACAGTTCACAGGTAAGGAGAACAAGGAGAACAGCTCTCTGCACTTGGACCCCGTTCCTCTAGGCATTCCCACACTGTGTCCGAGGATCCGCGGGGAGCTCAGTTCAGTCCACTTAGCTCAGGGCTGCCCCTGCGCTAGGACAGCAAGGAGCGAGAAGGTTCTTGCCAGGCAGATGCTCAGCCGGAGTCCAGAGCTGTCGTGTTCCTACCTTGTTCTTGGCTTCCTCTTCCAGCCGCCTCTTCTTGTCCAGGGTTTTGGTGGTGATGCTGCTGGTGGTGTTCTGCTGCTCTTCTTCTGCTTTCACTGCCATGTACTTGGCCTTGTCGTGCTCCTCGCTGCGCTGCATGTATATCTGCTTGGCCTTGCGCAGGTTGACCTCTGCCTCTTGCTGCCAGTGAAAACAGCGACCCAGGGTGAGGACTGAACTCTGCAAGGGGATCATTCTCCCCCGCAAGCTCCCCAGGGCCCCTTTCCCAGCCCCTGCACCCGTGTTTCTCCAGCGTCCCCCAGCACAGCCGAGGCTACTGGAGAGGGGCAAGGAGTCCAGCATCCTCAGAGGGGTACGTGACACGGGGGTACTCCGGACTGGGCTTGGGGAGCGCGAACCCAGCCCGTGCTGTGTGGCTGTTACTCACCAGTTTCCTCTGCGCCCGGTGCCACTGCTCCTTGATCTCCTTCCTCCGTTTTTCATGTTCAAGGCGTCTCACTGTTAGCGGCTGAATCGGGAGGGAGAAACAACCCCCATGGTGGTCAGAGCTAAATGCTCGCTGCTCTTCCCTTTGCAAAAGGCTTTGCAAGGAGAAGTTCCCTGTGGCGGTTGTTATCATTCCCCAGCACATCTGGGCTCAGTTACAGGGAGGGTTTGTGTCATGGACAAAAATCTGCAGCCTGGGAAGTGCCAGATGCAGTTTCCCTCCAGACTGAGCTAAGCAAGAGCCACCCTCTGCGACGACAGGACATCAGTTCCCTCCCTGGCAAACAGCTCCGGAGAGCGGCCGCCCCTGGGAGATGGGTGCAGCTTGGCCCAGGCTGGTGGGGGAACGTGGGAATGCAGAGAGGCCTCGGATGAGGCGGAGATGGGTACAGAGGTGCTGTTTGGTTTGCCAGATTTCAGGGGTTTCTCCTAGACCCTGTATCTAACCCCTCGAAGGAGTCGGCAACTGGCTGAGAGCTTGGGCTCGTTGAGCCGCTGAGGCCAGAGCAAAGCCGGGGAATGCCGAGCCTGAGAAGTGGCTGAGCCGAGCAGCAACTGGATTCCAGTTTCTGAAAGAGCTGCCTGTGGCAGAAGGACTATGGAGACCACCAGCCTCCCTCGCTGCCCAGCCGCCGGGGAAGACCCTTCGGAGATGGCCTTTCATCCTCTCACCTGGAGGAAGGTTTGGTGCTGCAGGGTGTTGGCAGCCTGCAGAACCGACGTCCCGTGCTCCATATCCTGCTCCAGGGCCAGCAGGTAGATGGACAGGAAAGGCATGTTGGTCTGAGAAACGAGAAAACACGCGACCCTGAGCCCCAGCACCGCAGCGTGAACCAAAGGAGACGCGTCCTCCAGTGCTGCGCTCGGGGAAGAAGAGAGGCTCAGCTTGGCTGCCTGCTACTGGTAAAAGCCCCGTCCTGGACCGAGACGCTGTGGTCACAGGCTGCCAAGAGACTGCTTGGAGGGAGGTCGGAGGGGGCTGGAAGGGCCCCGTGGCGTCACCTGCCCGGTGCCTGGGCTGGAGAGCAGGGGCCGGGGCCCATCTGGCGTGTGAGCCCGCCTGCCGGCACACCCGGCAGGGCCAGGGCAGAAATATCGGCTACCGATGGAGGAGGTTTTGCAGGGTCTCGGCATTATCCTTTTTTTGCCATTATCTCGGCATTATCCAAATTTAGGTTTGGACACCTAAATTTTGCCAAGCAAAGAGCTTTAGAGAACTGCACGCTTGTTCTCCTGGGCTCTGAAGCTGGGTCATGCCAAACGAGCTCTCCAGGGCTGCTTGCTCCTGACACAGCCCAACAGCCTGGACGCCGGGTGGCTTTAGGGACATGTGGACTCACCTCCTGACTGATGGTTTGCTTGCAGCTGTTTGCCATCTTCTGAAGCCCTTTGGCAAACTCCATCTCTGGAAGAAAAAGGTCAGAAGTGAAAAGACATACGAGACACCAGGATTTCCCTGCTGATTGGGTTCCTTTTGAAAAATAAATCAAGAACTTCAGGAATGAAGTTCACCACTGTCCTTGCAGTGTCTGACTCCCTCAGCCTCGTGCACGTGAGGACCTCGACCCGTTCTGATGCTGCCGTGAGGGGTTCAGCCCTGCTCTGGGGAGAACCCACCCGCCGTCCTCCCCATCTCACCCAGTGTGGTCCTTTTCTCCAGGTATCCAATGAGGTCCTTCATGTACTTGGAGATGTTTTTGGCATACTGGAGGGCAGCATCTACCCCCCCCTCGCATCGCTGCAGCGTCACATCCACTTCCTCGGCAGGAGGACGGCCTGTGATGGCGGGGGGGGAAGGTGGGGAGAGAAAGAGGAGAGAGACACTGAATGCGCTACTGCCATTGTGTTCACTGACCCGCTCCCTCCAAGTGCCTTCGAGTTCCCAGGAACACTGGAACAGCCGGGAAAACCCCAGGACAGCCTGGCTCACCCCTGCAAGCCCTGTGAGCTTTCAGTGCAAACCTCCCCGTATCTGTGCCGGCATCGTGCTGTGCTGGTGTCCCGCTGGCCCCCGGTACGGCAGCAGCTCTGCTGCCTTTTCTCAGCCGAGGAGCCGTGTGCGACTCGGAACCGCAGCGGCGATGGGGAAGACGCCGGTTCCTGCCAGCCRGTCTGCTCAGCCAGGTACCCCACCACCCCAAACCCTGCACCAGAGTCTGCCTGCTTACCCGTGTCATAGCTTTCCACACCCGAAGGCATGCCGTCTCCTCCAGGCCCAGGGATCCCCCCGTAGAGGCTCTCCATAGTCTTTGGGAATTGGGAAAGAAAAGGGACTGATCAGAGAAGAGGAAGGGGAGTAGTTGGAGGGGCTGGCAGCTGGAAGGGAGGCAGAAACCCAGAGCTGCTGGAGCCTTTCTGCTGTTGCTGGAAGTCTCCTGTGCCCAGCCCGTGGCCCTACAGGAAGGCCGTGAGCTAATGGGAACGTTGCTGGAGAAATACCTTGCTCTGTGCACACACCAGACCAGGGCAGAGCTACAGAGAGCCACCAGAGCCCTGTTTTCTGCCTCTGTTGACAGAGCTGCTCCATCCCTTCCCGAGCCACCTTGCCCTTTGGATTGAGCTGCCAGCTGGCTTTTCCCCTCCTTGGGATGGTGGTGAGGACAGGAGCAAGCAGGCAAAGCCTACACGCAGCTCCGCCGGGCTTGGTGGTGAGCTGGGAATCCCACGTCTGGGGCTCAGCCCCTTCCTGAGCCGGGTCTGCACCCTGGCACATCCTGAGACCCACAGCATCGCTCACCTGGTTCTGGTCGCTGGGTGGGATGGAGAGGATGGTGCTGCTGTCCACCTCCCCCATGAGGAACTCGGACACGCTGTGACGAGAGGAATATGGCTGGGCTCAGCAAAGGGAGGACGGGCAGTGACAAGCAGGGCTGTCACCCAGCAGCACCCAACCCACGTCCGAGGGACCAGGCGAGGGCCAGGGCAGTTGGAGCTGCAATACTGGTTTCAGTGGGGATCAGCTCAGCTCCACATGATGCGGTCTTGGCAATTCAGGTGGAGGAGCAGAGCTTGGCCCAGCACTGAAGAGGGGCCGGGAGATGGAGCCTGTGGGCTTGAGCAGGCTTTGGGGTCCCTCCTCGGCGCTGGAGGAATTGCTGGTGTGAGCGGCAGGAGGAGTGAATCTGCCCTCCCCACGGGGTCTCTCCAGTCCCCAAACCACCCCCCAAAGCAGCTGCCACTGGGGCTGTGCGTGCGGCGAGGGGACGGGGCGAGGGGTGGAGATGTGTCCTGGCTGGCGGGGGCGATGGGGTCCGTCGGGGGACCTTCTCCGGGGAACGGCTGGCCAGAAGTCCCTTACGTGCTGCTGAAGGACACTGCGATGGTCTCCACGGCCTTCTCAAACTCCCGCTTGTCTGTCTCATTGTTGGATTCGTAATGGAAACCTGGAAATGAGGAAGCCCGGTCGTCGTGAGCGCCTGTCCCTGTCTCAGGCAGGAGAAAGACCTGCCGGCTCCTGCCGGTCTCAGCCCTGCTCTGGGGCTGGGGCTGGGTCGGGGTCTGGGTCGGGCTCGAGGGAGCAGGGGGGAGGAGAGGACCATCCCTACGGATGATGGACTTTCTCTAGTGCAGCCCAGTGTCTCTGCCCCCCCATTTCTCCTGGGACTGACTTCCCTGCCAGCATCACTTGGCTCACGTTTCTGTTTACTCCCGTTACCCAGAGCTGCTGGAAAAGTGCTGCTGACTGTGGACCTGTTCCACTGCTCCCCTGGCTTACGGCACCTCCAGAGCCCCCTGCTCCGCGGCGGGATGGCTTCCTCCACGGCCAAAAGAGGAACCGCCGGCGGCAGCGGGAACCGGCGCAGACGGCGCTTGGCAGATGCCCAGGCCAAGGGATGCTCGCCGGCAGCCAGGGCTTCTGGGCAGACCCCGATGCTTTTTGGGTCGGTGCCTCTGCCCATGCCCTGGCGGGGTGCCAGGGCTGGTGAGCTGCGGTGAGGGGCTGGGATCTGCCCCCACCCCTCTGCCCGGGGACGTGAGCAGCCTGAACTCGCTCTGTCCCGGCCCCGCGTGGGGCCAGCCCCGGTGCAGACCTCCTGCCACCCGCCACGAGGCTTCCTGTCCCCTCGCGGTTGCTGTTCGGTGTCCAGGAAGCAGCGCGGTGACGCAGTGTTGTGCTCTGCCTGCGGTTAGCGCAGCCATCCCCCTCCCCGCTGGTGTCACTGCGGGCAGGAGGTGGTGCCCCGGCCAAGATCTGGGCTCCACAGACCCCGCTTTTATAAACACGAGGTGCTGCCAGGAGCCGGATCCGATTATTTAAGTGTTTTTCCTGCAGTCGTGTTTGGAAACCCCCAGGCAGGGATCTGGGCTCTGTCATCTCTGACACTACATCATCCTTAAAACTAAAACACAGCGAGCAGGCAGCTGATGCCTTCGCCCTCTCCGCCTGTCCGTGGGGCAGCTCTGCTCCCGGCAGCCCCCCCAGGGATCCCCCAGGCCCAGCATGTCCCGGCATGGGGCAGGAGGGGAGCGGGACAGAGTTCCCAGCCCCATTGTCTCACCCTTGACTTTGGAGATGAGGGTCCCGGCAGCCGTCAGGGTCTCCAGGGTGTTGAGCAGCGGGTACTTGTTGATGACCTGGCGCAGGATGCGCAGGGTTTCGCCCAGGCACTCGTGGGCCAGCGGCCGCTGGGGCTCCTTGGGGTCTGCAAGAGAGGAGGGCTGAAACGCCGCCCCACGTCCCTGCCCCGCGTCCCTGCCCTCCGGAGCCTCCTATCCACCCGCTGCCAGCCACGTCCCGGGCAGGGTCCCACCCGGCTCCCAGACCATGCAGCCCATCCCCTTGGCTTCGGGGCTCCCCGGGACTGGCACGGCCACGTCCCGCTTGTCCGGCACCTCCCCAGCCCTCCCCTTCCATCCCCGCCATGGCTAAACCAGCCGGCGCGTCCCCTGCCCGGCGCAGCAGYGGGCCTGGGGCAGCCCGACCTTTTAGGCATTTTTTCCTCAGTAGTAACATTTTCCCTTGAAAGCAGTTTGGGAATTTCCTCCTCGTTTCCTTCCCTTCCTCCCCGCCACCGGGAGGGATGCGGCAGGTCTGTCCTGCCGCCGTGCCCCGTCCAGCCGGGCTTGCCGCGTCCCACGCGGGGTCCTTCCCCGGGAACTGTCCCCTCCACGGGCTCCAGCTGCCGGCTCGGGGGCCCAGCCTGGCTCTCTGCCAGCGCGGTGCCGGAGTGGGGGCTCGGGGCTGGGTGCTGGCAGCCTTGTTAGGAGGTGAGGAGCCTCCCGTAGGGAAGCGCTGGGATGGGAGCCTGGCACCCGCTGCCCAGCCGGGCAAATCCACCTCCCCGTCCCAGCCCCCAGCTCGGGGTCGGGAAGGGGTTTCCTCCGTTTCCTCTCCCATTTCCAGGCCCCTTCCGGAGTGGGGAGACCAGCAGGGCTGGGAACGGGGCTGGGAATGGGGCTGGATGGGTGCAGAGGAGAGCCGGATGCTCCAAAATCACGGCTGCGTCCCACAGGTCAGCCCCAACCTCTCCCCGTCTCTTTCCTGGCTTGGGGACGGCACCGTCCTGGCTGTCCCAAACCGGGTCCAGCAATAACTGTGGACCCCGAGCTGGGATGGCAGTGGGATGGTTGCCGTCTGGCTCAGGGATGTTTCCTCCCTGCCCTGCAATGCCGAAACCTTCGCAGGGACCTGGAGGCATCACCCCCCCGGCTTCCATCCCACCGCCCTTCTGGCAGCGCAGACCCCCGACCATGTTCCCACTGGCCCAGCCCTGGATCTGGCCACTGGGGCGGTGCCCCGGGCTGGGTGCTGCCATTTTCCATGGCAAGCAGGGATGCGTCAACATGTTTGCAAAGCCAGCGCCAAAACCACGGCATCATGTGACCCCCCCACAGCCCCACCTCGCTGCGGGGACCACGAGATCACCGCCGTTCCCTTCACCTCCTCGGGCAGGGACGCCCGCCTGCAGCCCCACAGCCCACCCAGCCCCACGCCCACGCCAGGGCATCGGCCCCATCCTGCCGGCTGCCCCAGTGAGGCTGGTCTGGCGGGTCGGGGGGCCGGGGGGCCGTGCCTGGTGCCCCGTGGGGCTCTGGGGGCCCTGGCAGGCAGCTGGCACCGCCGCGCTGTAAACAGGAAAGCGGGCGGATGAAAATAGCTCGCAGGCAGGAAGCCGCGTTATCCTGGCTCCGAGCTCCAGCAGCCACCCGCCACCTTCTGCCCGTGGCTGCTGCGGCTCTGCACGGCCCCCGGGGGGTCCCGGTCCCCTCCCGGCCGGGCCAGAGACCCCCACCCACGGGTCCGGTCTGTTCCTGGGGAGGGGATGCTCCCGTGCTGCCCCCGTGGCGGCGGGTGGTGTGGAGCTGCGTGGGCAGCACCGGGGCTGGCGGGAGCCGGGGGCATCCCAGCACTCACCATCGCGCAGCACCACATCCCGCAGGTTCTCCAGGGCGTCGGCAAAGCGGGCCACGTCCGTCAGCAGCTGGGAGATGTCCTCCGTGTCGATGAAGGGGCCCTCCCCGCCATCCATGGGGCTGTAGGACATGGGGGTCTTGTGGCCCTTGGGCACGGCCCTGGGGCCCGCCGCGGTGAGGGGGAAGCCGGCGGCGCTGGCATGGCGGCTGAGGCTGGTGGGGCGCTTGAGGGTGCCCACGGCGCTGGGGCTGGTGCTGAGCTTGCAGCTGGCGGGGGGCAGCTCCCCCAGGCCAGAGCCGGGCGCCTCCAGGCAATCCTTGCGGGAGAGGTCCTGGGGAGCAGAGACAAGTGTGAGGCCCCAGCAGGCACGGCCAGTGCCGTGGAGCACGGCCGRGACCCCAGGTTGGGCAGGGAGAGGGCAGCACCCTGGGACCCCCATGCCACCAGCCTGGAGGGACGGGCTGTTGTCTGAGGGGTGGGCACCAGACCCTGCAGCTGTGCGGTGCCTCAGTTTCCCCAGTTAGGTGCCCCGGCAGAGCCTGAGGGTGATCCTGCGCAGCTGTGGTGCGGGGATGAGGCGTAGCCCTCCCCGGATTTCCAGAACTTTGGGGATCTCGGGGTGGGGACAGCCTCAGGACCCCGCGGGGCAAAGGCAGCAACTCCGCTGGCAAGAAAACAACGGCGGAGCAGCAGCTGGCAGGGTTTGGGCGTTCGCCTGGCCAGGGCCGCCATCCCCACCGTCCCCGCCGTGCCGCAGGCAGTCCCCGGCTGCTGGCATTGCCCAAGGCTCCCGGGCTGCCGGTGGATTAACCGCCCCCAGCACGGGGCTTTCGCAAGCAGTGTCGGCTCTGAAACGACAGGCCAGGAGCCGGCTCACCCGCCCCATCTGCCCRCTCGCCCCGTGGCCCCCACCAGCCTCTGTGGGTCTGGGTTTGTCCTRGGGGGCACCCAATGACCATGTGGGTGACACTGTCTTGTCCCCACCAGCACCCACCGTGCTGGAGCTCCCCATCCCCGGGGGGCTTGGGGACCCTGGCACGGCCAAACAACAGCAGGATCCGGCCCCACACATCCCTTCCTCTTTTTCAGCCTGTCCCATCCCCAGGTCGGGCATGGCCCCCACGGGGACACCTCCCAGGCCACTATCTGGTGACTTTGCAGATATTTTACGGATGGAGGGACCCCCAATTTCTAGGGGCAAAATTGCCCCAAGGGAGGGGCTGGTACCAGCACCTTCCGGGGCCGTGCACCGTGCGGGGGCCACACACCCAGTGAGGGTCCTTACAGAAGTGGGAGGGGGCCCACAGCCACCCTTGCCCCTACAGTAGCTCCCGTTGGTGACCCTCAGGCACCCAGGTGTGACACGAGTGCGCCGGGTCTCAGCATCCCTGGCCAGGCGCTGCCGGCTCAGCGCTGCCGGCTCAGCGCTGCCGGCTCAGCGGGGCCGGAAGCCATTTGGTACCGATGGGGCAGACACTGAGCACCTTCCCCTCAGGAGCGACCTGGCTGGGGAGCACGAGGCTGCCGTAGGCAAGAGCGAACTGGGGCAGCTCAGCCCCACACTGCCCCCAGGGCCAGCCAGACCACTGTGGGGCTGCAAGGGGGCTGCCCAAAGACCCCACCCCAAAATGGCTGGGGCCAGCCCAGCCCTTGAAAACGTGGCCCTGTTCTCCCCGGGGTGCAGCGGCCCTGGAGACCCCGGTCCCTCCCCACCGGCGCCCGCAGGGCGCATCCGGCCGTACCGTCAGCCGCACGGTGGGCGCGTGGGGCAGCGAGTCCAGGGAGCGTTTGGGCAAGTGGGCTTTACCCGTCCTGCGGCGCCCTGCCGAGTAGGGGCTGTAGCTGTTCCTCCCAGCTGCCCGGCCGAGCATCCCTCCGTCTGCCACCCATAGGCCCCTCTCCCGGGGGGTCAGGGAGGAGGGGGGGGATGGGGATGGGTGCCCCTTGCTAAGGAGCCGTGGGTGGGCTCTTGGGCCCCATCGGCCCCGTCTCGCCAGCCCTGTCTCGCCCCACGCTCTGCGGGCTGGGGCGCGGGCGCAGCGCAGGCGCGGGGCGGGCAGTGCCGGGGTGCGCAGAGGAGCCTCGGCCGCCGGCCAGCCCCGCGGAGGTGAGGCGCTTCCTCCCGCACCCCTCCAGCACCAGGGGGGGTGCCCGCAAGTAAATAAATACATGGCAGAGCCGAAGCACTGGGGCTGCCCGAGCCCGGGCGTCCCCCCGCTCC
Source organism: Phoebastria nigripes (assembly GCA_035582835.1). Lineage (NCBI taxonomy): Eukaryota > Metazoa > Chordata > Aves > Procellariiformes > Diomedeidae > Phoebastria > Phoebastria nigripes. The sequence continues at coordinate 157,753 of JAYKAV010002960.1, forward strand.
CGCCCCGTCCCCTGGGCAGTTTGGGGGTTTCTCTGCCCTCCCCAAACCCTCGGCCGCAGCCCCCACCGCCAGGCTCCCCTGCCCTTTGCCGCAGTCCCCCGTTTCCTCCCCGCCCCGCTCGCCCTCCTGCCTCCCCAGGCGGCTGCTCCRTCCCCTTCGTCTGGGGCAAAATCCACCCCCAGGCCCAATGAGCAGGGTCCTTCCTCGGCTCCCTCCTCCTCCTCGCGGACCCCCTGGCCGTACCCAGGTCCCCCTTCCCACCCAGCGGCTCTTCCCAGCAGCTCCGTGGGTGCCGTGGCCCCACGGCCCCCATGGCCCCATGGCCCCCACCCCGCCCCGGGGGGACACGGGACACTCACCGGCAGGGTCTGCGGGACGGGGCTTCCCGCCCGGCTCTTCTTGGAGATGGAGGGGGTTTTCATCAACTCCCGCTTCTTCCGGGAGAACATGGTTCCCGGGGGCGGCCGAGCCCCTGCCCTCAGCGGCCCCTCGCTCGGCGCGGCCGCGGTGCCTGGCTGCCAGTGCCGTGCTCCTCACCGCACCGGCCACATTCACCGGGGCGAACTGTCAGGAGGGCGCATGTGACGCCGCCTTATTTCCTCATCGGCTTCGCAGGCGAACCTGAAACAGGAAAAGCCAAATGCGCACCCAGGGCGCGAGGCCGGGGGGAAGGGGGACCCCGGCTGCCCCTCGGGGGGCTCGGGCCCGTCTCCAGCCTTGCAGGAGGTGGCAGAGAAGAGGCCAGCACTCTCCGGGGCGGTGGGCTCTCGGCGGCCGTTTGCAGGGGGGGTTTGGTGCTGCACCCCACGGCTGCGTGGAGGGGCCCGGGGGGCAGAGTGCCCCGTGCTGCGGGACCGGGGCTCACCCCCATGGGACCCCAGGCCTTTGTGGGGTTTACCCCTGTTTGGGGGTGTCTGTCAGTCCAGGGAGGACGAGCCCTGTCCTGCAGGGCATTGCTGGAGGCCCCAGGCGAGTGGGATGCAGGGCTCTGGGCTCCCACCGGTGGGATGCTCCCGGCTCTGCCTCCCCGGTGGGCTCGGTGGCGGTGCCAGGACAGCCCCGGCCCCAGCTGCCTCCCCGGGGTCGCTGCCCTGCCCCTGCCCCTGGCCCCCGCCAGCCTGCAGCCTCTGCAGACCCACGGTCCCCCACCCGTGACTCACCCACCCACGGGGTAACGCAGCCCCGCAGTGGTTCTGCTCACCTACGGGAGCCCAGCGAGGCGGCGGACAAACCCCGGGAGAGGGACGGGACGGGATGGCCCCCCCCCTCCCCGGGGTGCTGCTCCCGCAGCGTGGGGACCCCCGGCCGGATCCTGCCCGGCCGCTGCCCACCGGGCTGCTCGGGGCGGCTGCCGGGCCCCGGGGCCGGCCTCGGGGGGAGCCCGCTTCGTCCCCGGGACCCCCCCGCGGGGCCGCGCTGCCGGCCGGGCCGGGGCCGTCTCTCGTGGGCCATCTGCCGGCCGCGGGGCGTGGAGCGGCCGGGACGGGACCCGGAGCCGGACCCGGCGGCTCCCGGGGGTCGGGGCGCGAGACGGGGAGGTGTGCGTGGGTGGGGGGGTGCGTGGGTGGAGGTGCGTGGGGGGATGCGTGGGCGGGGGGGTGCGCGTACGTGTGCCCCGCGTGTGCGCGTGGCCGTGGGTGCGCGCAGGCAGGTGTGCGCGCGCGCGTGAGTGTGCGTGTGCAGGGGAGCGCCCGTGGGTCGGGGGGTGCGTGTGTGTGTGTGTGCGCACAGAGTGTGCCCGTGGGTCGGGGTGCGCGCATCTGTGTCTGCACGTGTATGGGGCGATGCACACGCGTGTGCCCGTCTATAGGTGTGTGCGTGTGCCCGTGGGTGCGTGGTGTGCCCGTGTGTGGGTGCGTGTGCCCGTGTGTGCCCGCGTGCCGGGCTGTACCCACGCGTGCCCGGGACGGCTCCAGGGACGGCTCCAGGGACGGCTCCAGCCCCGGCCCCGGCCCCGGCCCCGGCCCCGGCCCCGGCCCCCCGCGGGCTCTCGGTGCTCCCCAGTTCCCCCCGGGTCCCGGTGTCGGGGTGCGGGACCCCCCCGCGATCCGGCCGCTCCTGCCCTTATTTGGGCATTTCGGCCCCGTCCAATCA
>JAYKAV010002960.1:160006-201113 GCA_035582835.1 Phoebastria nigripes
AGCCCCGCCGCCGCTCCCCGCTCCCCGCTCCCCGCTCCGGTGCCGGCTCCGCTCCCCGCCATGAGCAGCTCCCAGTTCAACAAGGGCCCGTCCTACGGCCTCTCCGCCGAGGTCAAGAACCGGGTGAGCTGCGGCGGGGGACGGGGGACCCGGTGCCACCGGGCGGGGGCGAGCCGGGGGGTACCGGGGCCGCCGGGCGCTGCGGCTCCCGGTGCTCCTGGGGGCCCTGGAGAGCCGGGCATCCCGGGGCCGCTGGGGGGTCCCGGTTGCATCCCGGCGTCCTGGAGAGCCGGGGGGTCCCGGTGCGCCCCGGGCACGTGGAGCCGGAGGGGCCCGGTGCCTCCCGGGGTGGAGAGTGGAGAAGTCCCGGGGGTGGAGGTCAGGGGTTCCCGGCGCCAGCGGCGGGCGGAGAGCCGGGGGTCCCGGGAGGACGGGGAGCTGGGGGTCCCGGTGTGCCGGGGGCTCTGAGGGGCAGGGGGTGCCGGGGCTGGGCTCCCGGTCTCGGGGTGCCCTGGCCCTGCCCGCGGGGTCCCGGGGAGGTGTCTCCGGGGGACCGGGGCTGGGAGGGGTCCCAGGGACCGTCCACCTCGCCAACTCCCGCCCAGGCCCGTGCGGTGGCCGCTATCGCCCCCCGCCCCCGGCAAACCCCAGCGCACCGTTCCCGTCCGCACCCGGGGCAGGGGGCGATGGCCCCGGCCCCCCGTGGCTCCGGACGCCTTTCGCCGCTGCTTCCCCGCAGCTCCGTGTCTCCCGGCAGGATGCTCTGACCCGGCCCACGTCCCCGCGGCCCTCGTTGGGGACAGGGCTGGTGGTCCCGGAGGGGCGTGGGCAGGAGCAGCCCCTGGCTCACGCCTGCTCCTCGGAGCCTGGGACCCCCCGGCCAGGGGCACCCTGAGCACCCTCGGCCGCCCAGGCCTCGCACGCCTGAGCCGCTCTCCCGCAGGGGTGCCCCCGCGGCGCCGCGGGGCCGGAAGGGGAAAGGGGAAGCGGTGCCTCTGGCCGGGCTGTTTACACCCCGAGGAAGGAGCCGGGCGCCACAGGGTGCAGGCAGCTGCCCTGCCTGCCAGCACCCTCCTGCCTGGGCAGGTGAAATCTCCCCTTGACCAAAACGCTGAGGACGGGGCTGGCATGCTGGCAAGTAGCGCTGGATGCCTGGGTGCACCCCGCGACTCCGGGTGCCCCTGTCCCAGCCATCACTATGCCCTTTGCAGTGAGGCTCTGCTGCTGCGGCGGGGGGCACAGGGGTCCTGCTGGGACAGGGGGAGYGAGGGGACACAGCAACCCCTTCCCTTGGCTGTGCTCCCTGCGCAGCCCAGGGCTGTGGTCGGGGCTGGGCTCCAGGGACCGCTGCCGCCCCAGGCGGTGGCACGGGCAGCGGCTGCGGTGCTGGGCTGTGCCCAGCCCCGGGCGAGCAGAGGTTGAGCCGTGGTCACCCCCGGCCCTGGGGCAGTCGGCCGGTGGCCCCGCATGGCTGTGCCCTGCCTGGGGACGCAGGAGCTGCCCAGACAGGGCTGGGGCAGGCAGGAGAAGGGGCGCTGGGCCGCTGCCTGCACCGCTGCCGGGGCTCGGCCGCGCGTGGCTGTGGGGATGTGGCGGCCGTGGCTGCGGCTGGGACCGGGCTCTCCTTGCCCGGCCTTGCAAGGGATTTGCATTTCATCACTGAGCGAAGACGGGCCCCTGCTTGCATCTGGGCTGGGCTCAGCAGCGCTGAGCGGGTGGACACGCGCTGGAGCCTCGCCACTGYGTGCTCTTGGGCGCTTCAGCTTGATTCAGCAAGACTTAAGCCAGTTTAACTGCCCCGGTGTGTCTGCTGGAGGCTGACATCACCGACTGGGAACCAGTTAAACCAGTGGCAGCCTCCCAGTCCGTGCAGGCTCTTGCAAACTGGGCTGTAGTGGGATCTGGTCCCCTCTGCCCCCTCCCATGCCCTGAGAAACCCCCGTGCTGGCCATGGGCTGGGAAGAGGAACTGGCACCGGCTGCCCACGCACCAGAAAGTCAGCTGGTAGGACAGTGGGATCCCCTGGCCGGGACGCACGTGGTGTCGTGAGCGTGACCCTGCTCGGCTGGACCGTCCCTGCATCCTGCACCAGTCAAGCTTCCCCTTTGGGGCCGGGGCTGTGGAGCCGTAGCTCAGTGCAGCCCGCGGGCACGGCCGGTGTCTCCCCACCGGGCAGCGGGGCCGGACCGTGCCCATCCCGGAGCCTCCCTGTGGCCGGGATCCCTCAGGGCTCACAGCCCTGGTGCGTACCGGGACCAGGAGGGGCCGGGCTGGGGCAGCGACGGCACTCGGGCCTCCCAGGCTCTTCCCGTGCAGCCCCCTCCTTCCCGCCCCGGGCCGGGGTGCCTTTTCCTTCCCTCGCGAGCCAGGGCCAAGGCGATGCTGCCGGTGATGCTGCCGGCCTGGGCAGCTGGTCTCCATTTGGGAGGAGACGTCCGCATTCCTGGCATAGCCGTGGTGACCGAGGAATCTGCGGCGGCGCGTTCGGCCGCGCCGGAGGGGAGAGCATCATGCGGCCAGGGACCCCCAGGGCTTGGTGCCGGGCTCCCGTGGGCTCCAGGGGACAGGAAGGAACAGGCCCTTGGGGGGGGGCATTTCCCCCCGGCCCCTGCAGGCAGTTCCTCCTCATCCTCCTGGAAAAGTTCAGAAGCTGACGTGTGTGAGGGGCACTGTGCTCTGCGGGCTCGCGCCAGATCCGGCTGCGCCAATGTCTATGTCTGATGGCAGCATCGTGCTCGTGCTCCCATCCCCATTCCCGTGCAAGGGGCACAGGCAGGGGAACGGGCAGGGGCACGGGCAGGGGCAGCCCAGCTGCTCTTGCTCCCCAGATTGTACGTATAGACGGGCTGAAACCAGCTGATGGATGGGGATGTGGGAGGCTGGAGGTGGGGGGAGATGTCCTCCCCTGTGATGGGGTCACACGGTGGCTTTACTCCCAGCTGTGGCTCTTGCCGCCTGCCACCCCCGCGGGGGGGTTCCTGTGCGCCAGAAAATCGCGGCTGAACAAATATCCCAGGGCCATCCAAGCTGCCTGCTACACCCACCTTGCTCACTGCGCCCACCTCACCCCCCAGCTCTCTGGGGCTGGGGGCAGCCAGGCTGGGGGGTTCACTCCACCGCCCTGCAGAGGCTGGGGACCAGCCTGGCACTGCCAGCGTCCCCAAGGCTTCCCGGGGACGGTGCTTGGGACGGGGCTGCTCTCCCCAGACCTCGCTGCGGGTCTGTGCCCGGGGTGGGGGAGCCGTCCCCCATGAGGGGTTTGGGGTGCGTGCCGGGGCCGTGCCTGAGCTGTCCCCTTGCTGCCCCCTCCCAGCTCGCCCAGAAGTATGACCCGCAGAAGGAGGCTGAGCTGCGGACATGGATTGAGAGCGTCACGGGGCAGCAGATCGGGCCTGATTTCCAGAAGGGGCTGAAGGACGGGGTGATCCTCTGCGAGTGAGTCCCGCGCTGCTCGCCGGGCGATGCCGAGCACAGCCCCTCAGCCCCCGCTTTGTTCGGATGGGGACGTGGGAGACCTGCCCTCCAGGGGACCCCCGCCAAGCCCTTGGGGTGGGAAGGGTGGGCTGGATCCAGCCATGCCCACGCTGGTGGGACCCGCCGGAGGTTTTCTCTGCAGCGCTGCTTGGCCGGAGTCGCCCCCAAAGTGCCCGTGTCTGGGGGGAGCTGGGGGGGCCAGCAAGGACTTGGGGGGGGAATCGCCTTGCGCTTGCGGGGGAGACCTGGGCTGGACCTTCACAAAAGGGGCCCGAGCCCCGCTGTCGCCAGGCTCTCTGCCCCGCTGCAGCCCCCGCTCCCCCTGCCTCCCTCCAGGCTCATGAACAAGCTGCAGCCCAACTCAGTGAGGAAGATCAACCGCTCGGCTCAGAACTGGCACCAGGTAGGTGCGGGCAGCCCTGCCTGCAACCCGGCTGCTGCAGAGCCCCAGCTCAGCCCCGGCCCCTCTGCCGTCACCCGCCAGGGTCTTACGCCTCTCCCCCCACCCCCAGCTCGAGAACCTCTCCAACTTCATCAAGGCCATGGCCAGCTACGGCATGAACCCCGTGGACCTCTTTGAAGCCAACGACCTCTTTGAGAGCGGGAACCTGACGCAGGTGCAGGTGTCGCTGCTGGCGCTGGCTGGCATGGTGAGCACGCAGGGATGAGCGGCTTGGGAGGGGGCGCAGCCCCGCGGGGACCGGCTGAGCAGACCCCCAGCTTGGGGTGGTGCCCGTGGGACCCCGCGGCTCCCCCTGCCCAGGGAGAGGGCGGGAGGTCTGGGACCCCCGTCCTTCCTCACCGCCCCTCCCTGGCAGGCCAAGACGAAGGGGATGCAGAGCGGCGTGGACATCGGTGTGAAGTACTCAGAGAAGCAGCAGAGGAACTTCGATGAGGCCAAGATGAAGGCTGGGCACTGCGTGATCGGGCTGCAGGTGGGCTGGCCCCGCACGTGCTCCCAAGGGCCGGGGTGCTGGGTGAGGGGGCCCCGGTTTTATCAAACCCTCAGCACCCACCGTCACAGCTCCAAGCACGGCTGGGGGGACCCAAGGCTCAAGGTGCCTTGAGTGTCCTCGTGATCTGGGACCATCTTGGCTTGATGTCTGAACTCCGGCGCTCAATGCCAGGAGAGGCTGCGCCTGGGCTGGGTCAGGGAGCGCTGGCTGTGCCCCCTGGCTGCGGGGGAATGGGGAGGGAGGAGAGGGGGCACGCGTGGGGCAGCGCTCGGTCTCACTGGACCCCCTTGTCAGATGGGCACGAACAAGTGTGCCAGCCAGTCCGGCATGACGGCCTATGGCACCAGGAGGCACCTCTACGACCCCAAGAACCAGATCCTGCCACCCATGGACCACTCCACCATCAGCCTCCAGATGGGCACCAACAAGTGTGCCAGCCAGGTGAGCCGCCGTGGCTGCGGTGGGGAGGGATGGTGGGGGGAACCACGGCCGAGCCCTGCTCCATCCTGTCCTTCCAGGTGGGCATGACAGCTCCTGGCACCAGGAGACACATCTACGATGCCAAGATGGGGACGGAGAAGTGCGACAACTCCTCCATGTCGCTGCAGATGGGCTCCAACCAGGGCGCCAACCAGAGCGGCCAGGTCTTTGGCTTGGGCCGCCAGATCTACGACCCCAAGTACTGCCCGCAGGGCAGCCAGGGTGAGGTGGCCAACGCTGCCTGCGACCAGAGCGGGGACCCCCCCGGGTACCACTACTACCGTGAGGAGGAGGAGAGCTACTGAGTGGGACGTCGCTCAGCCCCGTCTCGCACCATCTCGTGTACAGACCCCACTGCCAGCGACATTCCAGCCTCTACTTTCGTCATTCCCTCTTTTTAAACTCTTGGTTTTTTTTTTCAATTTTGAAATGAATATTTTTCTGAGCAAGGAAATAAAGACCCCGTTTCTAGAGAAGTTTCCCGCAGCCCGCGGGCATCCCCAGGCCCCAGCGCAGCCCCGGCATTTGCAGCGGTAAGGCGGCGGATGCTCCAGCACCRAGGAGTGGACGGTGCCTCCTCTCATGCAGCCAAGAAGACACGTTCCCACCCGGCGCCCACCGCGCCGCCCCTGTGATGCTGTGCTGCGGCAGCGCCCGGATCCCTCGGCAGGGTGGGGGGGGCAGCCACCCATGCTGCTCCCGGTGCCGCTTCTCGTCCCCATGCTGGCGGGACCCGGCTCAGCCCCACGGAGGAGAGGGGCTCGGGTCGGCGGGACATGGTGGAAGCACGGCTGGGAGAGACCCCCAGGTGTGGGGGAGCCCAGGGAGCTGCAGGGCCTCGGCCCGGGGACGGGGGATTGTGTGTGTGTGTTTGTGTGAGCGTGTGTGTGCGCACCACCAGCAGCCTTGCACTCTCGTGTGACCTCTAGAAGCAGAGCTGGAAATGCCTTTTTTTGCAGAACTCATAGGGACCAAGTTTCCGAGGCCCCGGTCGTGGCTGCAGGGCTGGGCTGGGCCCTGGCACACCCAGCACACCCGGCTGCGGCTCCGAAAGCCGCAGTAATCCGATCGCCTGGCAGGCTGGAGCCAAGGCTGACTGCGACGGCCGCATCCTGCAGCACGGGGCGATGCCCGAGTGCGGGCAGCTGCCAGGGCAGTGCGCGGGGCTGGGGATGCCGGTGCATGGCGCAGCCCCTTGCTGTGCCCGTCGGCTTCTTCGCCTCATGTGGGGWTTTTAATGCAGATGGTCTTATATTGAAACCTTTTTTTTTTTAAAAAAAAMCCTTTTTAACTTCAGCAGGAGACGGTTTCTGGTGCAGGCTCCTTGTGTCAGTGCTCAGGCCGGATACCCCCATGCCTGGGGGGGTGGGAGCTGCCGCAGACCTGGGCAAGACCCCAGAGCGCCGGGGCCGTGGGGCAGGAGGCTGCGCTCCGGGGGGGCCGGGGCGCCGAGCGGGAGCTGGGAACTGGCCGTGGGGTTAACGGTGCCGCCGTGTGCTGGGCCTGAACGTGGGCAATAAAAAGCTTCCCGAAGGGACTGGCTGTGCCGTGGTGTCCAGCGCCGGGCTGTGAAGCGGAGCCGGGCGCTGCGGTTAGACGCGGGGCGGGCGGATCCTGCTGGCGCGGGCTGCTCCCGGGGCTCGGCAGTGCCCCGAGCGCAGCCGAGGGACCCGCAGGACCCAAACCCGAGTGGTGCCCCCCGGGAGCCCCGAGGGCCGTGTCCCAGCGGTGGCCCGGGGCTCGTGGCCCCGGCCGTGCCTGCGCGAGCCCTGGCCGGGCAGGGATCCACCTTTTTGGGGTGAAACGCTGCGTTTCAGAGAGCCGCGCTCCCCCCGCTCGGGCCGCAGCCGCCAGCCGGGCGTTACCGCCCGCTACGAGAGGAGCGGCTCCGCTCCGCTCCGCTCCCGGGGGCCCGGCCCGCGCCGCCCCCCGCCGTCCCGAGCTGCCGAGGCTCACCGGCGCCAGCGCGGTGCCGCCCGCCGCGGCGTGACTCAGCGGCCGCCGCCTCCGGGACCCTCCCGGGGCCGCGCCGGTGCCCCCCACCTCGAGGCTGCCACAGCCCCGGGGGCTCGGGGACCCTGGTGGGAAGGGTCCGTCCCTCGGGAGCCCGGCGAGGGGAGGCGCGGGGTGGGTGGGGGCTCTCCCGCCCACCGCCTCGGCGGGCGGCCACGGGGGCCGTGGGCTGGCCTGTCCCCGCAGGGGGGTCTCACCCACCCCGGGCCGGGCTGGGCTGCAGCGCCCATGGCGGGGGCTCCGCTGCCCCGTGGGGCTCCCAAGGGTGCTCACCACAAGGGCGGGGCGGGGTGGGGCAGGGGTGGGGCGGGGGCGGGGCCAGAGCTGGAAGGGCAGGGCAAGGGCAGAGGCGGGGGGGGGGACGGGGACGGGCTCCTGCTCCCGCTCCCCGCACGCCCCCGTGACACCCCCTCCCCGCGCCGCACGGGCCCCTTTAAGACTCGCTTCCCATGACGTCACGCCCGCGGCTACTTTGTAGCGCGGGGAGGGCGGGGCCTGCGCGCGAGCCCGGCGGAGCCGCCCGGCGGAGCCCGCGGGGTCTCTTAAAGGGGCCGCGCGGTGGCGGCGAGAGCAGGTAACGGGGGTCCCGGGCCGGGGGCTGCGGCGGGCGGGGGGGCCGTGCCGCCGGGACTTGGCCTCGGCCGGGCTTCGGCTTCGCAGCGTCCTCCCGGGGCTGTCCACATCTCCCCTCCCCCCCGGGCTGTCCCCATCATCCCCTCGGGGCTGTCCCCATGTGTCCCTCGGGCTGTCCCCGTGTCCCCCCTCGGCTGCCCCCATCATCCCCCCGGGCTGTCCCCGTGTCCCCCCCGGGCTGCCCCCATCATCCCCCCGGTCAGTCCGCCTCCCCGTGGCTCCGCACCCCGCCCAGCGCAGAGCTCGGTGCGGCGGGACCGGGGCCAGGGGATGCCGGGGTCGGGGGCCGCCGTGCTCCCTGTTGCAGCGACGGGGCGTGTTTGTCCCCCGTGGGGTGAGTGAGCAGATTCCCACGCCAGTCCCCTTCTGGGAGGCGGCTTCTGGAGGATCCCGGTGTTTTGTGTTCGTTTTGTCCCGAAAAGAGCCGCTGCCCCGGCCGGGCTGAGCCTCCTCCCGGCCCGGCAGCCCCGCAGCATCCCCCGGTCCCGGCGCCAGCCGCCTCTGCCCCCCCGCTCGGCCGGTGTCACCCCCACCCTGGCAGCGGGGTGTGTGGCACAGCTCTCCCCAAGCCCCGGTGCCCCCTCGGAGGAATCCTCCCCCAGGACCCCGCTCGGGTGCCGCCCGTGTCCGGCCCCGCAGGCTGATTAGCCGGATTTCCCAGCCGGGATCCTAATCCCGCTGGCTGGTGCCCGTTTATCCCCGCTGCGCCCAGGGACCCGGCTTAGCCCCAAGCGTGGGCAGAGCCAGCAGCGGGCAGGCCGTCACCTGCCTGCCCTCCTGCCCAGGCCCCGGCCGGGGGCGGCGGAGGCGCGAGGCCGCGGGAGGCGAGAGGGCAGGCGGGTGAGTCTGCAGCTTCGGTGGCGGAACGGGCAGCACGGGTGCCCCGGGAGTGTCCGGAGCTCGCGGTGGCCCCGGGGGCAGCTCCGGAGCTGGGCTTTCCCAGTGCGTGGGTGTTCGCCGGGCGGGAAGCTGCGAGTTCGGTCGTGCCGCCTCTGCCTGACAAGGTTCGGCACGAAGCCGGCCCGCGCGGCTGGAAGGGGAGGCTGCCGCTTTGCTGCTGAGTCCTGGGGGCTGCCGACCTGCTGGCCCCTGTCTGGGAGCTGGCTGGGCATGGGGGGCTCGCTGGGACAGGGCTGGGGACGGGGCTGGAGCTGCTGGGGCCCCGGCACAGCTTGGGGGGCACCTGTGGGACCTGGGTGTCTGGGCTCACGCCTCAAGCCCGTTGCATGGGGGCAATTTCCCCTCCTGGGGCGCTGAGGGTCTCACCAGAAACACCCGACCTCGCTGCTGGCCCGGCCACATCCCTCACACGGGGAAACTGAGGCACGAGCAGGTCCCAGGCCTCCCCGGGGCTGCCCAGCTCTCCAGGGCTTGGAGCCACTCCTGTAGCCGGGGCTGCTGGGGCACCCGGCTGCTCCCCATGCTTGGCGTGGTGTGTGAATCGGGTTCATGGCTCCTAACGCAGCGCTGACCTGGAGGGACTTGCAGAGCTTGTGCCCTATTTTGCTGCTTTTGGTGTAGAAAAGAATGAGATTTGAGGGCTTTGCTCTGGAAAGGAGCTTTGCTGCAGGAATGCCGGGCCGGCTGCTGCCAGCCCCCAGAGCACAGCCGTGTGCCCAGTGCTTTGCCCGGTGTATAAGCCCTGAGCCAGAGGGAAGCGAGAGCCCCAACCATCTCCCCCAGCTTGGTGCTGACCCCCCTGCTCTCGCCCGCAGCTGGAGCTGAGCGGGGCGCAGGGCACACGCCCCCCACGCCCCTGCCATGGCCGTGGGCACCCAGCTGGGGCTGCTGCTCTGGAAGAACTTCACCTACCGCCGGCGGCAGCGGGTGAGCGGGTACCCAGGGCAGGAGGGTGCCTGGAGCCGCTGGGTCCTGGCGCAGGGGCAGGCAGAGCCCTGGGCGCCGGTGGGGACAGGGACCCCCCCAACCATGGGTCTCCCCCCAGATCCAGCTGGCCATCGAGCTCCTGTGGCCCCTCTTCCTCTTCTTCATCTTGATCTCGGTGCGGCAGTCCCACCCGCCCTTCAAGCAGCATGAGTGTGAGTGTCCTGTGCCCTCTGGGGCGGCCAGACCCCCTGTGCCTGCCGGGGACGCCCCTAGTGTGGAAGCCCTGCAGGGCCCTGGGGTGGCACTGGGGGAGACAAACCTGGGAGGCGGACATGAGCCAGGGGCTCGCTGGCGTCTCCCCGCTCGGGTGTGTGCGTGGCCCCGGGGGTGCCGTGCTGCTCCCCCGGACCCGTCTCTCTCTCTCCCGCAGGCCACTTCCCCAACAAGGCCCTGCCCTCGGCCGGGACCCTGCCCTGGCTCCAGGGCATCGTCTGCAACATGAACAACCCCTGCTTTCGGCACCTGACAGCGGGAGAGGCCCCCGGCGTGGTGGGCAACTTCAACGGCTCCATGTGAGCGGCGGGGGGCGGGGGGCTGTGGGCCCGGACCGGGCAGCGGGGCCGGGGTCTCACCGCCCGCCCCGCGCCCCCGCAGCCTCTCCCGCCTGCTGGCCGAAGCCCGGCAGGTCCTGCTCCGTGGCGACGGGCAGCGGCTCCTGCGCAGCTTTGCCCGGCTCCTGCCCGCCCTGCGCCGGCTCCAGGGGAGCGGGGCTCAGCAGAGGGGTGAGCACCGGGGACGGGGGGTGCCTGGGGAGCAAGACCCGCCTGGTTGACCCCTGCCCCCCCCAGCCCTGCCGGTGAGGGACTACCTGAGAGAGGACAAGACCTTCTCGCGATTCCTCCAGACCAACACATCTCTTCCCCCCGTGCTGGTGGATGAGCTGATGGAGGCTCGGCTCAGCCCCCGCATCGTGAGTGTTGGCAGGGCACCCGCTCTCGGTGCTCGCGGTGCCGGGGGCTGCAGTGTGACTGACCCTCTCCCGCCAGCTCTCCCTGGCAGGCACCCGCCTTCCACTGAAGGCCGTGGTCTGCAACGCCTCGGAGCTGCGGGGCTTCCTGGTGGGGGCCAACGCCGCCTCCACCCAGCGCCTGCAGCGAGGRCTCTGCGCCCTGCCCAGCCCCCAGCTCCGCGCCATGGAGAGCTCCTTCCTCTCCCAGCTCGACCTCCCCCGGCTCCTGGCGGTGAGACCCCAGCCCGGCCAGGCGCTGGGACGCGCTGGGTGTTGGAAGGCGGCGGGGCAGAGACCCCCGGCCCCCCTGAGGGGCTGTGACCCCCTTCCGATGCTCCCCTTGTAGGAACAGCTGAGCTTGGAGGCAGGCGGCATCACTGGCACCGTGGAAGCCTTGGGCACCTTCCTGCGGGATGCAGCATCCCTGATGGAGGAGGTAGCGCCCCGCTCCCCTGCCCCCCACGCAAATGCCCCCCACCCACCCCCGTGCACTCCAGCGGTGCCCCACTCCCCACGGTGTCCCTGGGCATCCCTGTCCCCCGCAGCCCCGCTCTGCTCCCCATTCCGCTCTCCCCAGGTCTCCTCCATGACCAGCCTTGCTGAGCTGCGGCGGGAGCTTGGGGTGCTGACGGCCCCCAACGCCAGCGCCTCCATCTCGGGTGCCTTCGGGGCCCTGTCGCGCATCGCCTGTGGGCACCCTGAGGGCGGGGGGCTCAGGGTCCCCTCCCTCAACTGGTACGAGGACAACGACGTCAAAGCCTTCCTGGACCGCAACAGCTCGGAGCAGAGCTCCACGGCCCCGGGCAACGCCAGCAGTGAGCGGGCTGGGCTGCGGGGGTCTCGGCCAGGGGCTTGCTGGGCATGGCCCCCCGGGGCTGCCCGGGAGGCGGCGGGGGGCTGGTGGCGAGGGCTCGGCTCTGCCTCCGCCCAGGTCCCTTCTGCCGAGAGCTGGTCCGCAGCCTGGAGTCCAGCCCCCTTTCGCAGATCTTCTGGCGGGGGATCAAGCCCCTCTTCATGGGTAAGATCCTGTACACGCCACCCGGCCCCGGCCCCGACAGCATCATGGCCGAGGTGAGCGGGGGGCTCTGGGGAGGCTGGGGGGTCTTGCCCARCCCTGCCTCACCCCCTGCCCCGCACAGGTGAACCGGACCTTCCAGGAGCTGGCGGTGCTGGGGGAGGCGGGGGGCGCCTGGCGGGAGCTGGGACCCCGCATCTACGCCTTCCTCAACAGCAGCCTGGAGATGCAGGTCCTCCGGGTGCGTGATCCCCAGACCCTCTGCCCAGCGGAGATGGGGCTGCCGTGGGGTGTGGGATGGGGGTGTGGGGGGGTGCAGCCGGGGCTCCTGGCCGGGAGCAGGGTGGGCTGCAGCCAGGAGTGGGGTGGGCTGCATCGCCCCGCGGTACCCTGGTGCTTTGCAGGACCTGCTGCTGGCCCCAGGGACAGCCCAGCTCCTGGACGGGTTCCTCAATGGCGTCTCCTGGAAGCTGCCGGCGCTGGCTGGGTTCCTGGTGGGGCCAGCAGCGGGGCTGGGGCTCACCTGGCACCAGGTGTACGCCGATGCCAACACGGTCCTGAGCACGCTGTCGCAGTTCATGGAGGTGCGTGTTGCCCCAGCTGCCCGGGTGGACTGGCTCCCCGAGCCCCGCTGAGCCCTGCCTGCCCTGCCTGCAGTGTGTCTGCCTGGACAAGATCGAGGCGGTGGCCACTGAGGAGCAGCTGGTGGCCCGGGCCCTGGAGCTGCTGGAGGAGCAGCAGTTCTGGGCAGCTGTGGTCTTCCAGCCCCCCACCAATGCCACGGCCCCTGCGCTGCCCTCCCACGTCCGCTACAAGATCCGCATGGACATCGACGATGTCACAAGGACCAACAAGATCAAGGACAGGTCAGGGGACACCCACCCCTTTGGTCTCCACGGCYGCCCGAGCAGCCTGCATCCGTGGTGGGGGCGTCCCCCCTCCCAGCGCCATGCTCTGCCCCCAGGTTTTGGGACCCGGGCCCTGCGGCCGACCCCTTCAGTGACCTGCGCTACGTGTGGGGGGGGTTCGTCTACGTGCAGGACCTGGTGGAGCAGGCGGTGGTGCGGGTGCAGACYGGGGCTGCCCCACGGACAGGGGTCTACGTCCAGCAAATGCCCTACCCCTGCTACGTGGACGATGTGTGAGTGGGTGGTGGGGGYAGCCCCGGCCCCCCGGGACCCTCGAGTGACCCGCTTCTGCTGGGGGGGACGGGGCCGAGCACCCTGCAGTATTGCTGCCCCAGGGAGGTGGTGCGGGGCTGGTCCGTGTCCCGGGTGTCCCCTGCCCGGCGGTGGCCCTGGGGTGTCGGGCTGGAGGTGGAAGGACCGGTGCCACGTCCCCCAGGTTCCTGCGGGTCCTGAACCGCTCGCTGCCCCTCTTCATGACGCTGGCCTGGATCTACTCGGTGGCCATGATCGTCAAGGGGGTGGTGCACGAGAAGGAGACGCGTCTCAAGGAGACCATGAAGACCATGGGGCTGAGCAACGGGATCCTCTGGCTCAGCTGGTTCCTCAGCAGCTTCATCCCCTTCCTCCTCAGCTCTGCCCTGCTCGTCCTCATCCTCAAGGCAGGTTGCAGGGCATGGGGGACAGCGTGGGTGATGCGGGGAGTGTCAGGGCTGGGAGCTGGCACGGGGAGCTCCGCAGGCTCCAACCTGCCTTGATCTGCAGCTGGGAAACATCCTGCCCTACAGCGACCCGGCTGTCATCTTCCTCTTCCTCGGCACCTTCTCAGTGGCCACCATCAGCCAGTGCTTCCTCATCAGTACCTTCTTCCCCCGYGCCAACCTGGCCTCGGCTTGCGGTGGCATCATCTACTTCTCCCTCTACCTGCCCTATGTGCTGTGCGTTGCCTGGCGCGACCACATCACCTTCCCGCTCCGTGTCCTTGTGGTGAGCAGCCATGGCTGCCCCTTCCCCAATGCCCCTTGGGCGCCCTGGGCATGCCGGGCAGGGGGCTTTGGGGCTGAACCCCCCTGGGCTGATCTTTCTGCCCACGCCGCTGTTCTTGCCGCTGCCAGAGCCTGCTGTCGCCGGTGGCCTTCGGCTTTGGCTGCGAGTACTTCTCCCTCTACGAGGAGCAGGGCGTGGGCATCCAGTGGCACAACCTGGGCACCAGCCCCGTGCCAGGAGACCCCTACAACTTCGCCATGGCCATGGGGCTGCTGTTGCTGGACGCTGGCCTCTATGGCCTGGCCACCTGGTACCTCGAGGGCGTCTTCCCAGGTAAGCGCAGCCCCCCCGGCCCCCGGCAGCCCCCCCCGGCCCGGCCCCACTCAGCCCTGTCTGCTGCAGGTCAGTATGGGATCCCCAAGCCCTGGAATTTCCCCTTGCTGAAGAGCTACTGGCTTGGAGAGCCATCCTTGGCCGGGCACCCTCCGTACCCCACCAGCCCCCTCGCTGCGCCCCAAGGTGAGCCCCTGCCCACCCCAGAGCCGCGCGGCCAAAGGGCGGCAGCCACGGAGCTGGCTCGAGCCCTCCTGCCCGGGCTTTGCCCCCCTTGGCGGGGGTTCCTGCCCCCCATGGTGAGGGGTCCTGCCTGGGACGTGACCCTCCAGTGGCTTCCAGTGCTGGTGGAGGAGCCGCCTGCCCAGCTCCAGCCCGGTGTCTCCATCCGCAACCTGGTGAAGATTTACCGCAACAGCAACCGTGTGGCTATCAACGGGCTGAGCCTGGACTTCTACGAGGGGCAGATCACCTCCTTCCTGGGCCACAATGGGGCCGGCAAGACCACCACCATGTGAGCTGGAGGGGCTGGGGTCTGGCTGGGGGAGCTGCATGGCCACAGCCAGGGAGCTGAGCCTGGTTCTGCCGTGGCACCATCCCGACCTGGGTCCCCACGAGGCCGGGCTCTGAGCACCCTGCGTAGAACAGGGCACCCCGAGCCCCGCTGGTTCTGCACTCTGTGACCCCCTTTCCCTGCCGGTCCCCCATCCAGGTCCATCCTGACCGGCCTCCTGCCCCCCACCTCCGGCACTGCCTATATCCTGGGCTGGGACATCCGCTCCGATATCGACAGCATCCGCAAAACCATGGGGATGTGTCCCCAGCACAACGTGCTCTTCGACATGTAGGCAGGGGCAGGGCAGGCAGGGGGGAGCAGTGCCGGGGGCTGGCGCAGGCAGGGCTGCCCGCCTCACCCCTGCCTGCCCCAGCCTGACGGTGGAGGAGCACGTCTGGTTCTACGGGCGGCTGAAGGGGCTGTCGGAGGAGCAGGTGAAGGCGGAGATGGAACAGCTGATCCAGGACACGGGGCTGCCCCACAAGCGCCGGGAGCAGACCAGGAACCTCTCGGGTGCGTGTGGGGGGCAGGACCGGCACCCGAGTGGGGGTCCGTGGCCCCAGCCCCCCCCAACACTGTCCCTGCTGCCCCGCAGGAGGGATGCAGCGGAAGCTCTCGGTGGCCATTGCCTTCGTGGGCGGCTCCCGGGTGGTCATCCTGGATGAGCCCACGGCTGGCGTCGACCCCTACTCCCGCCGCAGCATCTGGGAGCTGCTGCTCAAGTACCGCAAAGGTCAGGGCTTGGGGGGACCCYGCTTCCCCCTCCGTGCATCTGAGCCCCCCAGCCACGGAGAATCGGCAGCAGGGCCCGTGGGGCGAGCAGGGAGACGTGCTGGTGGGGAGATGCCCACAAAGGGGAGTCCAGCAAGGGGTTCCAGGGTCCAGTCCGCTGCCTGCCCCCAGGCCGCACCATCATCCTGTCCACCCACTACATGGACGAGGCGGAGCTGCTGGGGGACCGCACTGCCATCATCTCGCAGGGCCGGCTCTGCTGCTGCGGGTCCCCGCTCTTCCTCAAGGCCAGGCTGGGCACTGGCTACCACCTCACCCTGGTGAAGCAGGAGCAGGTCAGGATGGGCGGCAGCACCGGCACCGTCCCTGGCACCACCAAAAAGGTGGGTCCCTCAGCCTTGCCGAGCATCAGCCAAAAGGGTGGCCGGTGCCTCCGTCCCAGGTATCAGGGGAGYGCCAAGCCCCAGGCTTGGGGCTGGATCCTGCTGCAGGGTGCCAGGCTCTGGTGGCCCTTTCCTGCAGGATGGCAGCAACTCGGAGCACAGCAGCGACACAGGCCTGGGCAGCGAGCGGGGCAGCGAGGCCAGCACCGTGGGTGAGGGTCCCATCCCTCCCTGCACCCTCAGCGCGGTGTCACCCCCTGGGTGCTCCCCACGCATCCCCCATCGGCTGGGGGGGGCCTGTGGGCACATTCAACCCCGTGCCCTGCCCTGCTCCCGGCTCTTGGTCCTCCTGCACTGGTGGGGCAGAAGGGGCTCCCTGCCCTCCTGCCCCCTGCAAACCCCACCGGGGACCCCCAGACTGGGGTGCAGGGCACGTGCCAGCTTTGGCCAGCTCCTGCACCAGCCACCGGCTCCTGCCCCAGGTTTCTAGCCCTCCTCGTCCCCCCAGATGTGACCCAGCTGTCGACGCTGATCCAGAAGCTGGTCCCTGGCTCCCGGCTGGTGGAGGACATCGGGCACGAGGTGCTCTTCGTCCTGCCCTACAGCGGGGCCAAGGACGGGGCCTTTGGGGACCTCTTCCGCGAGCTGGACGCTCACCTGGGGGAACTGGGCATCTCCAGCTATGGCATCTCCGACACCACCCTGGAAGAGGTACCCGGAGGAGCTGTGGCTCCTGGGGTGCCCATCCTCCCTGGGGCTCTGCCGGGAGCTGCCCGCGACCTGGGGGATTTGCCTCGCCGGGGTGGTGGGCGCTGGTGGCTGTGTTTAACGCCAGCCCCCTCCCACCCTCAGATCTTTCTGAAGGTGGCCCAGGACGTGGGGGTGGATGCTGATGTGGCAGGTAAAATGCCTCAGTGCTGGCTGGAGCTGAGCTGCAGGGTGACGGGGTGCAGGGGAGGGCCAGGGGGAGATGCTCAGCAGCCCGGAGCAGAGGGGTGCAGGTGTCCCCAGCACCCCGTGTGGCCCTCGCCCTTCCCAGGGCTGGGGTCCCTGCTGGGAGGCACCCATGGGTGCAGGGAGGTGTCACAGGCTGTGGCCTCAGTCCCACCCTGGTGCTCTCACCCCTGTTTTGTCAGGCACCAGCAGAGGAGCAGCCCCCAGCGAGGTGGGGGACACGGAAGCAGCTGATGGGGAGCTGGGTAAGGAGGGGGGAGCTGAGACCTGGGACCCCCGAGTTGCCCAGCCCCTGCTGCTGGGTGCCCCCTGCCTTCACCCCCTGGGCTGGGGCTGGGGCCGTGGCACGCATCCATCCGGGCATGCGTCCATCCGGGCACGCGTCCATCCAAGCGTGCATCCCTTCAGGCACACATCCCTTTGGGCAGGCAGCGGGCGGGGGGAGGCTCAGGGTCACTCGTGCAGCATCACTCCCGCCCGGCCTTGGGGTGTCCCCCAGGGCATCGGGCAGGGTGAGGAGCAGGGATGGTGGTGGGTTTGGGGGAGCCTGGCTCTGTGCAGAGATTGGGATGGGACATGAAATCCCAGGGGATGCATCCATGCCACTTGTCCTGGAGATAGAGCTGGTGTGGGGGCAGCCGCGGGAGTCTGGGGGGGCTGCGATAGTTTGGGGAGCCGGCTCTGCCCTGGGTCGGTGCTAGCCCTGGCCAGGCAGGCACCGGCGTGGCTATAACCCCTCTTTCCTCTCCTTTACACTGAGCCCAAGGAGCCCGGCGAGGTAGGAGCTGGGGGCTGGGGGGGCTGGGGGGCTCCCGTCGCGTCCCCGCATTCAGCGCCGCGTCCCCGCCGGGGTGGGGGGACACCCCTGCCAGCACACCGTCCCCCCGCGTGCCGTCTGGCATGAGCCCCTGCCCCTCCCCACCGGCTCTGCCGGGGACGGAGCCGGACCCGTCTCTGCCCTTGCAGCAGAGGAGCCCCGGGAGACGGACCTGCTGCACGGGGCGGCCGGGCAGGCCTGCCACAGGGTGAGGGGCTGGGCGCTCACCCGCCAGCAGCTCCGCGCCCTCTTCATCAAGAGGATGCTCCACGCCCGACGCAGCACCCGGGGCTTCTTTGCGCAGGTATGGCCGGGGGACTGGGATGGGACAGGGCCGTGGTGCGGAGGGTGGGGAGGGGATGGGGCAGGAGGGTGCGGAGCCGGCCCTGACCCCTGGCCCCCGGCAGATCGTCCTGCCCGCCATCTTCATCTGCATCGCGCTGCTCTTCAGCCTCATCGTGCCGCCCTTCGGGAAGTACCCGCCCCTGCGCCTCCAGCCCTGGATGTACGGGCAGCAGTTCACCTTCTTCAGGTGTGCCTCCATGTCCCCCATCCCCGTGTCCCCCATCCCCCGCTGCCACTGGCTCACCCCCGCATCTCCCGGCAGCAACGACGCCCCGGGGGACCCCGACACGGCTCGGCTCCTGGGCGCGCTCCTGGCCGAGCCGGGCTTCGGCACTAAGTGCATGAAGGATGCTGGGGAGACGTGAGTGCCTGTGCCCCACAGGGACGGGGGGCTGGAGGGGCTGGGAGGGGGCAGCTTGGGCTCGGCCCCCGCCTCCGTGCCTGCCTCTGCCCCGGGAGCAGCCCTGCCAGCYGGTGCGATGCTGCGGGACCCCCCAACCACCCCCGTGGTGGGGGGGCGATGGCAGCCGCAGGCGGGGGCAGGTCCCGATGCCTCTGCCTCGTACCAGGCTGGTAACAGGGGTCTCTCTGTCCCCGCGGTGCGGGGTGCCCAGGACGGGGCCGTGCCCCCCAGCTTCCCACCCCGACGGCTTCTCGGCCCCCCCGGCCCCCCCGGCCCTGCTGGAAGAGCTGCGGCGCAGGAACTGGACGCGGGCCGAGCCGTCCCCCCCCTGCCAGTGCAGCGGGCCGGGGGCTCACAAGATGCTGCCTGACTGCCCCGAGGGAGCCGGGGGGCTCCCGCCACCCCAGGTAACCCCCAGCCTGCAGCCCCCCTGGGGCACCGGCACTGCTGGGTGCAGGTGCGGGTGCAGGTGTTGCTCCGGGGAGGCCAGCGGGGCTGTGTGTCCGTCCAGCCTGTCTGTCTGTCCCCCCAGGTGCGAAGGGGCACGGGC
This sequence comes from Phoebastria nigripes, assembly GCA_035582835.1. Classification (NCBI taxonomy): domain Eukaryota; kingdom Metazoa; phylum Chordata; class Aves; order Procellariiformes; family Diomedeidae; genus Phoebastria; species Phoebastria nigripes. Next base: position 178,379 of record JAYKAV010002960.1, read on the forward strand.
GAYGTCCTGCAGAACCTGACGGGCAGGAACATCTCCGACTACCTGGTGAAGACCTACCCCCAGATCATCCGCTGGGGGTGAGTGCTGGGGCTGGGGACACCCTGGGGACACCGTGGGGAAGATGGGGCAGGGCTTTGGCACAAGCTGCCACCACGCTGGAAGCAGGGAGGGTCACTGGGGACCAAACCCAGCCAGGGCTGGAGGCAGCGAGGGCACTGCAGGGTTAAGGGGGAAGCGCMGGGGGGGCTTGTGGCCGGGTGGGCAGGCGCTGCCATAATGTCTCCTGGGGGTATTTCTTCCCCCCCATTTCTTTCAGCCTGAGGAACAAGAAGTGGGTGAACGAGCAGAGGTGAGCCTGGGGAGGGGCTGGGGTCTCGCGCAGATGGGGCGGGGGGACAGGAGCTCCCCTGCGGGGTCGGGCAGAGCCTGAGCAATCCGCAGGCAGAGTCCTCGTCTGGGCAACCTCAGCCCTTCACAGCATGCCCCTCACCGTGGCGTCTGGGCAGGTGGGGTGCCCAGGGCAGGGTGGAGGAGCCGGGGGGGTTTCCATGGGATGGCAGGTTTGGAAGTGCCCGTCTCTCCCCGGCAGGTACGGTGGCTTTTCTCTGGGCGCTGGCAGCTCCCAGGCCCTGCCATCGGCAGCAGAGGTGGACGAGGCGGTGCTGGAGCTCCGGGCACTGTTCAACGTCACCCCGGTACGGCGGGGGCTCTGCCCTGCCCCAGCTCAGCTCCGGCATCCCAGCGCTGGGAGCCCACTCCTCACCCTGTGTTCCCACACCCAGGGCAGCCCCTCAGACCGGCTCCTGGGCAACCTCAGCCGCTTCATCGAGGGCTTGGACGCTCGCAGGAACATCAAGGTGCGCCCGGCCCCGGGGCTGGGGGTCCCGCAGGGGCCAGAGCTGGGAGGCAGCAGGGGACACAGCACCCGGGTTCCCATCCAGGGTTGGAGCTGCTCAAGAAGAACCAAGCCCAGCCGGGGCTGGAGGGGAGCGGGAGCCTGGCAGGGAGCGGGGTGCTGCGGGTGCAGGCGGTGGCAGTGCTGGGGTGGGTGCCGGGGCAGCAGCGGGGCTCTGAGCCGCTGGGCTCCCCTGGGCTGCAGGTCTGGTTCAACAACAAGGGCTGGCACGCCATGGTCTCCTTCCTCAATGTGGCCAGCAATGGGCTGCTGCGCGCCCGGCTGCCCGCTGGGACCGACCCTGCGCTCTACGGCATCACGGCCACCAACCACCCCCTCAACCTCACCAAGGAGCAGCTCTCGGAGGCCGCCCTGTGAGTGCCAGGGACAGGCGTCCCGCGGGGTTCCCCCCATCCCCGGCTGAGCCCTCCCCTCCACGGCAGGATGGCCACCTCAGTGGACGTGCTGGTCTCCATCTGCGTGATCTTCGCCATGTCCTTCGTCCCGGCCAGCTTCGTGCTCTTCCTCATTGAGGAGCGGGTCAGCAAGGCCAAGCACTTGCAGTTTGTCAGCGGGATGAAGCCCATCACCTACTGGCTGGGCAACTTCGCCTGGGACATGGTGCGGGACAGGGATGGGGACAGGGATGGGTACAGCTCCGGGGGGCCAGGTCCCATTTGTGACCCACCCCCCCGGCTTCTCCGTGTCCGCAGTGCAACTACCTGGTCCCTGCGCTGCTTGTCATCCTCATCTTCCTCTGCTTCCAGCAGAAGTCCTATGTGTCCTCCGCCAACCTGCCCTCCCTGGTCCTGCTGCTGTTGCTCTACGGGTGAAGGGCCGGTGGAGCCCAGCTGGGGCTCAGCCCCTCCCTGGGGCTGGACCCCGGGGAAAGGGGGGTGCAGGGGGCTCTGAGCGGGGCTCGGGGCAGCCCTGGCTCGGGGGGTCATGGTGATGGGGGGGGGTGGGTGCCAGCTCGCCCTGCCATGCCCCCCAGGATGGGAAGTGCATCTCGGCCAGCCCCTACCTCTCTGCCCCTCCAGCTGGTCCATCACCCCCCTGATGTACCCGGCCTCCTTCCTCTTCAGCATCCCCAGCACTGCCTACGTGGCCCTGACGTGCATCAACCTCTTCATCGGCATCAACGGCAGCGTGGCCACCTTCGTGCTGGAGCTCTTCGTGGACCAGGTGAGCCCTGGGGCTGCCCCGGACCCCTGTCCTGTCCCTGCGGGGCCAGCGCCAGCTCCCCCACCCCTCTCCTTGCCGCCCTGGCAGAACCTCAACGACATCAACCGTGTCCTGAAGAAAGTTTTCCTCATCTTCCCCCACTTCTGCCTGGGCCGAGGCCTCATCGACATGGTGAAGAACCAGGCGATGGCTGACGCCTTCGAGAGGTTCGGTGAGTCCAGGGGTGTTGGGGCTGCTCCCCCTTCCCAAAGCCTGGCCAGCGTGGGGGCCCTCCCCGGCATCCCCCCCCTCCTACAGCCCCTCTCGCCGCTCGCAGGGGACAAGCGCTTTGTGTCCCCCCTGTCCTGGGAACTGGCAGGGAAGAACATGTTCGCCATGGCCATTGAGGGCATCATCTTCTTCCTCTTCACCCTCCTGCTGCAATACCGCTTCTTCCTGCGGCTCGGGTGAGAACCAGCTGTGGGGCGGCCGTGGGGCGGCCGTGGGGCAGGCAGCCCTGGAAGTGCCCCTGCCACTGTTGCCCCCAGGCCACGGGCTCTGCAGCTGCCCTCGCTGGGGGAGGAGGACCGGGACGTGGCCATGGAGCGGGTGAGGGTGGGCAGCACCTCCCCGCACGGCCACCTCCTGCTGCTGAAGGACCTGACCAAGGTGCGTGCCACGGGGCCGGACCCTGCCCCATCTCTCGCTGCGGGGCTCCAGCCTCTCCCATAGCCCCCAGTCCCGCTGGCAGGTGATGGGTGGGGAGCACCCAGCGCCACCTCGGCTCTGCTGCGCAGGTGTACCGGCGCAGGAAGGCTCCAGCGGTGGACCGGCTCTGCGTGGCCATCCCCCCCGGGGAGGTGAGTGCTGGACAGACGGACAGATGGCACTGCAGGCAGGGCCGGGGCTGCCGTAACCCTGGTCTGCGCCCCGCAGTGCTTCGGCCTCCTGGGGGTGAACGGCGCAGGGAAGACCTCCACCTTCAAGATGCTGACAGGGGACACGGAGGTGACGCTGGGGGAGGCCTGGCTGAAAGGGCACAGGTGGGTGAGACGGAGGGACCCTGCGGCCGACCCGCCGCTCCCCCTCTCCTTGTCCCCGTAGCATGCGTGCTGTCGTCCCCGCCCCACCCTGTGCTACTTGCACTCGTCCCTGCAGCATGCTTGCGCTCGGCTTCATCCTCATCCTCATCCCTGCAGCGTGCTCATCCCTATTCCCGCAGCGTGCTCAGCCTTGTCCCCGTTCCTGGAGCTTGTCCCCATCCCTGCCATGTGCTCAGCCGTGTCCCCGTCCCCGCAGTGTGCTCACCGACCTGCAGTCCGTCCACCAGCACATGGGTTACTGCCCCCAGTTCGACGCCATCACGGACCTGCTGACGGGGCGGGAGCACCTGGAGTTTTACAGCCGCCTGCGCGGTGTCCCAGAGGAGGAGACCCCCAGGGTAGGGCCTGCGCCCCGGCCCCCCCATCCCAAGGGACCCCCATCCTCATCCCCTCTGTGTCTCTCGCAGGTGGCTCAGTGGGGCATTGCCAAGCTGGGGCTGGGGCCACATGCGGACCGGCCGGCGGGCAAGTACAGCGGGGGCAACAAGCGCAAGCTCTCCACGGCCATAGCCCTCCTCGGCTCCCCGCCCGTCGTCTTCCTGGTGAGTGGGGGCAGCACAGGGGGGTCCCGTGGCAGCACCTGGCCCCTGCCCGGGCTGACGCTGACGCCGGGGCCATTGCAGGATGAGCCCACGACAGGGATGGACCCACGAGCCCGGCGGTTCCTGTGGGACTGCATCCTCAGTGTCATCCGGGAGGGCAGGTCCGTGGTGCTCACGTCCCACAGGTGAGCCCACCCCCCCCGGCGTCTGCGGCACCACCGGAGGGGAGCATCCCTCTTCCCCCAGGGCACCCCCAGAGGGGAGCACCCCTCTGCCCCTGTGGGACCTCACGCCTCCCCCCCGGCAGCATGGAGGAGTGCGAGGCGCTGTGCACCAGGATGGCCATCATGGTCAACGGCCGGTTCCGCTGCCTGGGCAGCGTGCAGCACCTCAAGAACAGGTAATGGTACTGGGGGCTCGGGGAGGGCCCTGGCAGTGAGGGGCAGCTGCCCTGCGGGGACGGGGACATGGTCGGTCCCCGCAGCGATGCCCCCCTCTCCCGTGCAGGTTTGGGGACGGCTACACGGTAGTGGTGCGGGTGGGTGGCCCCGGGCCGGCGCCGGTGGAGAGCCTGATGCAGCRCCGCTTTCCCGGCATTGTGCTGAAGGAGCGGCACGGGGGGCTGCTGCAGTACCAGCTGCCCTCCCGCGCTGGCTCCCTGGCCAGCATCTTCAGTGTGCTGGCAGCCCACCGTGGCCCCTGCCGCATTGAGGACTACTCCGTCTCCCAGACCACCCTCGACCAGGTGACAGGAGACACGGGGCATGAGGGTGCAGGGGCCGGGGTCCTGCCAGCAGCGCCCCTCATCCTGCCCTCCCCACAGGTCTTTGTGCACTTTGCCAGGGAGCAGAGCGACGAGGACCCTGAGGGGGCCGCAGCCCCAGGGCAGGATGCAGCCCCAGGGCAGGATGCAGCCCCAGTGGCGCCCAGCCCCGGGAGGAGTCTGACATCGTTCCTGGAGGACGACAGCTACCAGGAGAGCGCTGTCTGAGCAGAGCCACGGTGCCCCATGGACCCCCCTCCCCAGCCACCACTGCAGCATGACCCGGGGTCCTGGGGCTTCTGGCCACCCCGAACCCCCAGAGCTGCACAGGGGGGCCTGGCCACATCCCTCCCACCGGCACGGGGCCACCATCCCCACGGGACGGTCCAGGCACTGGGGAGGGTCAGAGTGCCAGGGCAGGGCTGGCCCCAGCTGCCCCTCGGTTGTACCTTCTGGGGGGCTGAGTTGGATGCGGGGGGTTCTGCTCTGGGCCCAGGCAGGGCCAGGTGCTGGGGCTGGCCCTGGGACCCCGACTGCTCGCTGCCAGAGCAGAGTCTGCTGTAAATGAGCAATTAAATAAAGACCCGCGGTACTGCCCGGGGGGGTGGATCGCCCTCACACCGCTGCAGCCCCACCAGGGGTGCATGGGGGCACAGGGCGGGGGGCACGGCAGGGCGAGGGGCAGCAGGGTGGCTCTCGTGCCAGAGGCGTGGGGCAGCCGGCATGGCTCCCTGCCCTGCTGCTGCCCTGCAGCCCCTTCCCCGCGGCTCCCCAAGTGGCCAAAGGTCAGCCAGGGTCTTCCTTGCCCTGGATGGTCCCCAGGCAGGGGCAGGGGCTGGGTGGGCAGCGGGCTGGGCAGGGGTCCCTGCCTGGCACCCTCCCTGGGGCTCCTTCCTCTCTACCTTCTCCCCCTTGGGGTGCCCCAGCGCGGGACAGGGGTCTTACCCCCTCAGCCGGGTGTCCCCTTGGGGTCTGCACCACACAGGGACCTCACCAGGGCTGGGCTAAGCCCCCCGGGCCGGGGGGCAGAAAGGTCTCAGGGTGCCCAACTCGTCCTTCACCCCTGGGACCCCTCTCCTCCGGCGGCTGGGGCGCGGACCTTCCCCACGGGGCTGGTGGGCTGYGCCTGGGGCTCTGCCTGCCAGCCCCCCGTGCCCCGTACACCCCGCACCTCCACGGCCCGTGGCTCGGGGGCACCCCCGGCAGGGAGCGGGGACCAAAATTAAATGGCCCCGCGGTGTGCGTGTGGGGGGGGGTTTGCGATCCGAAAAATATGGAACGCTTCACGAATTTGCGTGTCATCCTTGCGCAGGGGCCATGCTAATCTTCTCTGTATCGTTCCAATTTTAGTATATGTGCTGCCGAAGCGAGCACGAASCGAGGTCTGCCGGCAGCGCTATTTGAACCTCTCCCAGTTTGTAATTTCGAAGTCATGGCGAGTACCTGTGCCTTAGACTCCCGCGCCTTTCCTCACGACGTCACACCCCCAAGCAATGAACGTCCCGTTTCTATACTGGAAATCCTCCTTTTTCAGAAATTTTGGCGTTTCCGCGGCTGAGCTGCCGTGCTGTGCGGCCGGCTGCGCGCGGTGCATGGCGGGAAGGCTTCTACTTTGCATCCCGAGGCGGGGCGGGGGCCGGCGCTTGTCCTCCACCGTCCCAGAGTTCCCCGGCGGCGCTCGCGCAGGCGCATTGCCGCCGTCGTCGGTGCCGGTGGAGGAAGATGGCGGCGGGGCGCTGAGGGGACGGACCGGGCCGCTCCGCTCCGCTCCGCACCGCACCGCACCGCACCGCACCGCGCCGAGCCGAGCCGAGCCGAGCCGAGGCGCCCGCTGCCCTCCGGGCCGGGCCTCCCCGGTGACGGACCCCCCATGGCCGCGGGGCCGGCCCAGGAGCCGCGTCCCCGCTGGGCCTGCTCGGGCCGCGCCGCTCCCGGGCCCCGCCGAGGCAGCGGCCCGCTGAGCGCCGGAGCCTGGCCCGAGCCCCGCCAGGCCTGAGCCGCCCTCCGCTCGGGAGGCGTCTGCGCGCAGGAGGCCGGGCCGGCGACCCCTGAGGAGAACGGGACGGGGCAGCGCCTGCCCGGCCCGCCCGGCGCCCCGCACCGAGCAGCTCCCGGCGCGGGGCTTCTCCCCGGCCCGTCAGAGGCAGCGCTTGACTCTCGCCCCGAGGACCCCTACGGAGCGGCCGCCTCGCCCCGAGTCCGCTCTGCGGAGGAGGAACGGCTCCTCCGGCCCAGGTCAGCGCCGCCAGCGCCCTTCGGCTCCCGGCCGCAGGCGTCAGGATGTCCGAGAACCAGCCGAACGCCAACAACCACCACCCGGCCAACAACAACGGGGGCGGCGGGGCTGCCGGGGGGAACAACCGGGGCGTCCGCAATCCCAACCTCAACCAGAACCCCTTGATCAATGTGCGCGATCGCCTCTTCCACGCGCTCTTCTTCAAGATGGCAGTGACCTACGCGCGCCTCTTCCCACCCTCCTTCCGCCGTGTCTTCGAGTTCTTTGTCCTCCTCAAGGTGAGGGGCAGCTTTACGGGGGCTTTATGGGGAGGAGCGGAGATTCCTCTTGCTGGCCTGCAGTCAGGCGCTAAGGCATATATTTCCTTATAAACACAAAAAAGCTTGGCTCTGCTAGAGGTCACAGCCCGTGTTTAGGCCGCCTACCCCAAGGTGTCCACTGAGCTCCCGTGGGGCCTCTTTTCTGGGAGAAAGACGTGAATAGTTGTAACCATCTGTGGTGGTCCCCACGCCACCAGAGCTCTGGTACCAGAGCTGGAAATAAAAAGGAAATCACTGAGCCAGCTTGCTGGGCAGCCAGGCTGGTGCGGGTCAGGTCCAGGGATGTGGGCATGAAAGATTTCCTTTTCTGTTTCCAAGCAATCACTCTTGTTGCATATGTTGCATACATGAGGTATTTGATTGTTGGAGTTTTGTTGGAGTCTTGTCTTTTCTGGAAATGATTCATGCACAACCCCATTTTAACCCCATTTCTTTTTAGCAGTCAGCACCCTCAGCTGTGCCTGCACAGTATCACACCTCTGCATAATAGGGTAAAAACCTGCCTGCTTTCTTATTGATGCGGGTACAGGATTGGAGACCCACAGAGGGGCCTGTCAGCGTCTGCGGGGTGAACTGCTCGTAGGTTAAATCCGGCACCGCGGCTTCCAGGGCGCACGCTGACACTTCTCGCCAGTGCCAGTATGGCAAATTAGCGTAAGGGAAAGGGGGGACAGGAGCTTGCCAGGTGACAACAGCACGCTTCTGCTTCTGTTTCTAAAATTCAGCCGCTTAAAGCAAGAAAACATTTAGAACAACTTGTCTCATACTGCACATATACATTTTCTCCCCTCCCGAGAAATGTTCAAGGTTTTAACATCTCTCTCTTTTTTTTCCCTGTTGTATAACTGGATTCAGGCAGACAGGGAGACTGGAATGGGGATGGTGCTAACGGCAAGGCTGTCAGGCAGAGCGAGTGGTCCGGCTGGCAGCGGTTCTTGCTGCTGTCTGCTTTTGATCAAACTGCTCCCGAGGATGTAAGAATATTCGCAGGCCATCTGCAGAGAACAGCCTGCTCCCACCCGCAGGGCTAGGAGTCAGCCAGACTTAGCCTGGTCTCAGCTCTGTGCACAGGGTACTGGTAGGAGGTGAAGTCAGAGACCGTGGTCCTGCGTGCTGGAGTCCTGAAACTGCTCATGGTTCTGCCGGCTTTGTCGTGGCTCCTCCTGCGATGAGGGAGGTGTTTCTGATTTACCTTCCCTAGCGTCTTCCTATGCAGCTCCTCTGCAGATGTGATGTTTACCAGTCTGTTTATTCATAGCAAATAGGTCAAGAACAAAATGTAGCAAGGACAGCTGGTTTAATTAGGAATGAGCATCTTAATGCAGTTGGAAAGTGAGTGTATGAAACTCAGCTGTACTGCTTACTGTACCAGTGTTTCTCGGAGCTTTCAGCTGTGAACTTTGGACAGCATTGGGTAACATCATGCTAGATTTACTACCTTCGTTATAGGGAACAAATTTTATTAGTCCACTTTGTTTTGCTGTGACTTTATAGCTGTTCCTTGGATTGAGCCAGGGCTAGGGAGTGGTGATGCTCCGCAAGCCCAGCCTCGGCAGGCCAGCTCAACCTCCACTGTGGCAGAGTCTGTACCTTGCAGTGGCGAGTGGCAGATCTGAATGCGGAGCTGGCAGTTCTGCCGTGGGTTTGTGTTGTCCTGCTCTTGCGGTGGGTTGTCTTTTGTTGAGGTTTGCTTTATTCTGCCTTTGTAAAGTTGGGCAGCCTTCTCCAGGCTTCAAGAGGAAACACTTTGTGCTGAGGAGGGAATGGTTGAAAGCCACGGATCTGTTTCTGTTTCTTTCAATATGCTTTGGAGCCCCGTCACACGTTGGTGCTGTGTTTGATGGGTTTGCTGCGGTGCAGTCGTTTTGGGGACGGTGTTGGTTTGCAGGACCCTACATGGCGCTGGGGCCTGTGCGTGTCACCTGTGCTTTCAGCAGGATACGTGTACTACGCAGGTATTGGTGGCAGCTCTGGTCTTGTGAACACGAGGAGGTTGTTCTTGCTGCTGTCTCTGCTGTGTTCCCCTGTTGTTTCGGTAGTGCTGAAATTGCCTGATTCTCGGCTGCTTTATTGTTGATGCAGAGACCACCAGCGTAAAAGCTCTTGTCCACTTGCAAATCCATTTGTCCAAATTAAACCAGTGTCTTTATGGGCAAAGAAGAGATGGTTAAAACTGGGGAGTCTATAAACAGGCCAAGGTTGGTTGGGCTGATGGTCTCTGCTTGTCTCTTGCTGTTGTGTAGGCTCTCTTTGTGCTCTTCATCCTGGCTTACATTCACATTGCCTTCTCCCGCTCGCCCATTAATTGCTTGGAGCACGTGCGAGAGAAATGGCCGCGCGATGGCATCTTGCGGGTGGAAATACAGCGCAACTCGAGCCGAGCCCCCATCTTCCTGCAATTCTGTGGTGTTGAGAAGTTCCCAGGAATGGTAGTTGAGTCCACAGCTGAGGAAGAGGAGGAGGAAGAGGAGGAAATGACTGTGGATATGTTTGAAAACAGCTCTATCAAGGTAAAGACGTGTTCCTTGTGTACACGGAGGGAGATGGGAACCTGGGTGTCGGTTTGGGGAGAAATGGTCTGTTAGAATCTTAAGTATGCCACAGTCCCTCTGTGATTCCTCGGTCACCTGGAAACAGAGTGTGTTCCTTGGCTTTTCCTGAATCTCCATGTTAGCCTCTGATGGTTTAAGATAGAAAGTAAAGCCTGAGAAAGTGGCCTCTTTTGTCCTCCTTTTGGTGGTGGAGGCCTTCGCCGGGAGCACAGAAGATGGGAACTGAAGTGACTGCTAACATGACTTTCCCTGCCACGGTTTTCCAACAGTTTGAGCTGGATATTGAGCCCAAGGTGTTCCTCAAGCCATCCCGGGTGAGCAGCACCGAGGCACTGACCCACAACGAAAGCCAGGAGTTCTCGTTTAATGAAGCAGCCACTAAAGGTATGCAGCCTCTGAGGGAGACTGTGTCCGAGTTTGAGATGCTAGCCAGAGCAGGTAAAGACAACTTACACTGCTATCTGTGCTCTCTCCTTCCCCTGCCCCGTGCATCTTCCCTGCACGTCTCATTCCTTCTGGCTTCTCTGGGCACGTGCATAGTAACCTTAAATGTCTTCCCTGATGCATTCACCTGTGGTTAATCTTGTCAATACTAACACCAGATCCACAGCAAGATCTTTCCTTCGGCTGGAGGGAGGCTGGAAGTCGGGGGTCGTCTGGGCTATAAAATTTGCCGAAGCCTCTTGGCCTGGCATCGTGTTTCTGCAGTGATCGGTGCCAGATATCTCAGATGACGGTGAACATCCCTCTTCTGAGCAGTTCGCTGTCCTCTTGAGATCTGCAGGGGTCCCACTTAGAGCACACATTCCTCCTTGTACTAACAGGGTTTGGGCTGTATTTTGGGTCCCTGAGTCAACACCGGTATTTGGAATAGCTAATTAATCCTGAAAGCCACTGAGCAAGTTTTAGTGGATTGCGAGATACAGCATTGCTGCTCTGCATCGTTCAGGATATCATCCTGCTTTATCCCTCCCCTTGTTCCAGCATGACTTAAGCTGCTAATGTCTCGTAAACTCGAGAGGGAGATTTAGTGGCTTTTTATTATTTAAAATGGAATTCCAGTGTTGGAAAACTTCTGTTTCTAGTGGTTAGGGGAGGAAATCTATTAAAAAATATTGATGTTAAAATAGAAACATGGCAACTGGATTCTTCTTTAATTTGCTTCTTTCACCTACRCTTCTATCCCTGGAAAGACCGGAATTCTTTGCTCTTCAGAAGTACTGGCTGTTCTAGCTGTGGAGGATTGCGAGGCTGGACACTGCAATGGCACTGTTCCCTTGGTCTTGCAGTGGTTTTGCTTGATGCTGATCCAGAACTCATTAGTCCTGAATTTAAGATCATTAAGTCGCATAAGACTAGAGAGCAGTAAATATTTTTGGTGCGATACCTTTATTAATAGTTGCCTAAGTTCTGTAAGAGAGTCACGTTGTACAGTGCTGTGTGCGCTGATGGGCTGTGCCTTGATTTGCTGAATGCCTGGTTGGAAACAATCCAGGAACGTGCTGGGAGAGAGAATTGTGCTGCTTTGCAATGTAGTTAAAAAATTCATCTTTTCAAATGGGTCCCAAATCCCCAAGTACCTGTTTTTACTGTTTTTCCAGGTTTCTTGTGCTGTAAGTACACCAAATTTGATGTTTAGACAGAATATTTTACCATGGAAAAATGTTTTATGATACAAAGGAAGTAATTCTTTTGTTGATATCTAAACACTTTATTTCCATTTGAGCTTAAAACTGTTTTATAATGGAAACAAAAGATGAAACAAACACACCAGCCTGTGTTTGCTGCCCAAGAAGTGAGATCAGACATGGGGAAGTAAAGTGGGCATTTCTGTCAGTGATGTGTCACTGTAAGTCAGAAGAGGCAGGTACATTTCTTTTAAGTTATTGTATCCTTTTAACTTTTTTGCTGTGGTGTTGTGAGATGCCTGACAGTGCCTCCCCTCGCCTCTTGCAAGATACGCTGTGACAATTTGAAAGACCAGGGATTAAATTGCTTGGCTCCGACTTAAGCAGGAGGTTTTGTCCTTTCAGAGATGATGTAGCAAAAAACATCTATTCTGAACCTTTCTTTAAAAAAAAAAAAAGTAAATAAAAAAATCAAGGAAACTTCAGGCACCAAAATTTTTTGGAAAGCCGTAATTACTCCTGCCCTTAGTTTTGAGATTTGTAATTGCAGCAGTGACCTCTGTCTCCTGAGAAGTGCAATGCTGTTGCCCTGTGGAGTGTTTACTTGGTGTTCAGCAGGTGTAAAGTGTATTTTCCTGCTGTTTCCTAAACAACACAGAAAGCAGAAATTGAACAGAGCAAGAACAAGTGGTCTAGGGCTCACCAGGCAAAGATGTGGGTAGATTCTGGACAACGCTCGACAGAGCTTGGAACCACTGCCCTGAAGCTTTCCCAGAAGTTTCACATTAAGGACTAATGTCAAGGGAACAGGCTGCAATTTCAAAGAATTTGTATTGATTTGTTTTAAATTGGTTGAAGGAAGCCTGGAGCCTGTGTTTGCAACTGATTCTCTTTTCCAGAACGTGGTGGGAGGGAGGGAAGGAATACAAAGGTGCTATTTGTTCTTGGTAATTGTTTGCAAACCCTGCTGTTGAGTCTCCCTTCCCACCCTCTCTCGCAGTGTGGCCGCAGGAAGAGTACATTGTGGAGTACTCGTTGGAGTATGGGTTTTTGCGCCTGTCCCAGAGCACTCGCCAGCGCCTCAGCATCCCGGTTATGGTGGTGACTTTGGGTGAGTGAGGGAGCCAGCCCACTCTGGTGCAGGGGTGGGTAAGTGCTCTGCAGAGATACCTACGCGCTGTTTCCTCTTTAGTCTTGCAGAAACTATTTATAACAGTTGATGGCGCTCATTTTCCGCGTAGGAGAGCTTCTTCATGGAGTCTTTATTGCTTTAGTAGGTCATACCTTTCCAAGAGGAGTAGTCTGAAATGGTGGAGCCTGTTTCAGTGAGCCCTAATGTTATGTCCAGCACAGTTTTCTCATTGAGGAAGGAAGAGCCTCATGGTACTGAAGATCTAGGCTCAGTGTGGAGCAGCAGCAGCGCAATGTTAGAGCCCAGTGGTGAGAGCAGTTGTGCATGTGTCAGGGACGATGCTGAGCAGATCTGCTTGGCGCTGTCTCGACATACTTCTGTGCCCCTGTTAGCACCAGCAGACCGTTTTCCTGGAACAGCGTTCTCTTCTCCTGGCATTTGCTCCATTAAAACCAGAAATATGGTCTCAAACTTTCTCACGCCTGTGATCACAATTGATCTGTAATGAGCTGTAGTGCAGCAATCAGACTAGAATTCATTAGTTACTCCTAATCAAACTGAAGTACAGCTGGGCTGGAGTATTAAGCAGTGATCCTGTATAGGCAATGGGCAGTTTCCATGTTAAATGTCTATTTACTGACCTGGGTTTTCCAATTCAGCTAGACAAATTCCTTCATAAGTATCCTAGTAATTTACTGAAAAATTATTTGTGTTCATGTTTCCTGTTTTGCTTAGATTTGGGTTATTTTTACAAGCTGATCAGTGTTTGTACAGTAGAATGCAGTACCAGCTTCATGAGATGGAATTGAACAGCCTTTGTCAGTGCCCAGAGCCGTGGGGAGGCGTTCGCCTGTCCTCCACTGCAGGAGGATGGATGGGAATGGTGGGCCCCAGCAGTGTCATGCTGAGGCCAGCTGATGGCTAAAAAGTCTCAGCCTGGCCCTCTTGAGTCCTACCAGAACTTGTTTCTCTGGGCCATTAGTTGGGGTGAGCCTAGGGAGATAGTCCAAGCCTAGAAGGCAAACTCCCTTTATGTCTGTGCCAACAGAGAGCATGACAGCCCTGATGTAATTCTTAAGGCCTGATTGACAACAGCATTTTGGCAGCACGGCTAGATTTGTCAGGGTGTGACGTTTTCCCTCGCAGTCCTGCCCAATTTAGTTATACTGCCAAAGGTCCCAGTGCAGATGCAGGTCTGCTGGCAAATGTGTCCTTTTGAGTGATGAGTGACTGCGTGCTTGCCTTGCCGCCTCTGTGGCTTAAGGTGTGAACAACCTGAATGGGTTTTTTTTGTCTTCTCTCTAGATCCTACCAGGGATCAGTGCTTTGGTGACAGGTTCAGTCGCCTGTTGTTGGACGAGTTCCTGGGTTATGATGACATCCTGATGTCAAGTGTCAAAGCTTTAGCTGAAAATGAAGAAAACAAAGGTAAGGCTTGGAGGAATCGCTTTCAGCAGCTGTGCAGGGTAGTTGATGTTTTTATGACGGATGCATGAATATCGTCTTCTGACTATTGATTAATCTCTATGCAGGGAACAGTTCCCTGTGTTACGTAGGGATGTTATTGTCAAGGACAAAATGAAACAAGTGGGAGGGGAGAGATGTCTGCAAACATGCTTCCCTACTGCTTTATTGCACTACATAACGACAAGAGTGCTGCCGTGAGGAGGTGTTGCCATACGTTTGCTTTAAATCCTATTTCTTTAGAACGCACTGGAAGTTTGTTCTTAGTTTGTGGCTTAATCACACTGAGCTTGTTGCCTTTTTTTTTTTTTTTCAGGTTTCCTTCGCAATGTGGTGTCTGGGGAGCACTATCGCTTTGTCAGCATGTGGATGGCTAGGACTTCATATCTGGCAGCCTTTGTCATCATGGTCATATTTGTAAGTCGACAGGAGCTAGGCATTGCCTGGACTCTGAGCCCAGTGCTGATCAGCATACGTTTGATGTTACAGTACAGGCCTGAGCTCTCACCTGCTTTTAAAGCTAAGCTGATGGAGTACGAGGTTCTACTCTGGTTTTTTATTTTCTTTAATGTGGGTTCTTAAAGTCCTAGAAGTGAAACAAACAGAGGAGCTGAAATAGAATGAAATAATGGGTTTTTTGTCAAAAGGGGTTCGAGAGTCTCTAAGTGTAGTTAAACAGTCAGGGTGCCAAGGCACGGGGTGCAAAAGTTTGTCCTCTGAAACTTTTAAGAACAGGTCTAACTAATTTGCCAGGAGTGATCAAGATAGAACCGAGTCTCCTGTGATTATGTGTGAGGTGATTACAGATAAGTATTAGACAAGATCCCAAGTGGTAACTAAGCCTGCGTTCATAGTCTTGGGTGACTGTCTCCCTTTGTGTCTGACCGTCCACTGATGCAGCTCCTTGTACAATAATATTGTGGCCAGTGAGAGAGGAGGAAATGAGTGCTGGGTGACCGTTGTCAGAGAGACATTATGAGCTGCTGGGAGGAGCACAGGTGTAGGACAGGAAGAAACCCTAGTTCCAGCTCTGCTGCTGCTGTTTGGTTTGGGCCCAGCTCAAATATTCAGAATCGGTCTCTTTACAAACAAATGACTTACTGTCTATTTTGCTGCAGTAATACAAAGATTAATTGCTGTTTGTGAAGTCCTAATTACTCTTTGGGAAATCGGTCTGCACAGCTCTAACAAACGTGGGATATGCACAGCACGCTGTGCAACATTGCAAGTCCAAACTTGCCTGTCCAGGCCTCTGCCGTAGTGTGATTCTGAAAGTGACTCCCTGGTCCTGTGCGGCTCTAACACTGGCTTCTGTTCTCATATTTCAGACTCTGTCCGTTTCGATGCTGTTGCGCTACTCGCACCATCAGATCTTTGTCTTCATTGGTAAGGATTTTCTAAGGGATTTAGGGTGTGCTGGACAGCCTGCTCCAGCACAGTGTATTGTGGATATACTCTTGACTGTCGTTGTTTAGAAGGGTCCTGCGTGTAGCTGCACAGGGAATATATCCCCGCTATACCCCTGTCACCATGCTTGCGAGAGCTGTTCTGTCTCTTGACAAGTATCAGGGATGGTGGACTTGGGACAGTGAACTTCACGTTGCAGTGCTCTGAATGGGGAGTAATGTGGGGGTGCAGGGTTCCGTGGCCCTACATCCACTTCGTGTACAGTATGTTTTCCTTCTTGCAGTTGACCTGTTACAGATGCTGGAAATGAACATGACAATTGCATTCCCTGCAGCTCCCCTCCTCACTGTCATTCTGGCTCTAGTAGGTAAGGACATTAGCTCACTTCTTGTGTATGTGCAGCAAGTCCCTTTGGGATCTGTAGAAAGTATAATTCCCTGTTCTGACCTGGCCACGGCAGGTGGTTAGCATGTCCGCTCGTCACAGGGTGGAAGGCTCTGGAATTTGATGGCACAGTGAGCTGCATTGTCCTTCTGGGTCCCCTGGAAAAGCAGTTCATTTGGAAATCACATAAACTGAAGCTTTGTCTGTCACTGTAGTTCGTTTCAGATTCACACTTCCTGTGACCGCGTTGCATTAGCACAATTTGAATTTAAAAAAACAAGCAACAAAAAAAACCCTGAAATCTGCGCTGTCCGGAGCCAGCTGATCCTCTGGCCTGTGTAGTGACTGCAGTCAGCAGTGAAACATTAGCTGCTGCTTTAAACAGCCCTGCAGTGTGCTGATGTCAGACACCCTCTCTCCTGTAGGTATGGAGGCCATTATGTCAGAGTTCTTCAATGACACCAMAACTGCGTTCTACATCATCCTTATTGTGTGGCTGGCTGACCAATACGATGCTATCTGTTGCCACACCAATACGAGCAAGAGGCATTGGCTCAGGTAAGAGCTGGCTGGGACCTCATTCCTATATTGCACATTCTCACTGCATGTCCCGTTCTCTGGTGGGAGCCTGCTTCAGATCCTTTCCAGCCCTCCCAGGCAGGAGGGCTTCCGCTCTTGAGAGCTTCTGTACGTCTCCTTGGGAGCTGCCCTACGTGTCACAGGGTCCAAAGTGCAGTTGCTTCCACTTTGGGTCTCATGCCTGGGTCTCAAGAATCTCCTCAATCCTTTGCCTGCCCTTTGGTTTGCCCTGTCGAAGACCTGTTCCTAGGGAGGCAATTCTAATTACCTGTTAATGGGAGTCTGCACCACCCTGTGCAAAGTGCCCCAGCTCAGAATGGAGCTAGGAGTAGAAAGAAACTCACGTTTGTCCTGTCCGTTGACGTATCCTGTTACTTCTTGCCTTTCTGTCCAGGTTCTTCTATCTGTACCACTTTGCCTTCTATGCTTACCACTATCGATTCAATGGGCAGTACAGCAGCCTGGCTCTCGTCACCTCGTGGCTCTTCATCCAGGTAAGCAGCTGCTGCTTCTGCTGCACACTAGTGCAACCAGCCGCACGGAGGCAGGTGCCATCCTGTGAATTCAGTCCTGGTCACTCCACCTGCCTCAGAGGGGTCTGGCTGCCTACGATTTAAACTGTTACATTGCTGATTGCTCAGCCTGTGCTGTTAAAAAGTGAAGGAAATCAACTGCAGTTAGTTTTTATCAAACTTCTTGTCAAGCTGAGTTTGAGTAGCAATCTTTATTCGTATAAGAGATTGAAATAGTCCCTGGTTTGGAAATGGAACAGCAGAAGGAGGCTATCAAACAGCAGGACTTTCTGGTCACTGGCTCAAATCCAGCCACGTGACTGACAGGAGGCTGATGTCAGGTGAGTTTTGGAAGGTGTTAGGGAAGGATTTCTATCCCATCTTTCTGCAAGAAATCCCACTGAGGATCTCCCATGCAGAGGCTGAGGAGTTGGTCAGGTCTGTACAGTGAAGATGCTGGCAAGACCAGCTCCAAATTGATGTCTCCAATATCCTGGTTCAAGCAAACCTTTTATGTGTCTCTGGCTGTTGACCTGCCCCCTTCTGCTGCTGCAGGATGGAGACAGGGAGCTGAGGATAGGCCAGAGAAATGCCTTTACCCTTCTTGTTCTAAGCCCTTAAAAGGGAAGGCGGGTTGTACTCCATTGCCTATCTTCAGAGAGAAACTATAAAAGCAGCTTTCATGAATTGTAGTAGAAGGGATAAATCTTTCCAAAATTTCAGATAACCTCTTGGCTATCAGAGCAGCCGMATTCTCCGGTCACTGTCTTTACAGCAAGAGGAAAGCATAGTTTTCTAAGGTGTGTCTGGGCTCGCAGCCCAGGCCCAATGAGTGACTCCTTTCCCTCCTTTCTAGCATTCGATGATTTACTTCTTCCATCACTATGAGCTACCAGCCATTCTCCAGCAGATCAGGATCCAGGAGATGCTGTTGCAGAACCAGCAGGTGGGCCAGGGAACTCAGACGACACTCCAAGACAACCTCAACAACAACACTACAGCTGCCCCTGTTGATGTGGGGAGCCGCCGTCCCCACCTGGCCGCTGGGCCCTCTGGGGAGAGAAGCAGCCCGGCTGCCCTGACTCCCAGCGAGGCCTCCAGTGTCATCGCTGCTGCCACAGCAGCTTCTGTTGGCAGCGATCTGAACTGGGTAGCTGAGACAGCTGCCATCGTTACAGAAGCCTCGTTTCTCTCTGACCTGAGCACTACCCTTCTGGAGCCAAATGTGGTGCACGAAGCCATGGCCAACGGGAACCCTCAGGAGGATGCTGCTGCTGCCTCCAGTTTGGTTGCCCGCATCAGGGTCAGCAGCGACCACCCGGAGACGGCCATGGGCTCCATCACCATTGAAGTCACTTCAACATCTGTGGTGGCTGCAGCAGATGTTCCCCCCGCCGCAGAGGCGGCACCAGCTGCGCCCCTTGTCCCGCTGCAGGAGGAGGGGGCCTCCGTCCCTAGCCCTTCCCTTCCTGAGCAGACTGAGGCTGTCGAGGGCTCAGACAGCCAAGCAAAACCTAGTGGCAAGAACTGCGTTGCAGACAGCAGCGTGGCAGAGACCCCTCCAGCCTTGGCGGAGGACGCTGATCAGGACAGATGCTTGGGTCGTGCTCTTGGGGACCGGGGGGAAGGCAGCCCTTGCCCAGCACCAGCAGATAGTGCACCTAGCTCCAGACCTTGCTCGGAGCCAGACTTGAGGAGCCTGTCTTGAGTCCCTGTTACTGTAATTCTGGACTGCCAGGAAGGCATTTGGATTTCGTTTGTTACTATTTCTCACTTCACCATCATCCTTAACCCATGAATTCCTCTTAGCGGAGGCAGAGCATCTGGGACAGAGAAAAGGTGCTGCAGTGAGCTCCTCTGGGAAAAGCACGTGTGTGCTTGTGTACGAGAGGCTGATGTGCGTGGGACTGCCGGGAGGGAGGGATGAGGCGTTCGCTCCCACGGCTGGCGAGGCTCAGGGGCCTTGTGCCGCGGCTGCAGGCGAGCAGGCTGCCTGCTTGAGCCCTGCAGTCAGCTCTGTGCCCCAGCTTTTCCTTGCCCCTGGCTGCCCCAGCTTTGCCCCCTGTGGTGGTGTTTGCAGTCCAGGTGCTGTTCACGAGTGTGAGTTGATTTGTGACAGACCATGGGTGTGTGTGGCAGCTTTCTGGTTAGAATAGCAGCTGTGTATGAACAGGGAGAGTGTTTTCAGACATCTTTGGGAGAGCCACAGAAGGCAGAGGAGAAACCTGGTAAACTTTCCTTCTCTTTAAGGGGAAGAGGAGCTTAAGACCTTCCCCAAATGCTAGATCTGCTCACGCCAGGGTAAAGCCGGGCAATAACCAAAGCAGAAACTGCAGTTGAGCCCCATTTTTTTCTGTCCTTGAACTTCCCTCAGTCAGTGGGTTTGGGGGGTAGAAGCTGCCGTGTCTAGGTTAGAGCTTCCATCCCAGGAGAAATGCATTTGGCTGGGCTTGGAAGCAGTGGGGTCGATTCCTGTGCTGGTCAGCCATGGAGAAATGCTGTCCCTTCTGCTGCTGGGGACCTCTGCGAGGGCTTCGGGAATTTGGCCTCTCTTAGATGTATGTGGCCAACATAAAGCAGGAGCTCCTGGCACAGGCAAATGGTCTCAAGTAATATCTGCTGGGAACTGATCTGTAGTGTCGGTGTCTGTAGCGACGTTTGGGACAAGGATGACGGCAGCTCTGTCTCTGTACAGCTCTGCTTTCAGCACGTGCTGCTGTGGGTGATGTAGTTTGCTTTTCAGTGCCTTGTCCCTTCAATGGGACACGTTTGCATTTAAGATCAGCCCCATCCTAGAGGAGAGATTGRCTTTTAACTGGCTGAACTGTTGCATGAGATAGTTTAGCAAAGAACCAAAACACTAAAGCCAAGACATTTCAGTTAATTTTCCCTCATTTCCCTGGCAGCGGAGGTGAAGCTGGCTGTACCCGAGCCCTCTGCGGTACAGCTGGCTGACTTGGTACCACGGGGCTGAGCTGGGGGGCTGGGACGGGGACCGGCTGCCCCTGAGGATGGGCTGGACCCACGTGCGGATACAGCTGGAAGGAGGGTTTACGCTTGTAGGTAGAGCGGAGCGACGCAGTAGTGCATTGTGTCTGTAGGGCTGAGAGGAAAGAGAAGCTCGGGGAGAAACGTGGTGGAAAAGGGTAGCGCCGGGAGGTGATGTGTGGGGCACTCTGCTTTTTGGGGGGGAGCTGGGTTGCTGTAGAAGTGTCCCTGAGTTCAGCCTCATCTCCCCACAGCTGAGGAGCATCTGTGGAGTCCACCTCCCTTGGAGGGCTCTTGTGTGCATTTCGGTGTCTTCCACCAGGAAAGGGTTTCCATGTCAGCACTGTGGGGGCTCGGAGCCCCCCGCTTCACTTTCTCTGCCTTTCCCACCCAGGTGCTCCCCCCCTCCTTTTTTTTTTTTTTTTTTTTTTTTTTTTCAAGGAGCCCTGGGTGTTGCTCTGGGGAATGGGGGAGACGGCTCGTGACCAGCAATGTCAGATCCTTCTGCAGCCAGCCTTCCTGGGAAGGGGCCTCCTTGGCAACTGGCTCCCTGCCTCCGGTGTGGATGTGCCAGAGCGCCAGAGAGCAAGGAATAATCGTAGGCTTTTAAGAGGAGAGGGTGGGTGGGAGGGGAAGGGGGGGAAACAAACCAAATGATTTGATGAATGAAGAGTAGAGTTCATTCTATTTAATTAATGTACAAAATGTGTTTGTATATAATAATAAATATTATATCTAACAGCTGCTGTGGTGCTGCCCTGGTGTCCTGCTAGCAGTTGTGCTGGGTTCCTGCTGGAAGTTGAGGTGTGGGGATCCTGTGGCTTGGGCGCGGACGCAGCAAGTCAAGCACTCAATACTTCAGATGCCCCTGCCACCGTCCCGGCGTGCCAGCATCTGCCCCGGTACGGCTCGGAGGGGTGGTGGCAGGGCAGGGAGGGCTGAGCACAAGTCCCCGTCGCGGCTGTGCTCACCAATGTTCAGCAGCCTCTTTGTGCGAGTGGAAAGGCTGCGGGGAGGGAAGATCTTTTGCTGTGCTCTCGCCCTGGTCCTTTCACGGCTGCCTGTAGTTACCCACAGTTGGACTGTGAGTTATTTAATTTCTCCACTGGCAGGGGTGAGGGGAGTGCGCAGGCCTGCAGGCTTTTCCCTGCGTGGGCTGAGGAACAGGCCGGCACCGGTGACGTCCATCTCTCACCGTGTGCCCAAGGAAGACTCTGTTTCTGGTTTGAGGTGGCTCTGGAGATCAGCCTGGCTTTGCTGTCCTGGAGCTGGCTCTCCCAGAGGGGAGGTTTGGGTCTTGGCCTGTCCTGCTGCCACATCAGCGCACTGTGGAACAAGGGCTACTAGCCTTCCTCCTCCTCCTCCTAATCACTGCTGTCCTGTGGCGGGGCTGAGCTGGTGTCCCTGYGGAGGAGGGAGGGGAAGGGTTACCCTCACCCTGAGCCTTGCTGCATTTAGGATGCAGCTGGAAGAGAAAAAGCAGACTTTCTTTATCATCTTTATTTACATGGATTAAAAACACAGCATTGCTGAAGGGTCTGCCCACAGAAGTGCTGCAGTTTGTTCTGGTTTGGCAGGGGCCTCTCATCTCATCTTAACCCACTGCCTTCCCCMAAAATAAATCCCCTCATCTAAGGCTGCTGGCTGCAGTTTAAACCCCCATCATCAGCGGGATGGGAGGAGGGAGGTGAGGAAGAGATGAACACCCCGGAGCTGGGGAAGGGAGGCAGCCCCAGGACATCCCCCCTCCATCCTGCTGCCAAAGGGCTTTTTTCCTTCTGTCCCTCATCTCTTTGCTCCTGCTCTGAGCAAGGGGAGCGGGTGGTGGTCTGTCCTGCCCGGCTCGCTGCAGAGAGCCTGAGCTGGGGTGTGCTGGGGGGCTGCCTGCCTCCTCCCTGCCTGGGGAGTGGGCTGAGCGCTGCCCCGGCCCCCTGCCCCATGTCACCTCTCCTCCTGGGGCTCCTCTGTGGCTGGCGGGGTGGGCAGCACCCAGCTGCTCTTCGCTGTGCCCAGCACGGCCACCAGCTCACTCTTCCTCACCAGGGCTGCACGCAGCTGGTCCCGCATCTCCTGGATCTTTTCCTCCAGCTCCCGGAGCTCGCTCTCGCCGGCCACCCTGTCCAGGGGCCGCAGTGCCCGCCCGTTCCCGGGGTGCCACAAGGACCCCTCGYGGGGGGCTTTGTCCAGCTGGAAGCGCACCCGCCGTGCCTCCTTCCGCAGGGCACTCCAGGGCTGCCCTGGTGCCTGCCTCGGCTGGAGGTCACACCTTTTTGGGGAGGGATAGAAGGGCTGAGCTGGGAGCTGGTGGCTGGGAGGTCCCTCCGTGGCCCCCCGGGACAGTGGGTGCCCACAGGGAGGAGGAGGAGGAGAGCGGGGCAGGTGCCAGCTTTACCTCTGCTCCAAGCTCAGCTGCTGGCTTTTCTGCTCCTCTGTGCCCATGTTCAGAGCCCGGTGGATTTTCTGGGGGGAACAAGGGAAGAGTGAGATGGGGGTGATGGTCTGGGGTTGATGGTCCAGGGCTGGAGGAAGGCAGGGGTTGTGCGAGGGAAGAGGAAGCAGTGGCACGAGGAGGGTCTTTTGGGTGCTGGGCTGAGCCCGTTCCCACCAGCCCCACCTGGCTTGTGTGCAGCCAGTAGTTGAATTTCTTCTTGCGCTTGATGCGGGGCAGGACAAGGTGGTAAAAGACGTGCTCGCCCAGCGAGGTGAGCAGGGAGCCGCTGAGCCCGATGCAGAGCAGCACGAAGAGCCCCGAGAAGTGGTAGATGCCCATCTGCAGGGTCTGTGGGGAGCGGGGGGTGTCAGCCAGGCTGGGGGGCGTCAGCCCCCCAGAGCCCCCCGAGCTGAGGGCCCAGCTGCCCGCACCTCCGTGACGGCGAAGACGCGCTTGCCGCAGGGCACCATCTTGTACCACTTGTCATGCAGGAGGTCGATGAACCCAGCCGACTTGTAGCGGCTGATGAACTCGGAGATGTTGGAGGTCAGCGGCGAGTTCTGGGGGAGGCCGATGCCGTAGCCTGGCCCCGGTGAGGGGGAGGAAGAGAGCGGCAGCGCTGGGGTGGGGGGGGG
>JAYKAV010002960.1:223126-258175 GCA_035582835.1 Phoebastria nigripes
CGGGTTGGGGGGGGGGGGGGTGGGTTTCGGTATCGGGTCGTGATTGTGTCTCACGCAGATGTGGGTGAATGTTTCGGGGGGCGGGGGGGGGGGGGGCAAAAATAAGTCTAAAGAATTGCAAAAAACTGAAACCTGGCCGGCTGGAGAGATAACGATGCTTAAAATAAATCCCCCGAGCATCCCCATCGTGGATACGAGCTCCTGCATCCCATTGCTAAATTGGGTATTTTATGCCGGTCCTCTCTAGAATCACCCCCCCCACCATACACTGCCCGGATCCTGCTCTCCCCAAGCTGCTTATTTTTGAAGGAAAATATGCCCAAATTGGCTTCGCACAGTAGTATTGGTGGGGGGGCCAATAAAAATAAAGATTTGCCGGTGCAAACCCTGTGGGGATGGTGGGTGGGATGCAGCGGGAGGGGGGGGCATCCTGCCGTCGCTGAGCACATCGGCCCCGCAGTAAAGCCTGGATTGCCGCTGCCACCACGGTTTAATGCCGGACCCCCTCCCTGGCGTGGGTTGGGGGTTCGGGGCGGGGTGGGGGCAATGGCTTTTGGTTCAATTTTCTCCGCTGAGAAAATAAAGCAACAGCCTGAAAGCAGCGGGTTCCCAAGGATGTGCCGGCCAGGTGGGATGGGCAGCGGGACGGGCAGCGTGCCCCCCCCCCCGGCATCCCCAAAGGYGGGCACAGACCCCCAGCGCCAGCTCCTGCGCAGAGACTGGGGAAASTGGAGGCTGGGGGGGTGCAGGCAGGCTGCCTGTGCCGGGGGCTGCCAGCTCTGCCCGCTGCCGGCACAGCCCAGCTGGGATGGGACCCCCGGCCCCCCCAGCCCCATACAAACCCCTGAGGTCTCGGGGCGCCCACGGGGTTCGCAGGGGAAGGAGCAGAGCTGGACCCGGCCACCGACAGCAACGAGAGGAGAGGAGAAAGGAGGTTACGCGGTTTCCAAGCTCCCATTTCCCTGATGAACACTAATATATATCATTTGCATGTTAAAGTTCGATTCTTTTCTCTTCTTTTCTTTTTAGAGAATAAAATAGAAGCTATTTACAACAAAACAATCAAACAACAACCTCTTAAAATCCCATATAGTGAGTGTAGTTCTCAAAATAAAGGGGGAGGGAAAAGGATCTAAATGAATAAAATATCTCCCGATTTCCAATTTTTTTTTTTTTATCTTTTTTTCCTTTAGAGAGTGCCGGGGGGTTTCACTAAAGCTCGCGTCGGCAGGCGTCCGTGCGTCTGTCTGGAGGTAACACGAGTTTAAAAAAAAAAAAAAAAAAAAAAAAATGTACAGTGCAAAGTGTGATGTGAGTGAGGTAAACGGTCCCGGACCGGCGTGGCGCAGCGGGACAGCCGGCGGCTCCGGCAAAACCCCCGGGCTAAAGCTTTTCTCCTCGCAAAGGAAAACCCAACCAACATGAGAACAAGGGCAGACCCCGGCCAGCCCCCGGTGAGACCCCGGCCCCCCGCGCCCCGACCGCTGCCGGGCGAGGGCTGGCGGGGCGAGCTCTGCCCCGCCCTGCCGCGGCTGCCGGTGTTGGCGAGGGGGAAGGGGCCGGGGGGCCAGGGGCGTTAAGGCGAAGCGTTGTTGGAGGTAGAGCTGGGGGGCACGGCCAGCCCGGCCGGGGCTGCGGGGGGGACGCTGCCACCACCGCTCCCCACCCCGCCACCGCCACCACTGCCGCTGCTCCGGTTGCCACCGCTGCCACCATTGCCTTTGCTGTAGGCAGAGGAGGGGAGCGAGGAGGAGGAGGAGGAAGAGGAGGAGGAAGGGCCGGGCGTCTGGGCAAACAGCACACCTGGGGAGAGAGTGGGGGGCTGAGCCGGGGGTGGCACGGCTGTGCCATCGCTGCCTGCACACACCGTGTCCGCAGCCGAAAACGGGGCGAACGCCAGCAGGAGYGAGGCCGGTTGGTGCACGGCGGCGGTGGGGACTGCTGGGGACGGCAGAGGTCAAGCAGCCCCCGGCCCATGCCAGCGGCGGGGGGAGCCCCTCACCTGTGTAGACGATACCGTTGATCTCAACCGACATGCTGATGCTGTTGGTGCCGTTGCTGCTCAGGCCGGCAGCGGAGTCCTGGCGGTTCTCTGCCGGGGGAGAGCCGGGTTACGGACCCCGCCGGGACCAGGGGCCGCAGCGGCTCTGCCGGGGCGGGGGGCTGGGGCCAGCACTGACCTGGCGAGCGAGTGCCCTGGCTGTTGATGCGGATGCTCATGGGCAGCTGGGCCGTCATGGCCAGGAGGTTCTGCTGCAGTGCCCGCTGCATCAGCCGCTGCTGCTCGTCCGTCACCAGCGCCATCTTCTTCTCTGGGGGCTCCCCCGACTCCAGCTTCTCCCGCAGCTGCTCCAGTGCCACGGCTTGGGCGGCTGCCGCCACCTGCACCGCGGCCGCCTGGGCTGCCACCACGGGGTGGCCGGCCAGCGAGACGGGGAGCCGGCTGGGCATGGAGATGGGGATGGGGGAGTCCTCCTCTGCTGGGGCAGAGTGGGTGGTCAGGGACGTGGGGCCGGGGACAGATGGGTGCCACCACCCCGGGGTGTCCCCGGCCCTGGCGCAACGGCTCGGGGCCCCTCTGCACCTCGTGTCTGCACCAGGGGCTGCCTGGCACCTCCTGCCCCTCCAAGGGCCAGAGCTGGGTGACCGGAGTCAGGGTCCCTGAAACAAGCCCCGGTGCCCAGAGCCTGGGGAGGGGACGGGAGCGTGACCCCCCCAGCCCGCGGCGGCCAGCTCTGCCCCTTTTGGGGCTGTGTCCCCAGTGTCGGGAGGGGGCTCAGCCCACAGCCCGGACCCCACGGCGGCCATTACCTTTCTTGATCTTCTGGACGGGAGCGATGGACCCGCCGTTGGTGGCAGAGGCCAGCCCCAGCGCCGGCACCGGCAGCTTGGGGGAGGAGAGGAGGCCGTGGGTGCCGCTGGGCGAGTAGGTGAAGAGGGAGCTGCCGAAGCCCTGCCGGCGGCCCTCCCGCCGGTTGCTGTCGATGGCCGCCTGCAGCTCATTGGGGTTGCTCAGCCCTCGCTTCTCACATTCGTAGGGGTACAGGTACTTCATGTACCTGCCGGCGGAAAGGGATGGGGATGGTGATCGTGACATGGCGGCTGGGCACCCCCTGCCCACGTGCTGCCCCCTCCCTCCGTGCCACCCCTTCCCTCTCCACCATCACCGGACCGGGGTGCCCCCCCAGCATCCCGCACAGGGCGGAGGGAGCGCGGGCAGCACCGACTCTGCTGGAGTTGCCCCCCTCCCCAGCCCACCGCACTGCGCCGAGCCCCCGCCGCTCACTGGGTGCGCAGGGTGAAGGCAGCGCTGGTGATGGAGGTGGGCAGGTTCAGCCCCTTGGTGATCTCCCGCCACAGCTTCTTGTTGATCACCTCCACCAGGCCGCCCTTCTCCGTCACCAGCGTGTACAGCATGTACAGGTCCAGCACCTGCTTGGCCATGATGGGGATCCGGTTGACGGGGGTCCCTGGGGAGCAGGGGGAGGAGAGAGTGGGTCTGGGCTGCTGCTTTCTCACCCCCGGGGCAAAGTGGGGGCGAAGCTGGCGAGACCCCCCCCACAAGGCAGCGTGGGGCCAGGGGGCTCCTGCTCCTCCCTTCCCTTCCAGCGTCCCCTTCCTTCCCCCTCGGGACCCCCCCCTTGCTGCCACCTCACTGAGCATCAGCCCCACGCACAAGGGAAACAGAAACTTGCAGTTTTCAGCCACAGCCCCCGAAACAGGGCCAAGCGCGGTTTCTCAGGCTGAGGTCGGCGGCACCCGGCAACACGAGTTATTTATAACGGCGGCGGTGCTTCCCGGCCGTGAGGGTCCCGCCGAGCCGGGGGCCGCACGTGCACGGCAGGGTGCATCCCTCCAGTGATGGGGAAGGGGCTGCAGTGCCTCCTCCCGCCCGGGGGTCTCTGCCCTCCTGGCGCTGGCAGGCGAGGGGGCTCAGGGAGGACCCCGGTGGGAAGCAGCCAGCTCCGGCAGCGCCGGACCAGCAGCTCCCTGGCCCCCCCGTGCATGCACACGTGCTTCCCCCAACGCCTGACAAAAGGCTGAAGGCAGCGATGCGTCAGCATTTCCAGCGCTGTTTTCCACGCAGGAACCAGACCCTCGACCAGGCGAACGCTTCGCTTTCAGCCCTTTCCACCCCCTCGGCCCGCCGGCACCCACCCCCTGCCAGCCTGGGCAGAGCGAGAAGGCAGCGGGGGGCTTTGCCCTTTGCAATTAACCCAAGGAAAGGACATCAGGGGGAGGCAAAGCCAGGGGCAATGTGCCCAGGAGGGGCCGGACCCTGCGGGGAAGGGGCCGCAGGTCCCGGATGCAATGAGCACGGGGAGCGGGGCTGGGCGAGGGGGGGCCGCAGGCGTCGGTGCAGGATCCAGCCCAGCAGGTTTGACCCCACTGTGCAAGGAGGTTAAAAATTAACCAGCAGTCTGGCCAGAGCTGTGACCTCAGGGTTGTAACGAGGGGCGAGGAAATGAGCCCCCGGCCCCAGGAGGGTGCAGGGGGGAGCGGGGCGGGCGCGCGGGGGGGCTCACCTCGCTTCTGCATGAAGCTGAAGAGGTCGTCCAGGAACTCCTTCCTCCTGGGGTCGCCATCCAGCTCGTACAGCTGCGCAATGAGAGGAGAAAAACGCTCAGAAAAAGCCCTCACCTGTGCCCCCCGCCGTCTGGAGACCCCCCACCCTCCCGAAGCAGCATCCCTGGGGCTTGTGCCTGCCAGCCTGAGCCGTTCAGTTCGCCATTCGGCTCAGGGGGGTCCCTGCACGGGACCACGGGATCCTGAGGGTCCCTGTGGTTGGGGGCTGACCTGCGCCCCTGGCAGAAGCCCCGGGATGGCGGTGCCATCCCTTGCCTGCGCCGCTCAGAGCTCGGCCCTGAAATGCTGGTGCCGAAATCGCAGCGCTGCCCCACGCCTCGCCCGCAGGCTGGAGCGGCTCCCACGCTGCCACGATTGGCCCCCAGCTCCTCCCGGGAACACCGATCCTGGTTATTTTTAGCATCTACCACGTGCTTGGCACAGAGTGGAGCAACGCTTTGGTGTGATCCATCCTCTGCACCTGCAGCGCCGGAGGGAGCCAGCGCCGGGAGCCAGCGAGCTTGTGTGCCATGGTGCGAGCTCCTGTGCCATGGCACAAGCTTGTGTGCCATGGTGCGAGCTCGTGCCTGCTGTGGTGTGCTCAAAGCGGGTCCCTGGCGGTACAGCCCTGGCAAACGAGGGCCGTGATGAGGTGAGGAGGAGGTGAGGTGAGGTGAGGCCATGCTGAGCTGGACCTGGTCGCAGGACGCCCTCCCAGCCATGCCATGCCACTGGCTGCCATGCTGCCCGGCAGAGCCTGCTCCCCTCTGCTTGGCAAGGCCGGTGCTGAGCGTGGGCTGCCCCGGCGAGGCTTCATGCCTGTTGGGCAGTGGCCACGGGGCTGGCAGCCTCTCCTCCTGCAAGAGCATCTCCCCTCCAGGCTGCCGTGCTGCTCAAGGCACGGCTGCCGGAGCAAACCCGGCAGGATGAACCGCACCACACCGCACCACGCTACACAGCCAGGACATGTCTTTCTGAGCCGGGGCAGGCAGACCCGGGCAAGGCTTCTGGCACAGCCGCGCCTCAAGCACCCGGTTCTGCTGGGGCAGCTTTTGTCGGGACCCCACCCCGCACCCGACAGCCCGGCACATTCCTGCCTGATTTATGGCAGCAGGATCTGCTGGCCTGAGCGCCCCGGCACGCAGGCAGGCACGCCACGCCGGCTCTGCCTCTCCCTGGTGCTGGCAGCTGAAGCCCAGCGCGGTTTCTGCCCGGAGGCGGTGGCTGGTGGATAATCCTCCCCCCCAGGAGGGGTGTCAGAGCAGGGGCTGCACGGGCAGGAGCTGCCCAGACACCGCGGGCATGGACGCTGCAGCCCTTGCCCTGGTCCTGCCACCCCCAGCGCCGAGCGGCTCCCGCTTTTCTCAATGACAACTTTGAACAACTGCCAGCGGAGCCATGGCTGCAGTGGCCAAGAGGGGGCTATAAATATTACCACGTAACTCACCAGGCACGCACCGCAGGGCCGCCAACCGCGCGGCGGCACATCAGCACATTAACCGGGTCACCGATACGCCCGCTCGTCCTGCGGGCGTGCCCTGCATGGCACCCCGGTGGCACTGGGACTGGCGGGGCGACCGTCACCCCAGCTGCGAGCAAGGGGTGCGAGCCCCCTCCTCCCACCACCCCCCAGGAAGGATCCGGATCCCGCGGGGCTGAACTCGCCTGCCGGCGCCGATCAAAGGGATCAATGGGGCCGCACGATAAGAGGGGCAGGGCGCTGCAGGAAAGCCATAAACCCCCAGTTCCCCTGGAAACCTCACAAGGCTCGCCTGGCCCCCAGATTACGGGAAAACCCCCAGGGAAGGGGCAGGAGCCGCCACCACCGGCCCAGACTCCTCAAAGCCGCTCTCCCGCCCCAGCGAGGGGTACATGCRCAGGAGGAGCCCGGAGGGACCCCAGCACAGAGGGAGTGGAGCGGTGCCCCCCGGCAGGGCAGGGGCAGGATGCAGCACAGCGGGCACCGCCGCGATTTTTCGGGCTGAGCCGCGCAGGCTGCTCCCGACCGGCCGAGGGATGTTGGGCCGGCGCCAATCCAGCCTCCCCCGTTTCCTCGAGTGGCTCTGAAAGCCACACGCGGAGAAAGGGCTTCCCCAGCACCCGCCGCTGTGGCACGATCCTGCGGGGTGCTGAGCCCCCCACCGCCCATGGGGCTGCACTTGAGCCTGCGGCTCCACTGCCCGTGGCACCCCTGCCGCCCCCCACAGTTCACCCCAAGCCTAAACCCCCCGCGCCCCGTTAACCCCACTAACGGGGCGACAGCCCTGCCTGTGCAGCAGGAGCTGGGGCAGAGGCTGCCAGTGCCTGGCACTGGCACCACGGCAGAGATGCTGCACCACAGCACCGCGGGGACCCCCAGCACCATGGGAACCCCCAGCCCACGGGGCGGCACCAGCGCTGCCGTGGCAGCCGCGGCTGCCACGTGTCAGACACAGGAGCGGCAGGCGGTGTGCCGGGCGGCCGGGGCGCGCTCAGCCCAGCCGGGGGATTAAATACAAACCCGGGGAGGCAGAAGTGGCATGGCGCAGCAGAGAGGAGGGGGGGCTGGAAAACCATCGCCCTCCTGCTCGGGAGAAAGGAAAATGTGAAAAACCAGAAGCGCTGGCAGCATGGGGCCATGCCCCCGGCGCTGGCAGGGTTTCGCCCGTCCCCGGAGAGAGCTGGCAGCAGTGTTGGCCTTGGCCCTCGCGCTGTCCCCAGGGCCTGGGGTCCCGAATTGCAGCAGGACACGGGCACAACCGGCCAGCACTGAACGCGCAGCCGTCCCGGCGCAGTGCCCGGCGCAGCACGAGGGGGTCACGAGCAACCTATTAACCTGCAGAGCTCTAAAAATCGATTAGCCGTTTATGAAAACATTGGTTCATTCAATTTTTATAAAGCCAGCTCTTAAATAAAGCCACTCTCCCCCAGCTGCAGGTGGGAGCCGTGGCTGCGTTTGGGAAGGGACGAACGCGCCGGTTCATTTACTGCCGTGACCCCCCCGGCCGTGAGCCCCCCCGGGCTCAGTCCCAAGGGGAACGGACGCGTTTAAGAGGATGAAAGAAAATTAACCATCAGCTGAGGAAAGCGTGCGCTGGCCAGGCCATGGGGATTAGCGGCAGCCAGTGGGCAGCTGCCCCATGTGCCGTCCTTCCACGCGCCCCGCACCACCCACTGGCCCCGGTGGTCCCGTCCCATGTCAAAATCTGCCAGCCGCAGCCACTCTTCCCTGCCCCAGCCGGGACGAAGCCACGGGGGTCACCAGGGCTGGCGAGCAGAGGGAGTCCCATTCCCGCCCGGCGCCCTCGAGTCCCTGCTGGCACACCCAGCCGCGGCTGCTGGGCAAAGGACGTTTCGCAAACTGCTGCTTGTGGTTACCGGCGAGATTTCAACAGCTCTGCCGTGCTCGGCTGCTGCTCGCCAGCCACTGCCACCCTGGAGTGGGGAGAGGGGCTCGGCCGGGCCAGGGCTCCCCTGTGCCAGGTGCTTCCCCGGCTGCGCCCCCAGGAGCCCCCCTGTACCCTCGTCTGGCTCTGCCGATGCCAGCAGAACCGCCCGGCGCGAGGGCAGCTTCCCGGGGAGCTCGGCCAGCAGCGCCGCAAGGCAAGGACGTGCCCCACCATGGCCGGGACGTGCCCTGCCTGCATCGCAGCGAGTGCCGCATGACTGAGCAGCATCCGCCGAGCTGCCCCCGTCCCCCCTCACCCCCTGGGCACAGGCAGAGACGTGGAAGGGGGCAGACACGAGCGACTTCCAGCAGCCCCTCGCAGGATTTCCTTGCATTGACAGCATCCCGCATTTGCTGGGACACCTCGCTGGCTGCCCGCAGCACTCCTGCGCTGGCAAGGACGTGGCAGAGGAACCGTGCACCCCGCAAACACCGAAAGGCAGCACGGGCATCGTAGGAAAGCTTAGATATTGGGTCTCAAAATAAAAATTGAGGAACAGAAACATGTTCTCGTTTCAGCAGCGTGCGAAACCAAGCACGCAGCCGGGCTCGGCACGGACCGGCTGCCGCTGGCACCACCAGACCGAAATCAGCAGGTGCTGATCCCCAGCCGGTGCTGACGCCCTGCCCGCCATGCTCAGGCACGGCTTCTGCTCGGCACAAAGCGCGTTGGCTCCTCGTTGGGGAAGTGCGGGTGGAGGCGGCGAGGCTCAGTGCAAAGGTAACGCCGGCCGCCAGGCAGCGAGCCGCGGGGAGAGGCCGCCCTGCCGCTGCTGACTCAATAGATTTACATTTCGTAATTAGGGAGGCCGCAGGGAGGTGGAAACGACTTAATCTGTAACGCAGCTGCCCCGAGAATATCCTCTTACCGTGGGGAGGCCGCCCGGCCACGCTGCCCCGCTGACGGGTCCCCACGGCGAGAGCACGGTACCAGGGGATGCCGCGGCATAGCCAACCCCAGCCTGGCCGGGGGGATAGGAGATGCCCCCCACCTCCCCACGAGTCCCCCGGGCTGGGGGATCTGGCCCCATGCACCCGGTGCTCCCAGTGCTCCCCCAGCACAGGGCAAACGCCCTGTGCCACCGGCACGGCTGGCTCTGTGCCGCGGTGCCCGACCTGCCTCGCTGCCGGTGCAACCCCCCTCAGCTCCAGCCCTCCGTCCTTGCGGCCAGCTGAGGATGAGGTGCCAGATGGCCGTTGCCAGCAGATATATAATTAAGTGGAGGAGGAATTAGGAAGGCGGCGGGCTGGTGGGTGGCGCTGACCCCGCACCCCAGCGCCCCGGCAGGATGCCGGCCCGGCGTTTGGTGTGGATGACCGGATTAACGTTTCAAACCAGATTACGGGAAAATCCCAACCCGTTGGCTTTCAAAGGACTGGCGGGGAGGCGGCCCCTCGGCAATGCCAGGAATGCAGGAGAGAGCCCTCGGCACGGGAGCGGTGCGTGCCGGGGGTCTGCTGGGAGGGACCGAGATAACACCCCCTCTCCCAAGCAGCCCACCGCTCCCATGCTAACGGCCCCCCCGAGCTGCAGGCAAGGAGCACAATTAAAGCAGGGAGGGGAAGCGCCATTTAACGAGGCTCCGAGAGCGCAGCCCTGGTAATGCCGGGGCTTATGCCGGAGCCAGGCAAGTCTCCCCATCGGCAGGAGCCCCCGTGCCCGCCCCACCAGGAGTCACAGGGACCCCCCAACCAGAGAGCAGGGGTGTGCAGGGCTGGGTCTGCAGAGGAGTCTGTGTCCCAGCGTCCTGAGCCAGCGTCCCGCATCCGAGTTAAAAACAACCCCCCCCACAGCTCGGTTCCGGGTTTTCAAGCCTCGGGGAATAATTTTCAAGTTTCTTTTCCATCGCCAGGAAGTCTCGACACTCCTGGCTTTCCTCCCTTCTCTTCGAAACCAGTTTGGGACGTGCACGCCGTGAGCCGGGGGGGGGGACAGACCCCCAAGGGCCACAGCAGCAGGGACAGGGGGGCCGGTGACCCCTCCAGCGGGGCCGACYGCCTTGCAGGGGCTGAAAAGGCCTGAATTTCTGTATTTATGGAAAAAACACAACAAAGGCAGCCGCAGGGGAGAGCCCACCCCGGTGAGGCGCCCACGGCAGGTAGCAGGGCAAACGTCCTCTCTGATTGATTCCAGCCCGGGCGGCATGCCTGGGGGGGGGCTCCTTCTCTCTCTCTTTCTTTTCTTCCTTCCTTCCTCCGAGCGGCCCCCGGGGACGCGTCCCTTTGTCCCGCTGACAGCCGAGGGCCGACGCCAGGAGGGGGAGAGACCGCGCACGCTAACGAGTTATTTAACGAAGAATAAACACGCGGGTGGTGTTTCCCGTCCTGCTCCTGGCTGGCGCACACAGCCCCCCGGCCCCCGCCCGCCGAAGCCAGGATCTGCAGTCGCGGGGGGGGGGGCACTTATTCAGAAAAAGAAAGTAATTTGTAAAAACTGGAGTGAAGAGCCAGTGACAAGCTCTGAAATGAAGTGTTTCGGGTGATGCTGGTGAGGTGGTTTCCTGTAAGATGGTGGCTGAGTTAGGGCTGGGGGTGCCCGAGGCCATGCAGCCCCCCCTCCGGGCCAGGGTCTGCGCAGCCCCCTTCCCCAGGCAGGGCTGTCGCGGTGAGTGGGGGGCAGCGCTGGCGCGGGGGTATTGGGTTTGCTGGGGCCGATCCCTCCCRGCAAAGGGAGATTCCAGCCCCAGCACAGATCCTGCCACAGATAAAGCCCTCGGCTTAGGGACGGGTCACCTCTTGCCATCCCCATCTCTAATCCCCTGCGAGCCCCCCCAAAGCATGCCCTCCCCTCGGGAAGGGGCTGCCAGGGGGCAGGGGCATGTGCCCCCTCCCCAAAATCCCCAGGGGCAGCTCCCCACCACCTCGCTTGCCAGCTCTGAGGCCAGCCAGGAACGGGACAGTGCTGCCGGGAGCCTCACCCGCACGGGACGGGACAGGGCCAGCTCCTGCCGCCAGCGGCCGAGTCCACTGACCGGCCCGGCGGGATTCCTGCCGCCTGAGTGCGGCCAGGGCTGCCCGGGGCGGGGGGCCGCTTCTGCAGGGGGAGCCGGGGAGGGGGTCAGGGAGTGCTGGGCCCTCACTGCCGCACTTCCCGTCGGCACTATTGTTCCCACCAGTTCCCAGCATTGTCCCCTCCGCAGGTCGGCACCGCCCGGACCGGGACACGGCCCTGCCGCAGGTGCCTCTCCCCGCCAGTGCCCACTCCTCGGGCTGGGGGCTGCAGGACCTGGTGGGTGGCAGATCCATCAGCGCTCCTGCGGCACAGGGGCAAGCCCAGTCCCGATCCCCAGCCATTGCCCCAAAGGGCTGGGGGTCCCGAGACCACCTGGGCTTCCACCAGCACCTGCAAACCCCCCGAGCAATGCTGTAGCTGCACCCTGGCCACAGTCCTGTGGGAGCCACCCCACCAGACACAGGGCAGGGGACAGGGATGAGCAGGAGCCCACACGTCCCATCCCAAACCGAGCCCCCCAGCGGGATGGGGGTCCCGTGCAGCCCCCGTGCCCGGCCCTGCCGCCTCCCCAGCCAGGCTGGCGGGAGCAGCCATACGGGCAACCCAGGGGGACGCGGGCCGGTGTCAGCGCTGACAYGGCGGGTGTCACCGTGCTGCGGAGGGGGACGCTGAATGGGCGAATTAGTCACCGTTTAACCTCCCTGACCCCCCATTGTCCGCATGCCGTCAGCCGCCCTCCCCGCCACACCACGGGGCCGCTCCTGCCTGGCCAGCCAGCAGCCGCCGGGACTCTCCACGTGGATCCATGTCCACACACCGGAGYCGTCCCGGTGCAGCGTGCTGCCAGGCGCAGACCGATGCTGGCTCCCAGGACGGCTGCACCATTGCTGTTTTTCCCCTCCCCGCAGAGGAGGAAGCGAATCCTGCTGCAACTGCATTTCAAACCACGGTTTCAGAGGGACCTGCTGGGCGGCAGCTTGCCGGGCTCTGGCTAAAACAAAAACCGGTTCAGTGTCTGAACGCCGACACATGGCACAGGCTGCCGAGAGGTCACTGCGGAGCGGCGGGGGGACGGGGGAGCTGCTGCCCCCCACCAAGCCGAGAGCTGCCGGCCGGGGCAGGCGGATGGGAGTCAGCCCAGCAGCGGCAGCTCTCCTGGCCCTTGCCGTGTGCGTGCCGGTGCATGCCCTTGACACATGCTCGCTATCGCACTGGACCTTGTGCAAATATTAATTCAGTGGAGTCAGGCAGTGTTGAGAAAGCTTGTCCCAGGGAGCAACACGCAGGGTCTGGCTCACATGCTGCTGGCACTGCTCCCTGCCACCAGCCGGGTGGACCCCGGGTGGGCGGCCGAGCCGGAGCCACACGGCACAGACCCGGGGAAACCATGGCCAGAGCAGCAAAGCTTTTCTCAGTGGAAAAGTGGTGAAAACCCTTGGGGCACCCAGCGAGCCCCTGCCTCGGGCTGTCCCTCCCCGCGTGCCCCCAGACCTCCCCGGGGTGACACCCAACAGGGCCGGCAGGTCAAGACCCCTGGGCGAGGACCCGACCCGGGTGCGGGGGCAGCTGCGCTGGCAGGAGCAGCAGCTTCGTTGGCCCTTGCAGGCGAGCCGGGGTTTAAATTCCACCATATGTAAATGATCGCCTTAGAAAGGGGATCGCTGTAAGCCAGAGCAGATGAGTCACCCGGGGCTTCCACCGCCCGGCCGGGGATTTGTCTAATTGCAAATCTGTTCCTGAAATGCGAGGTTCCGCACCTCCATCCGCTCGCAGGACGGCCGCTCTGCTGTCCCTGCCAGCGGTCCCCGCCACGGTGGGGGTCCCAGGGGGGTCCCGCGTGCCCCAGCCCTGCCCGCAGGAGCTGGAAGAGGTCCAGCAGCCGCAGATGGTTTTGACAGGCAGCCAGCTGCAGGCCGTCAGCCCTGGGAATCATCACCGCAGAGCTGCTCTGGCAGCGCTGAAACCTCGCTGCTTCCTTGCGCCACCAGCGACCTGCGGAGGGGAGGGGGTGGCGGGGGACGCTGCCATGGCTCCTTTGCCATGGCACTGACGCAGCACCAGAGCGATGCTGGCTCCAGCAAAGCTGCTGCCTGACCCCATCCCACCRCAGCACCGGAGCAGGCAGCAGCACGGGGTGGCACATCGCAGGTGTTTGAGTCTCCGAAAGCAGGCGCTGCTGCCTAAGCCGGGGTCTCCAAGGTGGCTGCGGGCAGAGGGGTGCTCGGGGGGAACAAAGAAGCCCTTTCCCAAAGGACCACCGTCACCGGTGACAGGGCTGCCCCCTCCCCGTGGTACACGTGGGGAGCGGGGACCGGCGCACCTGCCCCTGCCTGGGGAGCAGTGCCCTGGCCCCGAGCAGCCCCGACGCAGAGCGGATTATCGCCAGCTCCGTCCGGAGCGGGGACCCAGGCACAGGCAGATTAAGTGACCGACTGAAAGGGTCAGGGAGCGGGTCAGGAGCCGAGATGGGAGCTGCACCCCGACCCCTCAATCCAGCTGCCCTGGCAGGCTCAGGCTCCAGCGAGCGGCCGCGCAGGCAGAGCAGGCAGCGCAGGCAGGTGCGCTGTCAGGGATGTGCCTGGGGAGAGCGGGGGGCTTCCCCTGTCCCCAAACTGCCACCCACCCCTCGCCCCGGCCCCCGATTGCGGCACGTCCGGCTGGGCCCCAGGACCAGCTGCCATTTCTCCTGCGGTTTGGGCCAGAAATAGGGTGATGGAGCAATGCTGCGCCCTTGCCCAACCGCTCCGCTGCCGGGCGGCTGTTTGCTTTGCTGACAAAGGACCTGTTCTCGTCTCTGCTCTTTTTTTTTCTTTCTTCTTTTAAATAAACCCTCATTCCTGTTAGTTCAGCTGTGCCAGAGATGGGAGGCGGCTGCCTCCTCTGCAGCCCTTGAATCAGCCTGGGGGGCCAGGGCTCTGGGGGGGCCAGGGCTCTTGGGGGGACACCAGCGGCGATGCCCAGGCTGGGGGGAGCCAGCCCGGCTCCCGAGCCGAGGGGTGCCGGTCCACCCGGGAGCAAAGAAAATCAGCCAGGCAAAGGCGCTGGCCAGGCACCCAGGGCAGGAGGGACATATCCCCTGTCCCCCAACTCGTTAATTATCCCAGGTCTCATTGGGACAAACGGCCTCACGCAGTCCCTGGACGCTGAGCTGGCTGCACGGGCACCTAGGTGTCAGGCTGGGGGAGGCACTCGGCAGCTAAGCCGCTCTCGCCGAGGAGAAGTCCCTGACCCCCGACCGGGGATCTGGCGGGATTACAGCTCTGGGAATGCTCCCTGAGCACCATGAGCCGATTACCAGGCTGGATCCCTGGCCAGCAACACCCTTCAGCGAGCTGGACAGTAGCACGGGGCGAGACAGGCGATGGCTGCGGCGGGGTCGCAGCGGAGGACACGGCCCTTCTCCCGGCACAGGTCCACCTGCAACTGAACTGCAGCCCCCGGCGCCCCATCCCGCTCCGGTCCCCTCCTCGCCCCCGTTATCTGCCACCAGCCCAGCCAGGCACCGCAATCGCCTCCTCCCGGTGCAGAAGAGCCCAGCCAGGGGCCCCAGGGCGCTCCCCTTTATCTGTGCCCCTGCCATGCTGCGGCACCGGCCGGAGCAAAACCACCTTTGGGGTGGGGGTACGGCGGCCCCTGGCCGGGCGACGACGCTCGGGTGCCCCTTTCCCCGTGCAGGGGTCCCCTCGCCCTCCCCAGGGGTGGCTCATCCGCTCGGCTGGCTAATGCAATAAAGCTCTAATCAATATTTTAAAGAAAGTAAATGGACCCTCCCACCCTCGTTAAGAGGCCGCAGGGCCCCCAATCCTGGCCCCGCTCCCCTGGCAAGCTTTGAGCTTTTTAAATAAAAATAATCCACAGGAGAAAGGGGTTCAGGGCCACGCACCAGGGGCTCTGCTGCCCGCAGGGGCAGAGGCGATCCCCCACGCCTTAACCAGAGCCCAGGGATCCTGCACGGGGCTCTGAGCCCCGGGGCTCCAGAGGAGAAATGAGCTTTTCCTCAGCCCCTCCCACGGTTCCCCTAGGAAAATCCCAGCTTCATCTTCCTGGGAGCCGCCGCGGCCCCGCCACACGCGCAGCCCCGGCTGGTCCCCAAGCCTGGGAGCGGGCAGGGTGGGGAGTCCGGTTTTGCCCCCGCTGCACCCAGCGTGCTGCCCGCTGAGGTTGCAGAGTTGCTTTCAGTTTTTGGTTTTTTTTCCTAACCGTTGCACTTCGAAACGCTGTATCTCAGGGGAGCACTGCTCGGCACAAGATAAGGGCTGAGGTTTTCACCCCCCACGTGCCACCGGCACGGTTCAGATGTCCCCATTTGGGACAGCTTAAGAAACCTCCCGCCCCCCCAGAGCACCGGCACCCCGTCACCAGCACAGCCTCCCCCCAGCACCACGTCAGCTTCTTAAAGCTTCCGGTGCTTCCTGCGAACAGGAGCAGAGACAGGGGGTTAAACATCAGCCTGGGGCACCCCAAACAGGGTACCCCAAAGGGGGCACCCAAAATGGGGCACCCCAAAGGGAGCCCAGTGGCTGCTGCAGCCAGGCGGAGCGGAGGGAGCACCGGGGTCAGACCCCCCCCCGCGCCGCCGGCCACCCCAGCTGCCCTCCTGCGGGACGCGATGCCGGGGTGACGGGGTGCAGGCGCCCGGGGGAGTGCAGGCAGCCACTGCCTGTCGCAGGCAGCACAGGAAACTCCAAAAGGGGCAGAGGCAGGAAACTCCGGCCTCGTGGGCTGCCGACGCACCCAGGACTCACGCTCCCAGTATTAGTAGGGTGCAGTAAGAGCGGTAACGAAACAGAAAGGTCAGGAGGGGGGTTCTCCATGGGGCAGCAGCAGAGCCCCCTCCGCTCACCCGCCAGGGTTGGGGCACGGACATCAAAGCAGCTTTTTCCCTGGCAGCCCCACGCCGACGGCAGCAGCTCACCAGCCAGGCATTACGCAGCACTTTGTGGCAGCGCGCTGCAGCGCCAGATTTTTGGCAGGGGTTGGCTGTGCCGCTCATGCTCCAGCGGCTCGTCAAAGCCCAGCTCCCCCCGCGAGCATTGCCCTCCAGAGCGGCGGCATGACGGCAAACGCCCACGGTGCGCGCCCCAGTGAGCCCCAGCACTTGGCCACGGTGCCCTGAGGGGCGGGTGCCAGGGCTCACCCCCACCCCCTGCGGCCACCCACGGCCAGCTGAGACCCCCACGGCCGAGCCCAGCTCCAGGCTGGCAGCCCAGACATGCTGGCATCACCCCACGCCCCCAGGGACCCATCGTGCCTCTTGGGGTGAGGTTAGAGACAATCCCAAACCCGAACAGGAGCGAATGCAGCCCCGGCCCGGCCGAGCAGCCTGGCCCGGCGGCAGTGTAGGACAACATGCCGACGTCCCACCAGACCCCTCCGCCCCCGTGCCACCACCGGCGGGGCCACAACAGGCGCAAGATTGAAACGAAAGCGAGCCTGCCCTCACTGCTGGCTGGTGCAGGAGGACGACATGACGGCCATTCCCCACAGGGAGCCTCCTCCTGCCCCAAAAATGCCCCTTTCCCCCCTGAGGAGCCATGGTGCCCTCGGCGGCAGCCGCCGCCCCAAGCCCCCCACCGTGCCGGGGGCTCCTTTGTTCTGCTGCCTGCGCGGGCAGCGCCCCGGGTCAGCCACCGAGCTGACCTCTGCCTGCGCGGTAGCCGTCCCCGGGGACGGGGAGGTGCCACACGCCGGCTCCCTAACCTCCCTAACCTCCATAACTCTTCCTCGCTCCCTCCCCTTCCTCCCCCCTGAACCGGGCCCCCTCCTCCTCCTCCTCCTCCTCCTCCCCCCGGGCCCCCCGCAGCTCAACCCGGCCAAGCCCTGGTTTGCAGGAATCTGTCCCAGATGGGTCAATAAAACCCCGCGGTGGAGGATGGGGACAGCCCCCTGGCAGGCACGGGGCACCTGGGATTTTGGTGCAGAGATGGGCACGGGGACTTGGACAGCGGCAGTGCCCGGCAAGGACCGCGTCCTCGAGCACAGCAAGAGCCGGGCCAGAGATGCTGCGGGGCCGACGCCAGGCTGGGCCGTTCACCAGTGCCTGCACATCCGAAGCTGAACCCGAATCGCAGCCGCAGGGAGACCTGGAGGGCCCCCGAGGTGGTGGGGGCCAGGGCCAGACCACCAGCCCTGAGCTGCCTGGTGGGGACCTGAGCCTGCTTGGAGGCAGGGAGAAAGAAATCGGAGTCACCCACCTCCTCCCAAACCGAGCCCACGCAGCCGCAGCTCGGCCCCGGGAGGTGCCAGGGGGGCCTGGCTCAGCCGACACGCGCAGGAGGCCGCACGCTCCCCACAAGCTTGTGGGAGAGCAGAGATGCTCCCAGCGCCGAGGAGCTCRTTTGCAAAAGAAGAGGAACCCCGAAATAGCCCCTTCCTCAAGCAGCATTTCCCCACTGGGGTGGGAAGGCCCAGCGCCGGCATGGCCGCGTTTGCGGCACCGCATCCCCGCCGGCTCTCCCGCGCGGGGGGATCCGGCCACGGTGCACCAGCACCCTGGTGCTGCCAGGGTTTCCCCTAACGCGCCTCTACCCCAGCGAAGGGGCGGCAGCAATGGGAGCAGGGGGGTAAGGGGTAAAGCATCCGCTGCCAAGCAGCACCGGGGCCACGGCGGCCGCCCCACGCCGGCACTCGCTGTTTACATTCCTGCTGCTCCTTCCCAGGCCGCGCCGGCCMGGCCGCGCCAGCTGGGCTGGGGCTGGAGCTGGAGCGCTCGGCGGCACGCGCTGGAGGGCGGCCAGCAGGAGCTCCCGGCCAGCGCCGTGCTGCACCGAGCAACCCCCTGGCCCGGGTCCAGCGGCCGCGATCCAAGCGCCGGCGCGCTGGCGGGCTGACGTGCCGGGGAAAGCCTCTCCCAGCCGGGCGCTTCACCTCCTCTCCTCCTCCCACGGCGCAGCGGTGGCAGCCGCTTTCCTCCCCCCTCTGGCTGCTTCCACGATCAACCACCGTGCCAGGCTCTCCCCACCAACCCCGGGAAGCTTTCCACTGGGAAGAGAAAGGGAGGGAGGGGGGGGCTCAGCCCCTTTCACTGGCACAGCTTAGGGGGAAGAGATGGGGAGGGGGCAGAGGATGCGCTGGGACTCAGGCTGGTGTCCCCAAGCACTGCGGCGGGGGACTTGGTGGAGACTACGGCACGGTCCATGGCACATCTACAGACCACTGTGGCAGTGCGGCACGGGTCCTGCAGACACTGTCAGCCACCCAGCCCCAGATTTTCCCGTTGGATCCCAAGGGCTGGCAGCAATTACCAGGCCCCCAGAGCCGGCACACAGGTCCAGTACAGCACCGACCCAGTGACAAACAGGAAGATCACGGCTGCGGTATCAAAAAAGCCTTTTCACAGATACGAGATCACGTCCCTGGCCCCTCGCTCCCCGACAGCAGGAAGCACAAAAAGAGAGAAACCACAAGAAGAAGCGGCGTGGGTGCAGCGGCACGAGGGACGCGTGGGGCAGAAGCATCCCTCCTTCCCCGTAGCCGGGTAGGAGTGCGCCAGGGAGGGCAGCTGCACGCTCCATGCTCGCTTGTGCTTCCTCCACCAGCCCCGACGTGAGGCTGCCCGCATCCAGATGTGCCAGCAGATCCCAGCAGCCCCTTCCCCCTTTCGGGAGGGATGCGACGGCCCCTTTGGGGAAGGGGCAGGGGCCGTCGCATCCCTCCCGAAAGGCCACCATGCCCCGGCCGCTCCATCTGGGTCCCATCTGCTGCTGTTGGCTCCCGTCCCTTCCCCCACCCCTAAACTCAGATGTATTTAAACACACACATCAAAGGCACCGGGCAGCCCCCGGGGAGCCCCGGCTCGCAGCACATTTCCTTCTATTAGCTGAAAGCGGGGTACAGTGAGCTCCAGCGCCGGGAGAGAGCAGGAGCGTGCCTGCCGCCTGCCTTCTGCCAGCCCGGCTCAGCCGGCGCGTGGAAGGCGGTGGAGGGGGCAGCCGGGGTGCTTTCTCCCCAGTTTCACTCTTCAATGGCATTTTGGCAGTGGCAGGGGGGCAGCTCTGCCCCAAGCATCCACAGGGCTGGAGCCATCCTGCCGGGCATCACCTCTGCGGCAATGGGGAGCAACCCCACCGAAAATGGCTTAGGGAGGGTGGAGAAAGAGGAAAACCAAGAACCCCTTCAGATTTGCAAGTTTGGGGTGGTTTTTTCCATCATTTTCAGCAAGAGTCCTCCCAGATCCCTGCGGCAAATCCCATCACCGGAGCCAGGCCACGGTACCAACTGGGACACAGGATCCCATCGGAGCCACCGACCAAAGCAACAGGGGAGGGGGCGAGGCTGAGCCCAAGCACTAAAAGCCTAGAGAAATCCCACGCTTTCTTAGTGGCAACGACAGCAGCTCGATCCAAGAAGAATGCTGCCGGAGGCGGCACTGCCAGACGCGTCTCACCGCGGCTCTCAAGGACACAGGGACGCACAGCAGAGCCGAGGAGCAGGGGAGGGACAGGCACGGGAGGGGGGCATGCGCGTCTCGGCGGGCACCTACTTGCT
Organism: Phoebastria nigripes; assembly: GCA_035582835.1. Taxonomy (NCBI): domain Eukaryota; kingdom Metazoa; phylum Chordata; class Aves; order Procellariiformes; family Diomedeidae; genus Phoebastria; species Phoebastria nigripes. The sequence continues at coordinate 242,560 of JAYKAV010002960.1, forward strand.
TGAACTGCTCCTCATAGGTCCAGTCGCCGTGGTCGGGTGCCGGTGGCGGGGGCTGCACGTGGCCCAGTCCGGAGGGGAGCCGCTCCTGCCCGCCCGGCAGCCGCTGCGGCTCACCCCGGTAGTGCTGGGGCGCTGGGGGCTTGCGGAGCAGCAAGGATCCCGTGCCTGCCCGTAACGCCTCTGCCGAGCTGAGCCCTTCCTCTCCCATGTCTTCCTCTTCCTCCTCCTCCTCGTAGTCTTCCTCTTCCTCCTCCTCCTCCTCCTCCTCTTCCTCTTCCTCCTCCTCCTCACCCAGGTCCTCTTCAAAGTCATCTTCATCCCACTTGCCCTTCCTAGAGCAGGGGGCAGAGGAGAGATTTGCTCCTGTGCTAGGTGGGGGATGCTCTCCTGCGGTGGCCCAGCTCTCCCCCTGCCCCATGGGACAGATCCCATCCCTCCAGGTGGAAGAACCTTCTCATGAGCCCCCCACCTCCAGGCACTCTCTCCCTGTTCCTGAGCAGCACCCAGCACTGCACGGGCAGAGCACAGAGCCTGCCCGCCCCAGGGGCACCCCGTAGCCATGGGGCTGGGACCACCCGCCCGGCACACGGGGAACCCAGCAAAGCCCCAGCGCACCCCATCGGCGGGTGGCAGTCCCGTGGGGCACCGCCAGCCACTGGCATCTCAAGACAGCAGCTCCGGCGGCGAGTGGGGCTCTGCCAGATGGCTCCCAGGCTGTTCCCTGCCCTGGAGAGGACGTGGGCTGGGAGGAGGCGGCCGCGAGGGCCCTGCATAATTTAAAGCCAGACCAGGATCCTCTGTCACGGCCCCATGCGGCTCCCTGGGCAGAGATGAAATGTCGCCCCATGCCAGCCCAGCACGAGGAATCACCGCTGCCGAGCCAAGCTGCTGCTCTCAGCCCCTCCTGCTCCGGGACGTCCCGATGGCACTAACCCACCTCCCCGCCCCGAGCTGCACAAACCCAGCCGCCCGACACAGCGCAGGCAGCCCCGCAGCAGCCTCCACCGCCACTCCCCTGCCCCAAAGGGAAGCCTGTGTCCCCAACTGGCCGTGCCAAAACCTGCTGGGGCCAGACCATGTCCCTGCCCCCTCCCCAAACCCGTAAGAGCTGCTAGTCTGTGCTAGCATATACTCACAGATCCTCCTCGTCCTCCTCGGAGCCCATTTCCTGCTGGTACCCGCCATCCTCCTCCTCCTCCTCGCCGTGCTCCTCCTCCTCCTCCTCGGAGGCCTGGCTCTCATCCGACAGCCCTGGGCTGGACGAGTGGCTGAGGCCAGCGGCCGCTGCCCGCATGGCGGCCAGGGCGGCCATCTGCGCCCGCTGGATGTGCGCGCTCTCGGGCTCCGCTCCTTCCTCCGAGGGTGCTGGGGCTGGATCCTGGCCGCGGCCCCGGGCTGGGGTGCTGGCGGGGGTCTGCCCCGGGGCCGGCGGGGGCTGCGCGGGGGGCGGTGTGGAGCGCTGCTGCTGCTGCTGCTCCTGCTGCCGTGCTTCCAGCGCCTGCTGCAGCCGTGCGCGCTGCTGCCGCTGCAGGTTCTCCATCACCGCCTGCAGCTTCATGGCTCTGCCGGCGGGCGGCGGGTCCCCGGGGGGGCGGGGGGTGATACACCCCGGGGGCAATGCCCGGGAGGCGCGGGGGGCAGCGCCCGGCAGGCTGCCGCGCTCCAGCGGGGCTGGAGGCCAAGGCTGGGCAGCGCCGGGGGGGGGCAGCCCTGCGAGGGGGCTGCCGGGGGGGCGAGGGCAGCGGAGAGGCCGCAGCACCGTCAGGCTGTCAGGGCAGGAATCGCTGCCAACACCGGGTCAGGGCAGAAGGATGTGCCCCCCGACCCCCCTCAGCCTTGCCCCAACAACTCCTTCTCTCGAGGGCTCTGGCGGGAGCTGCGGGCACAGGGCCACTTGTCAGGATCAGGGTGCTGCTGCCGTCGGCCGAGCGCACCCCGGGCAGGCACCAAAACCTCCACAGGCTCAACAGGCAGCAGCAGCAGCCCGGCGCATCGCCCCCTCCCTCGCCGACCGGGCACTTTCTGGGGGGTGGCAGCCTCGGGGTCAACGTGGCGTCCCCCCGCTCGGGGCCAGGCGTCTCTAGTCCTCGGCCAGCTCAGCTTCCGGCAGGCGTCGGCGCAAACCTGCTGGGAGAAGCGGAGGAGAGGGTCAGCAGAGCTGCTGGCAGGAGCTGGCGAGCAGGAAGGAGTTAAAGACAGCGCAGGAGCCTCATTAATCTCGAGCTAATGAGATAGGGAGGCCGGGCCCTGCTGCTGGAGGGGGAAGGGGCCTGCCGGACCCGATAGCCCTGCCTGGCCCTGCAGGCAGCGGATACCGGGATACCAGCACCCGCAGATAACAGACCCGCAGGGAGGGCGCTGAGAGAGCCACCCGACGCGTCCCCCACAGGGGACGGGGCACGTCCCCACCCGGGGACACCAGGGACGCACTGCACGAGAGCAAGGGGAGCTCGGGAGCTTGGCCACCGTGATGGCAGGAGCAGGCAGCTGCCAGGCCAGCGCTGAGGCACGAGTGGCACCGGGGTATGCACCGCACGGCAGAGGGGACCCTCGCCCGGCGGGGTCCCAACGCGCGGGGGGATCCGTGTGTCCCCGGGGCTCCAGGGCAGCTTCCCATGGGACGGGCAGGCAGAGCCTCGCTCCTCGAAACCTCGGCAAACAGGCTGCTGCCGGCCACCCCCGCACCTCTCCCCTTCCCTGGGGGCTGTGGGTCCTCCGGGGCGACGTGGGGCTGCGAGCGGCTCAACTCTGCTTCACCCCACTGGCACGTTATGGTTGGGCCCCGTGACACCCCCACCGCCATGGCCTGGAGCCCCCCCTGCAGCACCGAGCCCCCCTCACCCCTGTGCAACCAGCAGCTGGCCCCAGCCCCGAGACGGACGGGACTCTGCCAGCAACAACTTTGGCATGATCTCGCCTGTGCCGAAGGCAGGGAGCTCGCTCGCCGCGCTGCCGCCGCGGTAGTACCACGTACAGGCATTGACTCAGCCAGGCAGTCACCTTGTTTCTGCTGCCCCAGGGGCCAGTGGAGTGCATGCAGCCCGGGACCCTCGCAGGGACCGACCCAGGGCCGGCTGGGGACGCTCACTGGGGACACGGGCAGCCCCCGCCGCGGGGGCAGGACAGCTGGCGGCACGCGGGAGCTGGCAGCTACAGTGTGATCCCGCAAATTCTGGAAAGGGGAACCCGTTTCTAGTGCACGCTGGTGCCACTGCCGATTGGGCGGCTGGGTCGGAGCCGCTTCCCCCGCGCCTCGCTGCGGTGGCGGCCGCATCCGCTCACAGCCCTGCCGTGCTCGGCTCAGCTCTCACTAGCAAACGCGCCGCTGCTGTGGCCGGCCCGGGGCTGCCGGCTGCGCCTCAGCCGCTGCTGCTGCCTCCGAGGGGAGCCGGCACCAGGGCAGCAGGAGCCGGTCGGCTGCTCAGGCACTGCCCAGCCTCTGCCCATGCCTCAGTTTCCCCTCCTCTACCCCAGCCATCTCCATCTTGCCTGCGCGGAGGGGAGGCGTTGGGGCAGGGACCCTCCCCTCTCTGCGCAGGCAGGGCTGCCCGCACAGGGCTGCCCTGGAGCAGTGGCCGCTCGCTGGCCGTGGCCACGCTCCCTGCCACGCAGCCATCCTGCGCCGTGTCTGAACTCCGTCCCCTGCGCCTGCAAGAGCTGCAAGCAAAACCGGAGCGAGACTCGTCCCAGGCATGTGCTCCTCCAGCCCCACTCCGCCATGGCTCTGCCTTGCCACGAGTCGCCAAATTACTCAGTGCCAGCACCGGTGCTGCCGAGAGCTGGGAGCGGAGCTGCCTCCTCGAGCACCCTGGGCTACGGCTGTGCTGCCACGTCCCTGCGGGGAAGCAAAGCCCAAGTGCAGCCAGAGCCTGCCGGTGTGGCAAAGCCAGAGCCAGGGGACTGTCCCTTCACAGAGGGGCCCCGGTGACCTTGAGCCGTGCCCCTTTGTCCCTCCTGGCTGCGTGGGGCCGCGGGGGCTCAGTGCCTCCCCGCCGTGCAGGCGGTGCCGTGCGGCGCGCGGGGGATTTCGGGCGGTGGTGGCAGCACCCGTGTCCCGCGGGGCAGGTGCTCGAGAGCGACAGCGGCTACGCTGGGCTAAAAATACGCGGCGGCGGGCGGGGGTGTGACGGACGGGGCCTTTGTGCCACCGATGCCGGGCCCGGCTGGACACCCCCGCCCGCTGCCCCTGGACCCCCGGCTGGGCTCACACCACCGCCGGGGAGGGGGCTCTGAGGGCAGCGAGGGGACTGAAGCGAGGAGGAGGAGGACGGGGAGCCCGGGCCCGGCTGGTGCCCGTCTGCGGGGACAGACAGGGCTGGGGGGCCGCGGGAGGGACCCCCGGGGCAGGCAGGGGGCTCATCTCCGGGGCAGAGCCCGGCCCCGGCCCCGTTCCCGGCAGCACATGGCACCGGTTGTGCCTTGCCCGGGGCCGGCGGCCCCGGGGCCCGGGGGGGGGGGCCCGGCCCCGCGAACCGGGGGGGAACGGCCGCCCCAGGCACGGAGGGACGGGGCCGGGCTGGGCCAGCAGCTCCCACCCAGCCCAGCGCGGAGCCCGGCCCCGGCCCCCTCCTCCGGGAGGCCGCGGGCCCGGGGCAGCCCCGGCCGGGGGCCCAGGGCGGCGGCGGCGGCACCGTCCCGTCTCCCCGTTGGGGGCGGCCGGGCAGGGCGGGGCGCGGGGGGCTCTAACCGGCCGGGCCAGTAACGCCCGCAGGGGACGCAGGGTCCGGGCGGGCGCGGGGGCGTGCCGGCCGGGCCGGGGGGAGGGAGCCCCGGCCCCGCGCGGGGGAAGCAGCCGGTAACCGGCCGCGGGGGGAGGGGGCGCTCCGGTCCCGCCCAGCAACCGGTCGCGGGGGCCCCAGCCCGCCCGGGGGACGCGGCCCCGGTCCCGGTCTCGGTCCCGCCCAGCCCCCGAACGGGGGGGGAGACCCCAACCCCCGGTACCGGCCGCGGGGCCGGTGTGGCGGCGCGTCCCCGCTTACCCGGTGGAGGCCGTGCGCCGCGAAGCCACATAGCAGCCGCGGCCGCCCGGGGCTCGGGCTGCGGCGGGGCCGGGGTGCGCTCGGTGCCCGCACGGCGGCTGCTCTCCCCGCGGGCGGGCGGCAGGGCCCGGCACCGCCCCGCCCCTTCTCCCCATTGGCTCGCCGCGCCCGCCCCGCCCCGCGCCGCCCCGCCCCGCGCCGCCATTGGCCCGCCGCGCCCGCCGCGCCCCGCCCCGCCTCCCCATTGGTCCGTCGCCGCCGCTGCATGCAAATGTCGCGCGCGGCGGGGCCGCGGGGCCGGCCGGGAGCGCAGCCGCAGCGCCGCCCCGCGGCCGGGGGGGGGAGCGCCGCCGTGCGGGGCGCGGCCCCTTTAAGAGCCCCGCGGCGGCGGCGGCGGCGCGGGGGGATTTAAAGGGGCCGCGGCCCCGGGGCTCCGGCAGCCGCGGAGCCCCGGTTCTAGGGGCTCCCCCCCCACACTCACTGCACACCCCACACCCCCCGTGACCCTGCCCCGCCCTCCGCGGCGCCCCGGGGCGGGGCTCCCTGCGGTCCCGCCCCCCTGACGCCACTTCCTGCGGGGACGCGGAGGCCGCGGGGACGCGGAGTCCCCGGTGCCGCCGCCTGTGCCGGGCCGGGCCAGGCCGGGCCGAGCCGAGCCGAGCGGGCCATGGTGGTGCTGCGGGGCGGCGCGGGCCCTGAGGAGCCCTACCCGTGAGTGCGGGGCCCTGGGGCCGGGGGGTGGCTGGGGCCTGCCCGTGGGGCGGCTGCGGGCCTGTCAGGTCCTGCCGTGGGGCCGTGAGGGGCTGCCCGGGGGCCCGGTTGCGGCCTCGGCTCCGTCCCTGCCTCCCCTCCCGCCCCCAGCACCCGCCGGTTCCCCCCGCGGCCTCCGAGCAGCGCTGGTCCGCGGGCTCCTCGCCCCGCCGGCTGGGGGGGCTCCGCTTCTCCGGCGGGGACCGCTGAAAGCGGGGCCGGGGGAGCGGCGGGGGGGGCGGCTGCGCTGCCCCGCGGGAGCTTTTGCCCCATCGACCTGGAGCAGGAGCGCGCCTGGAGCCGGAGGCGGCTGTGTCAGAGGCAGGAGGCCACGATTAGGATAATGGGCTAATTAGTGTTTACCCCGCCGAAGGTCACGGGCGCTCCCTGGGGACACCGGCAGTGGAGAGGCGATGTGCCGTGGGGGGGCCGGGCCTCGGGAGACCGGCTCCCGGTGGGCGTCCCGCTCAGCCTGCGCGCCAGGGCGGGCCGGGGCTGCTCCCACCGCGGGGGAGCCCCGACCGGGCTGGGGGCTGCTGGCTCTGCGAGCGGAGCCTGAGCCCGCCGCTGCCGGCCTGGGGTAGCGGAGGGCCCGGGACGGGGCTGCCGAGAGCCGTGCCACGGGAGCCGGGGAGCCTGCGGGGCGGCTCTGCCCGCCGCGGCTTTCTCTTCACCGATGCAGCAGTCCCGTCTGGCAGCGGTGGCTTTGTTTTGAGCGCCGGTGCCGTGTCCCGCTTGCTCAACCACAAATAACAGGAACTGGTTAAAAATCTCCTAGCAGCGAACAAGGGGCTTCTTGTTTCTTGCCTGGAGATGAGAAGTGGAGGAGAAGCTGCTAAATGTTCTGTGCGGTGGCCCTGGAGCTGCTGGGCCTGTCTCCCTGGGTGTTTGCTCCAGTCCCCGGGGAATGAGCTCTGCTGGGACCCTGCTCCCTCGGGGTGACAGCGGCCATGGCAGCCTGGCTGTGCCTTGCACAGGAGGGGATCCCGACGCTGAAGTTACCGATAAGGGACTCGTCCGAGACTGCTCACTCCTGGCTGGGCGCCCGACGCTGTAAAACCCAGCTCTGCTGGCACAGGCCTAAGGTCACTGTCACCTGTGAGTTTCCCGGGTTGGAAATGAATCCTGCAGCTCTGCCGAGTGGAGGCGGCAGCGCCAAACGGCGGACGTGGCAGCGCAGGGCACCGAGGTGGGGTGCCAGGCCCGTGAGCACGCGCCAGGCAGCCTCAGCACCGCCGCAAATGGCCCTGGAGGCTTTGGGGAGCAAGAGGCGCGTGCGGCTCAGCAGCCTGTTCTGTCCAAGGAGCTGGGGCTACCCCTGTCCTGAGGCCCAAGCCTCGGTGCGGGGCAGGGGAGGGCTGGGCCAGGGGGTCCCTGCGCTGGGAGGGGGCGGCCCCAGCAGCACTGGGGGTGCTCCCACCCTGGTGACACTTACACAGCTATTTTTAACATCTTTTTTCCCCCCTCCAGTGGAGGCTGGAGGACGAGCCCTCCTCGTTGTCCCGCTGCCCTGAGTTAGGGCTCCCCCGTCTATGAAAACAGGGTAAATATTTACTGTGTGTTGCCTTGGACTTTTTCTCTTTGAAGGGCTTTTTCTGTGGCGCAGCCATCCTGGGGCCATGCCGGTGAGCCGTGACGGCTCCTGGTAGTGCCAGGCTCGCAGCTGCCGAGCTCTGTGTACTCAAACCTCTGAACTGGGGCCGGCAGTAAGGTGACTCCCTCTATTTTTTTTTTTTTTTTTTAACCACCTTTGTATCAAAACTTGATCCCCGAGCGCTGGTCGCTCTCTGTTTGCAGCTTGGGTTACAGCTCCTCCCCGCCCGTCTGTTAGTCATCACCGGGGATATGTGCATCCCTTTTATTTCTTCCAAGGCCACCTCTGCTGCTGTTTTCTCTCCAGCTGGAAGGGGGAGAGGTGGGTTCCCCGCCTCCGCCCCCCCCCCCCCACCAGCAGCAGAGGCCCCATCACCTCCCCTGTCCAGGGGAAGGGGGGGAAAAAAAAATCAAGGCTTTGGCATGGGTAAGCAGCTGGCTGCCTTCCTGGGCTGGCGGGCTGTAATCGGGCGGCACAGCCGGCTCTGCCCCGACTGCTGAGGGTGGCTGTGCCAGCGCCTGGTTGCGGAGCCGGGTCTCTCCCCAGCCCCAGGGTGCTGGAAAGGAGGGGACGCAGTGGGAACACGGTGGGGACAGCTGTGCCTGGTGGGGGCACGGCCCCACAGAGGGGGCGAGACTGTGGTGCTGCCGTGGCGGGGGAGGACAGCGGTCAGCCTTGCTGCTCCTTGCTGCAGTGGTGCAGCTCCCCTTCCACCCCTGCCCGTGGTTTGTTTTGGTGGTGTTGGTTTTTTTGCCCACCTTCTGCTGCGCTAAAGGAAACCCACACAAGCCGGAGGGGAAGCTGCGATGCAGAGACCTTAGCAAGTGGGCAAAGAACAAGCGAAAAGATAGTGAAACTTCCTGTCTTTGGTGGAGTTTTAGTGAACTTTGAAACCAAAGCGGTTGCATTAAATGCCTGGTGAGCTTCTCGCTCATCACTTGGTTTAATTTTCACACAAAATTGTCTAAGTTATGGCCATTCCTAAATTGTGCATGTGTCCAAGTAACGCTCTGACTGTAGAATTGTTATTAACAGAAGCCAAACACTTTTGGGTGTACCTGGGAGCAGTGCAGTCTTTCTCCTGGGGGCTGTAGCTTTATGGCAGTGAAGGCTGCTGCTGCTGGGGCCGGCAGGCTTGCTGCCTGTTGCCCATTCTGGGTAGTGCCGGGGCGGCTGGTGTCTGCTCTGGGCCCTGCCGGCTCATGCCGCGCAGCAGCTGGTGGTGCCACGTGCCAGCCGCATGCCCGGAGGATGGAGAACCAGTGAAACCAGCCCTTGCTGGGGCAGGGGAGCACCTGGCTCTGGGGTGGTGGTGGGGAGCAGCCGCAGCAGCGTAACGGTCTGGAGGGAAGAGCCAGCCCAGCCAGTAATTGTGTGGCCAGGGCGGGTGTTACCATGGCCTTCGATAATCAGATGATAGGGCCTGTTGCCGATCACTGCGGAGGCTGTGTGGCAGGTCGGTGCCGGCGGCTCCAGCGGCAGCTCTGGCTGGGCGATGGCAAACGCGAGGTGCAGTGGGTGTCTGGCTGCGTAGGGCACCTCGGCGTCCCTCCCTAGCCTCTGCCTCTGCAGAAATGAATCTCTTCGTCTTGCCTTGCCTGCTGGCGGAGTTAATTACCCAGAACGTCTAGCTGCTAACACACGGCTGCTTTAAACAGACCAAATCCTTGGAGCAAGCCATGGTTCAGCAGTGTAGCGTGCCGTGAGGCTGTTAGCTGTGACCGGAGGGGTAGAGGGCCCCATGGAGGAGGACGCGGTGCCTATTGCACTAACGCTGATGGCTGATGCTCTGCCTCCCCCATCGTCCGCGCCGTGGACTCTCCCCATGCAGCTCCCTGTCCTTGCGCTGCTGTAGCTGCCCCAGGCCCTGGGGGTCTCAGGTGGGCTCAGTCCCTTCTGCCGTGTGTCCCTGCAGGAGGATCGAGGACTGCCTGCCCCCGCTGGAGGACTCTCCGTCCAAGAGGTTCTCCCCCTCCAAGCGAAAGCAATATTATATCAACAAGGCCATCCGCAACTCAGACCTCATCCCCAGGGCCAAGGGGCGCAAGAGCCTGCAGAGGCTGGAGAACAGTAAGGATCCGGGGCAGGGTCTGAGTGCTGACTCTTACCGGGCTGGGTCTCTTCCCCAGGGCGGGAGGCTGCTGCCCCTAAACCTTCTGCTGCGTGGCAAGCGGGGGGGTGCTGGGGGCACAGGGCCTCTCCGAGGATGCTGCCTCCCCTCTCAGGGGCTTTGCTCTTTCCTCCTAGCTCGCTACCTCATGACGCTTCTGGAGCGAGATGAATGCGGGAATGACGAGGGAGAGCTCGCCCACTCCGCCACCCCGAGCATCTTCACCGAGGCCTGTAACAACGAGACCTACGTGGAGGTAGGCGCAGCCACCCACCTGCTTGGGGCTCACTGGGGAGGCCCTGGCACTGCATGTGCAGTTCTGGCAGTACGTGGTGTCCGTACCTCGTTCCTCCGATGCAAGGAGCCTTCTGCCTCCCCAGCCTGAGCTGCTGTGCCCTAGCTCCTGCCTGGTGTCGGGGCTGGCATCTGTGTGCCCTGTGCCCGGCTGCCGCCGCGTGTGCCGGGGGGAGATCAGGTCCCGGGGCCCCTGGTCCTGCAGCCTCTTGGGTGGGGGATCTCTGGGCAGATCCTCTTGCGGAGGATCCGCACAAACGTGCGGTGCAAGGGCTGGGTCCTGCTCAGAGCCTGGCCAGGCCGGCTCAGTGGAGGCTTCTGCTGCCCCGGCAGTGCCCAGAGTGCTGCCGAGTGCCCCAACGTACAGCGTTGTCCCTGCAGAGCGACTAATGCTGGGTGAGCTGCAACACGTGCTCTGAAACAGGCACCTTGCCAAACCCCTCTGTTGCTTCACACTGCCCAGCTGGTGTTGTGATACCAGCTCTGTAACAGGCGTTTTGAAACTTGGCTTCTCTCCTGTTTGATGCTCAGGGCTTTGGCTGCAGAGTGACCTGCATGGTCTGTGTGTGCACTCTTGGATCTGCAGAGCTCTTCTCTCACTCGTTCAAGCCAGGCTTAGGAAACTGATGTAGACCTGGGTTTGAGGCTGGATTGCACGGATGGGCTGCTGCGTCAGCACTTGGGACTCCCAGTGACCGTTAAAAAAACACCTTTGTATGTTGGCTCTGAGTGTTAAATCTGCATCTCCTCCCAAAGCTGTAATGGACAATCAGGAGCTGGACAGACAGGGACATGCTGGGGAGACAGCATTGCTGCGGCTTGTGTCTACCATGGTCTGCCTCTGTGCTGGCTGGGGCAGCGTCACAGCTGTGAAGCTCTGCCCAGCCCCATTCATTCCCCTCTCCAAGCTGCTGTTCCTGCTCTGCCTGGGCTGTCCCTGGGGATGGGTGGGTGAGGAGGAGGCTCACAGGGTGCCAGGTGGGGCTCTGAGGGTGGCCCTGCACCACCGGGTGCTCCCTGGCGACCTTTGCAGTGGGGCCCGGTGGCTTGTCTTGTCAGATCTGGAACGACTTCATGAACCGGTCGGGAGAAGAGCAAGAGCGGGTCCTGCTCTACCTGGAGGAGGAGGCCAGGAAGAAGCACAAGAGGAAGCTGCCCGTCAAGAACGAAGACAAGTGGAAAGGTGCTGGGAGGGGATGCTGGGTGGGGAGAGCCTCTCCCTTTCCTCCCTTGCATGAGTTTTGGGAAGGGCGCTCTTCCCCGAGGGCTGCATCCTGCTCCATCCGCTCATGGCGGGGCCAGGGGATGACTGAGCTGACCCCTCGGGTGCTGCAGCAAGGAGGGTTTATGCCTGGCAGACCCCCCATGGATCCGGGAGGGTTCGTGGGAGTTGGGAGTGGCTGGGGCGACGGGCACAGCAGCCGTCCCCCTATTGCAAACCCCCAAATCTCAGCACCCTCCAAATGCTCCTTTGCTGGGGAGGGTGTTGCTGGTCTGGGGGTGACTTTGTGCAGATCCATGAACGAAGGAGGTGGCCGGCTGGGGTCCTTTGGAGTGGTAGGGGGACGTTGGGCTCCTTCTGAGAGTCAATGCCATGCGGCTGCGGCCAGAGCTGTCCCATGAGCGCTGGGGATGTGAGCCATGTCCAAGTCCCTTCTGTCTTCTCTCCACTGGCTCCAGAGCACCCTGCCTACACGCCCAAGGAGTGCTTCCAGCGCATCAGCCGCCGCCTGCGCTCCACCCTGAAGCGGGGCAGGATCCCTATGGTGAGCTGGGGGCTACTGGGGGGCAGCAGGGCTGGGGCAGGCAGGGTTCTGGCTGCCAGCACCCCACGTGCAGCTTTGTCTGGAGCCGTGTCCCAAGGGCTGTCCCCTCACCTCGCACGTGGTCACCGAGCCAGACAAGTGCCGCATCTCAGATGAGCTCCTGGGGAGTGTGCTCCAATTCTCGTATGACCTCTGCAGTGGTGGCTGATTGCAAACAGACATTCAGCTCCCTGTGCAGATGGGTTTTCCTGGCTCAGTTCAGATTTTTCTGGTAGTTACAGGACACTTTTACATGGTTGTTTCCCAGTTTCTGCTCGACGAGCAGCAGGTGACAGGGGAAATCCAGTGGGCTTGCCCATAGAGGCAGCAGTGGAGCCTTTGGGGTCTTCAGAATGGTCCACACAAGGCTATTTGGAAAAACTCAAATGCATTTTGAAAGGGGTCAAACTGCATAAACCGCTGAGCAGACAATTAAGCCTGAACGGAGAGGCAAGCGTGGCCTCGTGCCGCCTGGCCCAGGGAGCCGAGCTGCCACGCGCAGCCCCTGTGCCTTGCTGCCTGCCCAGACGCTTGCTCTCCTGGGCCCCGGAGGTGCCTGGCTCCCTGCTCCCTCTTCTCCATGGTGCTGTTTTCCTGCTCTGTTTGTTTCCCTTGCTCTAATTAGAGTCTCTAAAACAGCCTCGGCTCTTCCTGCCCGCTGGCTTCTGCTCAATTTGTTCTCAAATGAGACTGGCTTCTGCTGTTTGTCTCTGGGGTCACGGTGCTCTGGAGAGCTGCATCAAGCTGATCTTTGCCTGTTGGGAGAAAAGGAGATGCGAGGCACGAGGCTTTCCTGGCTGCTGCTGCTCTGAACATGAGGGACGATGCCAGGCCTTGGCGCACAAAGTGCGGAGTTGGCAGGGGATGGATTCTTCCCTGCTGCGGGAGCTGGAGAGGGGAGTTGTCTCCTTTCCTTGTGCCTTCCTGCCGTCTTGCATCCAGATGACTTGCCTGGGAGCTGCTGGCAGTAACTCCTCAGGAGTCGGAGGCCCCGTCGTGCTGGGRCTGTGCAGACGTGGCAGGGGAAGGCGGTTGTGGTCACAAAGTGCCCATGGCTCCGCCTGGCCCTGGCTGGGGCAGCAGCTCCTCAAAGGCAAAATGCAGGCACTGCGAGGGGTGCAGAGCTATATGGGGGCAGGTGGCTTTGCCTGCGTTGGTACATCCAGCGGGCGCCAGCTCCCCTCGCCCAGCTCCTTGCTCTCACCTGTTGCTGCAGAGTCTGAGCAGGGTCTGGCCACCGCTGCCCTCTCCTCGCTTGACAGCCCCTGCTTCTCCTTGCAGGGGACACTGGAGGGCCTGGAGGAGGAGCTGCTGGCCTTCTTCTCCGTCACCCCTCACTCGGTCTACACAGCGCTGATGGACAACAGGTATTTCCCCACCTCGGGCTCTGCAGGTGTTGCCGCTCCCCACGGAGCAGGGACTGGGGTCCTGGCCATGCGCATCCCGCGTGCAGGGGTTCCCAGCTCACCACGGCCTGAGCCAGCTGCCATGCACGCAGGCTGCTCTGCCTGGGTTCCCTGTGCCCCAGCCTGTGCCCCAGAGCTGCCCCAGGCTGCAGAGGGGCTCTGGGAGCGAAGGGGACCCCTCAGCCTCCCCTTGGCCAGGCTCAGGTCTCCGGCTGGGGACATTCTCCTGGCCCGGCCCCTGTGGAGCCCCCAAGGGAGGGATGCGCTGGGGGATCCCTGCACAGGGGCTTGTGGCACTTTGTGCTCCCCGTCTCTGATCCGTGGGTCCATGGGAGGAACCAGGGCAATGCAACGCTCGGGAGATGCTGGTCTGAGATGCATCGGCTCTAACCCTGTCCCCCATCTCCCCCAGCTTCGAGCGACTCCTGCTCCATGCACTCTGCCAGTACATGGACCTCGTCTCTGCCAGTAAGAGCCTCACGTTTGTTTGTTTGTTTGGTTTTGTTTTTCCCTTCTCTTTATCACTCTCTCTCCTCTCCAGTTCAGCCTCTTCCTCCCCTCCTCCTCCCGGCCCCACCTTGCACTGCAGCTCACAGATAACCCYGCTCTCCTGCCTCCGCTGCCCGAAGCTCCCTCGGGAGCCTTGGCTGTGGTCACGCTGCTTCGCCAGTACTGGTGGTGGGTGGGCAACATTGGCTGCTGCCGGGGGCTGAAGCCCAGCAGCCAGGGTGATGGCCAGGCCCAGCTCTGCCTGGGGGTGTCTCGTTCACAGCAGTGCTGCCATTTCTCCTCTTATTTCTGGGTCTGGATGTCTCAAAGCAAGAGGCTGTGCAGGGGGCTCCCTCTCCTGCGGCTGCTGCCTCCTTCTGCAGAGAGCGTCCATGCCCGCACCCTGCCCATCGGTTTCCCTAGAAGGTCTTGTTGCCAAGGCAGGGGAAGAGAGGCACCGGGCTCTGTCCCTGCGGAGGAGCCTTCACAGCTGAGCGTTTCATTAGCAGCTGCTTGTGGAAAACAGCATGAGACCGCTAATGATGTGAAGTGGAACCCGTGGTGCCAGCAGGGACGTGTGGAGGGGGCTGGGGACAGGGAGGAGAGTTGCCTTCTTGCAGAGCACAGGGGAACCTGTGCTTGCTATGAGTCATGGGGAGGTAGTTGGGCTGGGAAGGCTGTGTTTGGGCCCCACGGCGGGGACGGTGGTGTGCTAACTGCTCCCTCTCGCCCCCAGGTTCGGACATCGAGGGGAAACGTCAAATGAAAGTGAGCAACAAACACCGTGTCTTCCTGCCCCCCGAGCTCCTGCTCTCAGACTACCTGGGGCAGATGAGCTGATACCCCGAGGGACGCCATGCCCCTCGCTTGGTGCGCTGAAGGCTTCCTTCATCTGCTCCTGGGCTCTCCCAGCCCTGCTGTCCCCTCGGGTCTGGCCCGCTGCCCGCCTCTCCCCATGCCCATGCGGACCAACCCCCTCCTCGCGCCCTCCTTGAGGGGCTCATCGCTTCCCCTCCTCCAAGAGCAGATGTTTGATTGTGCAGAGCCGGGGGCTCACAGCTGGCTTGTGGAGCAGCACTGCGCTCCCCTCGGGATGCCGGGACTCACGCCTGTGGGGCGGCAGGCAGCGTGGCCCTGCCAGATATCACCACGCTCCAGGCGCGAGGCGTGGGCGAAGCAGGTGCCTATCTGTCGTGCTTGCCCTGTTCCCCGGGTTGCAGTGCTGCTTCCCCGCCGGAGCTGCTCTCCCTGGAACTGTTTGTGTGTCTATTTATAGCCCAGGTGCTTTTAAAAATAATCGGGCTGGGCCAAACCCACCTCTGGCACTGACGCTTGTGGGGTGATTTCGGTCCAGATTTTTCTGTGGTGAAACAGCTCCTCGCGGCTGCTGAGCAAACACTGGGTGAGCGGAAGAGCCTCGGGGCCGTCGCGTTCCCAGGCTTTGTCCAGCGCCCACGGCTCTGCGCCCGCAATGGGGTGTTTCATGGCGGGGGCTCAGCCCCTGCCAGCCCCCTTGGGCAGGGTGCAGGGCGGGAGCTCCCTGCTCCAAGCTCCCGGGTGCTCTCACCCCACTGGTGTTTCAGCAGCGCCCTGTTCCCTACCTCGCGCACCAGCCTGCGGCATGCAGACCTGCCCGCACCACAGTGGGGCGGGCTGTTTTTAAATGTAATATAGCCTGTGTTTTTTAACGTGTGTGTGTGTATGTATATGTGTGCGCACGTGCTGGAGGAGCACAGCCTGGCCTATCAGGCCCCCGTGCTCTTGCTGCTTGCCCACGGCCGCTGTGGAGGCAGACAGGGCAGTTTGTGGGTCTCCCCGTGTCCCCTGCAGGGCTGGCAGATGTCAAGGGCTGCTCGCAGGGGTTTGTCGCAGCTCAGGAGCCCTTGGGGGGCGGGGGGGCCTGCTCTGGCCTGGCCCCTGATGCTGCCCGGGCTGCGCAGGGGACTGCTGGAGGTGTTGGACCGCTGTCCGGGACTGTGTCTCTGCCTGTTGCAGCGGCACCCCCTGCCCCTGGTCACCTGCTGGGGGTCTTTGCTGGCTCGGGGCTCCCTGCCGGCTGTGAAAACACCGACTGCCATTAACCGAGGGGACCCCCGGGGCAGGGGGGAGCCCCCAGCACACCCTCACGCCTCGTTTGCTTGTGTGACTTGGGCACGGGCGGTGTTCAGGAACAATAAACCACGGTGCTC